>OY744608.1:57522228-57667228 GCA_963556255.1 Allolobophora icterica
TCTTGATATGGATATGAATCTAAGACCTCAGAGTTGACAGTCCAGCAGACCAACCGCCAGACCTTCGATCATCTGCTGAAGGGGGGGGGGGGTAAAACGGTCCAGCATATAAGTTTTGCTATAGTAATTTCATCTATCTGTTTTTCTGCCAGCATGCGACATAAATCTTTAGCCTCTGAACCAATCTTTTCTGCAAGCGATCGCCGTTTACTTTTTAGTTAGATTGAGAGGGTCTCTGATGAGTCCCCTCTAAAATTGGCGCTATATAAATTTTTCAATTACAATCACGGAAAGGTAAGCTGAGTTTCCCTTTAGTGTATCTGTAACAGAATAAAAGTGAAGTCACGCAAATATCACACCAAGCTATCGTATGAATTAAATGCTGTCTCCGGATTGGTTCTTCCGGATTGACATTCCCAGATTCTGACCAGATTCTGACCAGGGACCCATATATACTTGCATGCATGCGTACATAAAATTCATGCGTAGCCTACCAACGGATCAAAACACTTTGGCTTTTACGAACTTATTTTATATAGCGCCGGTGAAAACTGTCTGTCAGCAGGCCTATATGGCGACGTATAGGACCCATATTTCCACAGGGGACCCGTAAAGAACGCATATGGGTCCAACCTAATGCCCATGGAAATGTATGTATATATTATTTGTTTATGGTCGTAGCCTACATACTGCTTAAACTTTCCTCGTAGATAAAATCCTTATCCACCCGATCATCGTCATATCTCAGTCTTTCTCGACCCCTAGTCACTACTCACCTGAAGTTCTCCAACCGAGCCATATCCATCACAGCACCACGCCTCTGGAATGATCTCCCTCTGAATTCCGCAGTTTCTCAGTGCCTCCATCATCATTGCAACCGGTCCTTTATCCTCCTCCTCATGTTCCTCTATTTATCACCCCCAGGGCTTTCCACCCAAAACTGAAGTCTCACCTTTTCAAATACTCCTACCCTGACTCATCTGATCCTCCGCCTTCCAATTATTCTCGCCGTAAACGACACCCGCCTTGACAGCTGCTCTGCCTTTTCTGATCTGGTACCCTGAAAAGCGGACTTGGACCTCTTTTGGACTACTCTCTGGAAACCATTACTAATACATAAAATCCTTATCTCCGCAAATGATGATTTGTTTTTAGCCCTTACTCGTACATAAAATCCTTAGCTCCTCAACTGATGATTTCTTTTTAGCCTTTATACATAAAATCTTATCTCTTCAAGTGACGATTTATTTTTAGCCTTTATTCATACATAAACTCCTTAATGATGATTTATTTTTAACCATGACTCATACATAAAATCCCTATCTCCTCAAATGTTGATTCCTTTGAAGCCTTTACTCATACATAATATTCTTACATGAATATCTCCAAATAATTCTCAGAAATCTTATTGGAAACGAAGGTCACCATAAACCGACCATCTCCCACTCTAACATCCCTTACAACTTGTTCATTGATTTATTGATTAAATTTGAGTCTCAAGTCAGAGTCAGAGATGTTACTTGTCGAAAATACAGAGCTTAAGGATGACGGTGATACATTCTGCTGCATCAATAAACCTTCATTTCACGGTTCATCTCATTCGACACCTGTTGCTCTTCTTTTGTCAAACGACCGCTTATTGATTGACCCCACGCTTGGGATAAACGTCTTCGATGGAAAATCTCTTTAAAACGAGGTAATGTATTTAAAATCGATGTGCCCCGATATGCTACGTGGGTGTGGGTATGTATGTAAATGCAACATATACGCATGTGGGTATGTATGCATGGACACATGTTATGCACGTACGCAAGCATGCAAGTATGTATGACATGTACGCATGTATAATTGTACATATTTGTACATATTTGTGTCTATGCATGTATGCATGTACGTATGCAAGCATGTAACATATGTATGTATATATGCATGTATGACATTGTATGTATGCATGTGTATGTATGAAATTGTATGTATGCATGTGTATGCACGCATGTAATATGTGCACGCATGCACGCATGTAATTTATGTATGCATGCATGCAAGTATATATATTTATGTATGTTAAAAATAAGAATTTTATTTGTGTATGTATATATGTATCTAAGTATGTATGTATGCACGCATGCAATCGTATCGTATTTTGAGATTTGTATAGCGTCGCTCACAGCTGAGGCAACTCAGCAGCGCTCCCAGTGAAGAACAGTAAAATACGAAAAGAGCAATCAAACAAATAGAAATCCTTTCTTCCCGGGCGTTCGCTCCACCTCAATAACACGTTTCTTTGAGAAATCCTCGGGGCAGCAGGTGTCAGAAATACGCAAATATTAAATGTCATAAATCCTCAGAATACATGGACGTGTGCAAGTAAGTAAAGCATTTGTTATAACTTATAACGCCATCTGTAAGCTGAGTAGGTATTGCAAAACGTTCTGGCTCTTTACATCGGTTGAAGAGATCTCCGAAAGAAGTTGATGCATTCCTTTGCTTTTGTCGTCAGCATGAAGGCGTTCTATCTAATCATAGTTATAACATTTCTCAGCCAGATTTACAGTACGACAAATGCCAAAACTAAAGACAGGAACAAGAATATGTTCAGGCCGGGATCCAAACTGAATATTGAAAACCTAAAAGTCGCCGCAGAATTCATGGCCAGCGAGAACAACGCCACGATCGCATTCGTGAAAGATTTTGGAGGCAGAGTACTGGTATGTTTCGTTGACTAAACCCGTTCCTATTTCTGCAGTTTTATCTATGCAGGGCTTTAAACTGGAACAGTCATTTTCAAATAAATTTCGCCTTTTGATCATGTATCTCGTCGCTTTAACTCGACCATAGCAAAGGTTGTATATTTCTCGGTCTTCCTGCTTGATCTTTGAATCTGGATTTTGAAAACAGGTATTGTCGCAAGGTAAGTGTGGTTCGATTTTGCCCTTGACTGAGCTTTGACTGATCACCTGCGAATGAACTGGTGTTCTTATGACATAGCTGTTTTAACGCAGAAGAAATCTAGATATTACGATAACAATTCTCGTTATTATTATTATTATTATTATTTAATTGTTAATTGTTAATTATTATTATTATTATTATTATTATTATTATTATTATTATTATTATTATTATTATTATTATTATTATTATTATTATTATTATTATTATTATTATTATTATTATTATTATTATTATTATTATTATTATTATTATTATTATTATTATTATTATTATTATTATTATTATTATTATTATTATTATTATTATTATTGTTATTGTAATTTTTTGCCCCGAGGTATACAGGATCCCTCGGGACTTGAACATTAAGTAATGTAGAAATAAATAAGTGTCCGGAATGTTTATTGTTCGTCTGTTTCCTGGCTGCCTCAGGGCTAGTAGCTTCAGGGATTACTGTTCTTCTTGTTCTTCTTGTTCTTGTTCTTCTTGTTCTTCTCGTTGTTCTTGCTCATTTTCTTGCTGTTCTTCTTGTTCTTGTTCTTGTTCTTCTCCTCCTCCTCCTCTTCCTCCTCCTCCCTCTCTTCTTCTTTTTCCCTGGCTATTATTGTTAACCTGGATGTTATTAATTACAAGTGTAACTAAGCATTTCGTTTAATGATAATTATTTACCAAAATGATCATCGTTAATGCTACTAGAAGGATTATTTATTTAAGTAAACTGACCTTGGATTAAATAATATATGTTTCACATTCACTTCTGTATATTGTAGAGGAACCGCCATAGCGGAGGCCATAAGATTCAGACGGACGCTCAAGTTAGGGTGGAGACGAATAACACCGTACTGGTATGCCAAGATTGCCTGAAGTGTAACGAATATCTTTGTTTTCTTTTAGTAGACAATGTATCAGCATCAATTCTGGGTATTAATTCTGGGTATTATCCAGTGCTGGATTTACCAATAAGCCAAATAAAGCTAAGCTTAGGGCCTCACAACCCGAAGGAGCCTAACAAATATTTTGGGGGACAAAAATTTGACCAAAACTTGACCAAAATTTGGGACCAGTGTACAGTCAGTCAGCACTCTACAGAAGCTTAAAACAAACTCTATCAGCAAATTTTTCGCGCGCTATCACCTGAGAAAGCAACTAATTTTATCTGCACTGCCGGCCTATCGGTAGCCCAGCGCCTAGCCAAGTAAACACATTCAAGCTTCATATATATATATATATATATATATATATATATATATATATATATATATATATATATATATATATATATATATATATATATATATATATATATATATATATATATATATATATATGTAGACAACTATACATACGACACTATTGCAAAGCGAATTCATCAATAATGGATTCTCCCACAATGAGCTATAGCTGTTCTCAAAAATGCGCTATATATATTATGTAGAATCTTTTTAAACACGCCTGAGTAAATGCATTCAGTTGAAATAATTTAAAATTTTCACTTTAAATGCCTTGCTATAATTAAAAGGCATATTATGTTGTCAAGTTTTGTGAGACCTTCTGGTGCAATATTTTAACAAGAGGCCTCCAAGCTTTAAGTTTATGTAGCTTAGGGCCTCGCCAAGTCTAAATCCGGCACTGATCATCATCCGACTAATACGTCATTATCGGTCTATTACGTAATTACCGGTCTATTACGTAATTACCGGTCTATTACGTCATTATCGGTCTATTGCGTCATTGCTGGTCGATGACGTTTTGTCTTCCCAATAGTCGCAAGTAGGCGTTAAAGCAGACCGTTAGTTTCGAATGAATTTATCAAAAGACCTAGCAACATCTGAAACCGAACAGTGGATATGAAAAGCATAATTTAGCAAAATGATTTCACATTTTGATCGTTTTTGGTAAATATTGAGTAGACCATTGTCTTGAACTTTACGTCACAGACGTTGTATACTAAATGAAAGAGGCAACCAAATATTCGCATGTTCGGATATTGAGATGATTGCGGCTTGGTTTTGATTGCTTTTTAAACTATAAACTTTATAAAACGTCACCTGTTTATACAAAAATTTCTTGATCGCTTTATAGTGGTCAACGGACGATTTTCTGATCAACAGTCCCCTTGACGAACAGTCCGCTTGACCAATCGTCCATTGACCAATCGTCCGTTGACCAATCGTCCGTTGACCAATCGTCCGTTGACCAATCAATATTTCAAATAGGCGTCTTTATGAATACAATTTTGCGTCATCAGCGAAATAGATAGGATGACAGGATAGGAGACATATTAGGAAGGTCATTGATGTAGAGAAGGAAGAGTAGAGGGCAAAGATTGGAACCCTGTGGGATCCCATATTTGAGCTTTCTCAGTAGAGATGCAATGAGGGAAATACTAGGAGCCGCAATGCAAGGATCGATGTCGTCTACACCCTTGCTGAGTGAATTGTGCATAGCATAACTCATATTGAGAATTTCTTCTGATGATGTAGGTGTTGGCCCAAATGAGCAGGGAAGTGGTGGGTTTAGGCATTTCGTGAAAGGGAATTTTCTCAGCTAGTGAATGGGCGACATTAGAGAAATAATTGCTAAATGCATTTGCAATAATTTCGGGATCATTATTCTTAACACCATTTATTTGAAGTGACTGTACTTTAATATCTTGGCCATCCATATTTACAATGGAGCGAATCAAACTCCAGGTTTTTAAAGGTTGTTACTACATTTGCTAAATTCCACTGCAATAGCTCCTTTCCGCTTTAATTCTAACTGTTTTGAATTTATTTATATAGGAGGTTATTGTTATTAGTTAGAGTAGGTCTTTTTTCATCATTATACAGAGATCTGATTTTGCGGGATTGTTTCTCATCTTGTTTTAGTTAGTTCTGAAACTCGTCGCCAGAGAACTCTTGAGCTTCGCTTAGGGTCGATGCTTTTGAAGTCAGAGGGGGGTTTTCGTTTAATTAGTTTAATTAGAACTCATTATTTGAACACTTCAAAACTCACTACTTTTCACTGGCTTTCAAACATCTGGACATCTCACTGCACTTCATCTGGCGACTGATTCACCTATCAGTGTGACTTTGCCCGCGTTAAAAATGTTCGTAATAAATAATTAAATAAATAATTAATTGATTGCCAGTTGAACTGATTGGTAGAATCTTGAACTGATTGCTAGAATCAAGAACTCTTGATATTGTTGTTGCTGCTTTATATTTCCTCGGTCTCACCTACAATGGAAAGGCCTTTGCCGGTTTAATTAACAAAATGGTTCATTCGATGACAGCATTTCATGGTATGTTTCTTCATCTATGTCGGAGATTTTTTTCGATTTACTCCTCAAATGTTGTGTATTGCAGGACAGTCGTTGCAGTTTTGAGTTTGAACACACTTTTATCGCCAAAGATCCAGACATGACATCTCCGTCGCCTACAGCAAAGATATATGACCTGTACGATCACAACTACACAATAACGTCATATTATTGTGACGAAATCGATGGCCTTTATCTGACGTATCCGTAGATGCCTGCGTGTCACACGTGACATCTGATGACAAACAGAGAAGGTGCTTTCTAAAGTCAAGTTCAGCTTCTAACATCATTCATTCACTCATTCATTCATTTTGAAAATTTAATATAGCGCCCCCTCAAGTTACCTACTCAGAAGCGCTCCCAGCCCAACCACGGCAATAAAACTGGACTTAAGTAACTTATAAAACATGTCTATCTATATATGCGTGTATGTGTGTATGCATGTATCAATGTATACTTGTATTAATGTGTGTATGTATTACTGTATGCATGTATCACTGTATAGAGAGAGCTGAGTTATGGCTCTTTCTGGTTCTACTGATGACTGCAATTGCATTAAGCCTGTGAGAAATGAGTGCTTGAGCTCTGGTGGCAACTGTTGGATAGTGGTTCTTTCTGATTTTAATATTGATCACAAGTGTATTAGGCTTCTAAGGAGAAGTGAGTTTTGAGCACTATTGACAACTGTTGGTTATGATATTGGTAAGTTTTGAGCACTATTGACAACTGTTGGTTATGATATTGGTAAGGTATAGGTGTTGGTAGGAAGCATGCCCTCTCCAGCAGAGCCTTATACTAGTATGGAATAGGCAGCAATATTTAGCCTTGAACTTAAGTCTAATGTTTACATTTTAATTTTAATTTTAATTTTTTCTACCATTGATGAAGTGAACCAAGTGAGGATCTTTGGCTTAATATTTGAGTCTGGACAAGTTATGATAAGAGGAAATGTACTCTTGTTAAAGTAACTACTATTCTACTCCCCTCTCAACTTCGCTATGATTATGATACTATGATACCTTGTTGGATATGTATTAGTAGTTGATATTGATAAGTAGTCAGGGTTCTTGTTCGGTGTTGTATATGCTGGGAGGATAGACAGCGATGATCTTTCCAGTGCGTGTGCTGTATATATACAGACCTCTTTTTCTTATTTCTGTTGACCGTTAGCTACACGGTTTATTTTGTTAACTAGTTTAAGATTTGATTTATTCTTGTTTTGTTCCATTTGCATATAAAATGTCTATGAGAATTAATCTGAAGGACACAGACAAAGTCAGTAATAGATGCAACGTATGTAAAACAAATGCTGGATCAGGCGATAATTGCTACAGATGCAATTTATGTACGGGCTTATGGCACGATAAATGTTATAGTAAACAAATTTTTGGGGTAGTTGACAGCAGCGAATGGTTTTGTTGCTACTGTGCAGATGAAGTATTTCCATTTAATCATATTATTGAACAAAATAGCTATTTGATGGCCTTGGATGAGGGAACTCTTGATACGTCAAAAATCGACCTATTGAGTAATCTACCAAGACTAGAACTCTTTACTGATAATGTAAATCACAAACACCTTCTTAATAGGGATGAAATTGACCCGGACAGCAATTACTATAACGAAAAACAGGATAGGGCTCCTTATGTTACTTCCTCCCAAATGGCAAATAAATTTTGTAAACATAAAAACATGTTATCAATAATGCACATAAACTGTAGAAGTATAGTGTCAAAAATGCAGGAAATACAGCTACTTTTGTCCCAGGCTCCTGTTGATATACTAGCGGTAACAGAGACCTGGCTGGATAATCTGGATGATAATACTTCAATTCTCCCTGGATATAAATTTATTAGTAAGCCGAGAACCACCCATGGAGGAGGAGGAGTGGGATTATTCTTAAAAAACGGTATTATATTTCAGGAAATAGATTGTAATGTCTCCTCTGGCATATTATCTCATGAGGCGCTATTTATAGCAGTACCCCAAACTAAAGGGCCTGATCTTGTTGTTGGAGTGATATATCGGGCCCCTGACCAGCCCCTGGATGTATTCAATACTGAAATAGGCCTATTACTTCCATTCTTAACTAAGAAAGCGAAAAAAGTGATTCTCCTTGGTGATGTTAACGTAAACCTGCTAAGATACTATGATCATGCACTGACTCAAGACTTTCTCAACATTATGATGTCTTCTCACTTCCTCCCTTCTATTGATTGTCCTACAAGGATAACAGAATTTACTGCCAGTCTTATAGATAATGTCTTTACAAACTTTTGGCAGAATATAGTTGACCCACTAGTTTTGGTCACAGATATATCGGACCATTTCCCAATAATTGTATGGGTTGGAAATGGAGAGTTGTTGACCTCTGGGAAAACTGACGTTACTTCTCGGGTCATTAGTGACCACCTCATTGAGCAGTTTAATGATGCCCTCAATACACTTGATTGGTCCCCTGTAAAAATAGCCCTTGAGAATAATAATGCTGAAATTGCATATGACTTGTTCCAATCTAAATATAAAGAATACTATGATGCTGTATTTCCCCTGGTCACTAAGATACATAAAAAGTCTGTACCATGCAAGCCGTGGATGACCAAGGGACTACTAAAATCCTGTAGGACGAAGGATAAATTATATTTAAAATGCATCAAGACTCCGACTGAAGACAATAAGCGCAAATATAAAACATACCGCAATAAATTCAAGCAACTAAGAATTAAAACAGAAAGGCTATATTACTCAAATGAGTTTCTCACTCATGCGCAAGACCTGAGGAAAACCTGGGACATTATCAAATCCATTGTTAATAATAAAAATAGGGAGACTCTTGTTGATTCTATAAAAATTAAAGGTACCATAAATAGAGACCCTCAATCAATGGCGCAGGCGTTTAATGAATACTTTGCGGGAGTTGGTCAAACATTGGCTGATAAAATTCCTGACTCTAACAGCACATATGAGAAGTATATGAATGCACCTATACAAAACTCATTTGTATGTATATCCACAACCCCGGAGGAGATTATAACCCTTGGCAAATCTATTAAATTCACTCGTAGTACAGGTCCAGATGAAATTGACCCATTGATAGCAGTGCGAACACTGGGCTCTGTTGCAAAAATCCTCTCGGACATCATTAACTGCTCCTTCTCAACTGGTATTGTTCCATCTGGATTGAAATTATCGAAGGTTGTGCCAATTTTTAAACAAGGCGATAGGCAGGAGGTGTCAAACTATCGACCAATTTCCATATTGTCGTACTTCTCCAAAATTATGGAAAAAGCCATGCATCAAAGGTTGAATAACTTTGTAGAAAAAATGAATGTTCTTTATCCTAACCAGCATGGCTTTCGATCAGGGCATTCTACTGATATTTCACTGATAAATATGCAAGACTTAATCTTAAAGGCAATAGATGAAAATAAGTTTTCAGTAGGGATATTCTTGGACTTAGCCAAAGCATTTGACACTGTGGACCATAAATTACTATTGAATAAATTTGGAAACTATGGAATAAGGGGTGTCCCTCTTTTATGGTTTAAAAATTACTTAACTCAGCGTTTTCAAATGGTCCAATGTAATCACGCCAAGTCGTCATGGAAAATTATGAAATTTGGAGTGCCGCAAGGTTCAAATCTTGGCCCCTTACTTTTTTTGTTGTACATAAATGACCTCCCTAATTCATCTAATATTTTAAAATTTATTCTTTTTGCAGATGATACTAATGTATTTCACTCATGTGAATCTGTAGTCAAACTTGTGGATACAATAAATGCAGAACTGGAAGCAGTGGCTGATTGGTTTAGAATTAATCGACTTTCACTTAATATCAAAAAGACTTGCTATATTATATTTCGCTCTGCTAAAAAACCACTTCCGGTATTGCAAAATTCCCTTATGATAGATGATATAATAATCAGTCAGGTACAATCAACTAAATTTCTTGGGATTTATATTGATGAATGCTTATCATGGAAACATCATATTAATGCTGTTGCAACAAAAATAGCCAAGAATATAGGTATACTAGCAAAAATATCATATCTCATACCTGACTATATACGAAAAAGCTTGTATTACACATTAATATATCCATACTTTACTTATGGTAATATTATATGGGCATCTACTTATCCCACAAGACTGAAGAAACTCTCAATACTGCAAAAGAGGGCCATAAGAGTAATTGCACTTGACAAGCGACATTCACACACTAAAACTAGATTTACGGAATATGATATCATAAAATTTCATGATATAAATACAATGCAAGTTGGTATCTTTATGTATAAGTATCTAAATAATCTGTTGCCAAATTCTTTTCCTAAATTTTTTACTAAAATAACTGAAATACATAATCATTTTACAAGATCAGCCATGGGGGTCTCTGAAATATATATAAGAACTAACTATTATCGATTCTCACTTCGTTCTATTGGACCTAGGATATGGAATAGTATACCACTGAGCATTCGAAACCTTACTACAATGGGATCTTTTAAAAATCAATGGATAAAATATTTGAAAACCAAAGGAGATTAGTAGATAGAAAAGATTGAATTAAACTCAAAAGATTTTGTTTGCTTGGGTTAATATTAGGCCTACTGATCCAGCTTTGCCAGCAGCTTTGCCAACTGATTGTCATCTGCCTGTGTTATGAGCTGATTCTGTGATCCTTATTACGAACTCTGTTAATAATAATGCACCCACCGTCAATATGTAATTCGGAATGTGGGTTACCCTAACCTAGCGGGGCTTGCGCCCCTTTTGGGTCGCCCTTGTTCCATGATCAGTGCTTATTGTTTTAATTTACCTTTTTAATAAATGTAAACAACAGTGAATGTTTCAATGTGAATGTTTTAATGTTTTACATTGTATGATGTTACATGCACTGCTCACGGTACAATAAAGACTGATTTGATTTGATTTGATGTATTAATGTATGTAACTATGTATGTACGTATGTATGTGTGCATGCATGTAGGCTACCTATATGTACGCATGCGTGTATGTATCTGGCTACCTGTAAAGAGCCTTCTTAGAACTTCACAAAAGTCGCAAAACATGGAATTTCAGCAAGTCAACAAAAAAGCTTCTTGAAATGATTTCCTGAGCTGTCTGTTACAGTAATTAGCAACTTCTCTCGCGCCTTTGTCTAATGCTCAAGGCATCACACGGTGGCGCACCAAATCCAAACATAACATGCGTACTATTCCAAATCACCTTTCATCGTAATAGTAATCGTATACTCCAAATTTCTAAAGTGCTTCTCTAAAGTTTTTCGCAGGGTACCAGCCTCTATTCACTAGTGCTGGCATTTCATACTCATGGGCATCTACAATACTGCATTGGAGGTCACATTAATTCACATTCATCACAAAGATGTATTTCGCAATAGTAGAAATATGTTCTTTCAAGTAAATTTGACCATATTATTTTGTTTACAGATGTCCATCGGATGATGAACGAACTTCGTCAGCTATTTAGGCCTATATCTTACAAATTGTATGCCTGTCCGCTAATTTGTCTAATCGTTTCTGACCTTGACAATTTGGATAACAAAAGAAGGGACAAATAATTCCTTTCATTTTGTTTATAGGTATTACTTATCTCTTGAGGTGGTTGTTATATTTTTTATGACTATGAATAAAGTGATAATTTGATGAAATTGATTCAAAAGCGTTTCGTTAGTAGTATATATTGTGTATTGCTCATTTATAACAGTTCTAGTTATACCCTTCGATATGTCTCGGCAGCACAGAACACTTCAGAAATACAACGCAGCAACACTGGAAAGAGATAATACAATACAGTGCAATACACTACATGACAATACAACACACTACAATACTGTCACGGGCCCTTAACGTTCCGTATCCTAGTCGCAAGCTAAATTGTGGCTTATAGTTGTGTGTTATAGATTCGCGCTACCCTTAAAAGCTGTTTATACTCAGAAGGTACATCTGTGGTGAAGTTGTTGGAAAATGGTTTCATTATCCGTAATAAATGTTTGGACAGCACAAGGCCCATTGGATTCCAGAATCCTGATTCTTTAATGTTACAACATAATTTGGATGAGACGTATAACCATTTCGTTTGACAGTCTTTTTGTACTAAGATCAATTTTCTTATAAACCTGCTTTCCCCTATTATTGCTGTCAAAGTAATTCATGTAATAAACAGTTGTCATTGTATCCAGCGTTTAATACTGTTTGTATCCTTCTTGTTTAACCTTGATGCCGCAAACTGAGGAAAATTTTATACACCAGAGCGTTTTTGAGTATAGCTTTTAAACAGGAAGCTATATCTTTAGTGTAATCTCTAGCTCATTCCCTTGTTCCTTTTCCAGGTGGAAAATAAGCAGAATTTCCTCCATTCCTAAGGTTGCTAACTGAAGTGGATTTTAGACCTATATCTAGAATCCCATCCTCTGTCGCATCATAGAAAAGCAAAGAGTCTCTCGTTTCTTCTAACCTATTCAGACAAATCCTAAATCACCTCTAGTTCCTGCGAAACCGTCGATCAACAATAGCAGGTCTGGTAACCTTGAACAAAAACGCATGCGATGTCGATTACAACTTTACTGGATTTTCATGACCTCAACGACCCTATTTTGGAACGAGACCTTCTCTTTGTCCATCACAGATGACGAGATAATAATATTTAACGTTTCAGGTCAAACGACTTTGAAAATGAAGGTCATCCGTTTGTCCTATAATGTTAGAGATAGCTTCATTGATATAATTATTCGACCGGGAAAGCCCTATCATGGATATCAAATCACTTCTGTCTAATTTTTAGTTACTGAGAAACTCTGGAGAGTAGATGTAGTAAAATCGCCCAAGGTCTCGGAATACGTTGTCCGAATACAGGTTGCGAGACGAAGATTACTCATGTAGAATCCCTTTTTAATAAACGTAATTATTGCTCTTCCTTTGCCAATTATTTGTGTACATGGCTTTGCTGAAGATTGAGCTGTACGCCTATATACACGCCTTCTGGATACAGAAACGGAAAGCCACCGGAAGGAAAAAATACATAAGGGCAATGGGGCATATCAATCGAGGTTTATGAAACAGTCAATAGATTTCGAAGAAGGAGTGAAGTGTGCGTTTGTCATTGTGAAAATGCCAAATCGAGCGCGCAACACCAATCAGGATAAACAAGTTTGAAAGCTATGGCTAAGGCAGCAACCACCCGAGTTTCAAATGTAAGTAAGTAAGTATATTCTTTATTAGGAAGCGCTAGAGTAATGGATAGCACACTAGCGTTAAGAGCAGTAGGTAGGCCTACCAAGATCGAACCCCGTAGACACCTGTAATGTTTGTTCAGCCTTCCACTCGCTAGGCCTATATGTGGCGGCGGTGGTTAAATGAATAGTAGGCCTTGATTGGCGCCGTAGGTTGGCTGCCCCTTGAACAGTTATATTTGACTCCTGTAAAACTGTTATCATGTGCTTCTACTGTATACATGTATGTATACATGCCGTTTCTACTATATGTATGTTCACTGCACAGCGCAGTGTATTTGCAGGCGCTTAATTAAGGAAAAATATAATAATTATAATTATTAGCAAATGCACCCGTGTTACTTAATGTCAGGATACATATCGAAATGAAAAGTGGACCCAATTCCATAGATGGACTGCGCTTTGTGAAAGCACTTTGACTTATGTGATGAGGATGACGTCACCTACTCCGAATAAGAACACATAGGCCGCGTACTAATTTGCTTATGTTATGTTACATTAATTAGTAACTTCTATTGAGCCGATGTCAAAATTACACAAAATATCGACCAATGGCGCACCATATCAAAGCCGCAATCTGGTCATTATCTAGCAGAATGTGCATGTTTTGTGCATATCATCAATAAGGAATGTACGTAAATAACCCCTGCAGCTTCAGTGACTGCCAGAGCGTTTTGTTTACTATGAAAGAAACTCGCTGGTGGGTAGGATCGATAAGTTCAATTCAATTCCTCTTTCCTGGCAGAAATTATGCAGAATAGCCACAAACAGAGATCTCAATGATCTATACAGCTATTGTTTTATTATATGTTTTTGTGCAGATATTTATGCAAATATTTGTATTTAATTTACTGCAGTACTGCATCTGTTCTAATAAACAATTCGATTTGATTGATTATCTCACTTGACAGCACCACCACCATCATTCGGAGTCACTGGTCATGGTTGGTTGCTGAATATCTAGCGATTGTAACAGGGTTGAGACACGGTTGAAGGACGTTGTAGGTAAGATAAAAAAATTTTTATTGGATGCGTTGAGGGACTTTTAGCCAATGACGTTATTTGAGAACTTGGGTTATGTGCAGGGCTGTAGTCGAGGGCATACGCGGTAACTCGGGTATACACCGTGTACTTACCTCTAAAGACATATACTCACCTCATAAAATATTTGTACTCACCTCTAATTTGTTTCGGAAAACTAACCTTTAGCGTATAGGCCCCTACTCACCTCTAATTTTACCACTGCAGCCATGATTATATGGTGATGCTTTTTAGTTTTGTTATATCACTGAATTTCCGACTTAAATGACCTTAAAACCACTCGATTAAGTCCGTATAGGTCGTCAATCAAAATGGTAGTCAGGCTTTGATATTAGATTATGTCTAAGGACTATTGAAATCGCATGAAATCTGATGTAAACGTTAAAAATTGACTCATTAAGGCGGAGACGGATCTAAAGCACACTGAAAATGAAAAAAAATCACTTATTTTATCAACTGCGTCTTGAAGGTCTAATCTCTCATACACAACTCCTACCTCAGCAGGTTTTAAAAACCGCTTATAAAATAATGTATACCAAAATCACTGCATCAGTGCCTTACAAAACAGTTCAGACCAGTTCAAACTAGTTCAATATTATTATATATGCAAAGCACACAAATCAATACATTACTTATCACAGAGGCTGTGTAGACACACACAAACGCGTAGACCGATTTAATATAACATTAAATCGGTGTACGCGTTTGCGTTGCATAGGCGAATCATGTAAAGTAGGTCCCTAAAGATAAGCCTTCCATGACCCATGCCGCACTGAATTCAATGAAGCTTAAAGTTATTGACTCGGGACCAGCACATCGCAGGACTTGCCATTTCCTTCCACCGTATACCCGGCACCAAACTACACTGCATGGGGACTGCAACAAGTGTACATGAACAACAACGTCATTACATGAAGTCCACTATCAGGCTCGAAAGCGCCATCAATAAGCTCATCGCCCTCAGTCTACTTCTGGGTGGCTACTTTTTACATAACGTAATCATTGGTGGATATTGAATTTCAAGTCATTATTATCAAGGTTTTTAATTTATGAAAGGGTTCAAACTTCAAAATAAGCCGTTTCTTGTAGTAAAGCAAGTGGCCTTAAAGAATTTGATGCACAATCGCGATAGCCTGTGATTCATTGATATTCGGATATTCAAATGCAAACATTTCAAGTTCATTGCGGACTTCATTTTGCCATCTGCTTCACCCCACTACATTAGCATCGATCACTTGAAATAATTATGACAGGAAATCTATTCTTATGAAATCGTAATGAGGTTTTGAACGCTATGAAATACGTTCTGAGCGAGATAATCAAAAGATATATCAGTTTCTACCGAATTCAAAATGTGGTTAGCCAAACGAACGTGTTGAAGATGAACCCTGATTAATTCTGTTTTTAAACGGTTTCCAACGCGTTTTTAGGTACATAAAGACTTATTCTACTTGGAGTAGGCTAAACCTTGCACACAGCAAACAGAAGATTCCGGCAACATATGGTATGTTCTAGTTTCGTATCGTTTACTTTATTTAGACATGTGTGATTATGGTAACTTCTGTTCGCCTCATTTAGGAAATTAAATTGAGGTAGATTTATAAACGAAATTGCTATACAGTTTGAACCCTAATATAATTTAAATGAAAATTAATTATCTTAGTGTTTGGAGGATGTGAGTGTGTCATTTCAATTGCAAAACTGCTACGGAATCATTCTTACATTTTCAGTTTTTTTACGTAATTACATTATATAAATACAAACAGTGTCTTAATCAATGCATCTGCCTGCGTATTTGCTTCAGTGTTCTGTCTTTTTAACCTCTGCCTATCTGCTTTTCCCTCCTTTCCATGTTTCTGGATCTTTGCAAGCCCCTTTCAAAACCTCACAAGGGCAGTAAGCAAAGCGAGCGCCTCTGATAAAAACCTTGAAGTCCCCTTCAAGGTATCTGCTCAGAGACTCTGCTACATAAATTTCGATTGATTGATTGATTGAATTTCAAAATGTTTGACCCATAGTTCGAGAATTCGTGACTTTCGGTTTTAAAATTCGTAAAAATTCGCGAATTTTTGGTCTATTTTAAAATTCGTAAAAATTCGTAAAAATTCGTTGCGTCATTGTTGCACCTTTATACACTGACAGTGGCGTTTTCAAACACAGCGTAAGCAACTACAATTAATGTGGCAGGGCATATTTTAACTGTATAACTAGTGGGACATATCAGTAGTCTTAGGATTTGTCCCAGTAGTTAGTCTGATTTGTCCCAGGCAATGTATGTTTAAAGTATAACTAGTGGGGCAAAAATGTTGCAAGAGTTAGTTTTAAGATTTGCCCCACTGGTAAAATAAGAATCAGTTAAACGCATTGTCAGGAAATTCCCAAAAAAGGTCATCAACTTTTTCGGGAGATGAATTCCTAAGAAAGGTCATCAACTTTTTCTGGCGATGAATTCCCAAAAAAGGTCATCAAAGGTTTTAGAGACGAGTTCCAAAATTTTGTCCCAGTAGTCTAAATTCCTTAAAATATGCACTGTTATTTGGTGACGTTATGATTTGTTGTGTTAAGCTAATTGCTTAGAATTTAATGTAAAATTCAATATAAAAGTTTATTGCGTGACGAGTTAATTTAGTTAAAGTCTAATTTCTTAAAGATGAAAGAACATGGACCGGAGTGGAAGTATGTAGTAATTTTGGAGGAGAAGGAAAGGGTAATCCAAAAATACAGCGTTGTTTTTGTGGCAAGGAATTTGTTGGTTGTTCTGCCCAAATTCCGAAGCATTTGCATGGCGAAATTACGGAAACCAGAGTCGAGTGGGTGCAGTGGTCTGTTTCTGGCTCAGAATCAGAGGACGATGAAGTAGAAGACACAGCTCGGTGAAAGTTGCCAACCCTTTTTAACCATGTTTGCTTGCAAGCTGTGTTAGTGACTGACTGGTCATAGGCCCTACTGGAGCTGGGCACTGGTGGTTTATCGTTCTGCTGACTGACACTCACAGTCACACACCCCAACTATAATAGAAATCGAAGTTCAAGACGCCAAGTAGAACAGTAACTGGATATCTGTAGCCTTCTATTGCGTTGCTAGTCAGCTATCTTTAACGGCTGCTTGATTGATTGCCTATTACACTGACATTTAATTGCTTAAAAAAGTTGAAAAGTAAACAAATAATAAAATTCGTTTTGCCATGGCAAAGAATTCTATTATTTTATTATTTCACGAATTTTAACGAATTTTAAAACTGCAGTTTTAAAAATCGTTAAAATTGGTGAATTCGTAAAATTCGTAAAATGCGAATTCCCGAACTATGGTTTGACCATTTTCTGGGTTTACACAATGAGCACCACATGTACTTACGATTTGCTGGAAAAAGTCATCCTATATAGCCTAATATATAAATACGATTTCCTCTTTCCTGTTTTCCCCCTCTAACCGTTCGCCCATCAAGGCAAACTGACAACGGTCCAGATATTTAACCACAAGAGATGTGTCATTTCTATCATTGCAACCTATTTCAGATATCAACAAACTAAATTCTTATTTATGCAAGATTAAATATAATCGTTGTAGATCTGTTTTAAAGGACAACAGTTGACATTGAGAATCCGATAATTCACGAGTATCCACAGCGCTGAACAGATATATCCGAAAGACGTTTTAATTCCGTATTCATCATCATGAGCGTCATTTATCTAACATTCTTTATGACGATCATCAACTGCAATTATGTTTTGACTTCTAAAACATTACCACTGTACGATCCATTCACCCTTAAGGCCATGGCATTCGCCGTGGCGTTTATGAGCAAACAGAGTGGATACCAATTCACTTTTGAAGAGGATAAAGGAGGAACTACAGTTCAGGCACGTTTTACTATTCATATACATCTGCTAATACCTATGACTACAACTTATTTTCACTATCATCATAATTATCATTATTCCTTGAAGTATTGCCTACTTTTAGGTTTAGTATGATATCACAAATACATGTAGTAAGTATTCGCCAATGTTCCAGTTATATCCCAATTGTGCAGTCCAAGTTGTGACCTACATCCCTACACTACCGCATATCTGTATCATATTATAATTATTATTCTGCTACGAAACATTAACATTCAAGATCCTCTCACACTTGCAAGTTTGATCATAAATTTCTATAGCACCGCTTGAGAAGAAACATAAAACCATGTTCTTGTTGGAACGTCCACTTTTTGGCGACCTCCCCAGACGTAGGCCTACGTCAAAGATCCTGTGTTTCAGCCTAGGGTTAACCGGGTCAGCGATCTTTGGGTTTTGTTCTTCGCGTATCAACTCCATCCCATTAGTCCTCCTCTCTTATAGGACCGTTCTCTTGTCATTCCATACAAACATGTAAGATTTCATTTTACTACTCACCATGCTTTCTCAATCCACCTTCTGTTTGCATCTGTTTGGATCAGATTGACAGACAAGCATACAGCACTTTCAAAAGATTTATAATATAAAGGGTCATATTGCTTCTTACTATGAGCATCCAATCCACCGCCTTTCCGTATCTCTCCACCTAAATACAAACCGTCGGTAAAACACCTGTTCTTTCTCCTTGGCTAACTGGCTGCATTTCTAGTATCAGTGGACAGCTGTAACGCTCGTGAATAAGCTGGTTTCCTGATTTTGAGTATTGCTTTAGTAATTTCGTATTTACAATTACGTTTACTACATTAATAGCTTTGGTTATGAACCTAACTACTATTAAAATCAGTGCCGTCTCAAGGCATAGGCACGCTGGGCAGTCGCCAGGGGCCCACCATTCTAGGGGCCCCTAAATTAAGAAGACCAAAACTGGCTTTCACTCATGTACGTAGAAAATGACAGCCTGAAGACATTTGACTTCAAGCCAATTTTAAATCAGTTCTCTGCAAAGAAATTTCGCAAACGTTCGTGTTGATTCATCTTCACTTAACATTATGTTTCTTATGCTTAAACATTTTGTTACAAAGTGAATAGTAATCGTAATTTTGAGATTTCTACAGTGCCCGAAAAAACCGAAGTCGCAGGAAGCAGCTTATCCACAGGTTTATTCTATAGGTTTAATTTTATTGACCATTTAAATTTTTATACCCGTGGATGGGCAGGGGCCCCAACACATTGCTTTGCCCAGGGTCTACAGTGCTGTTAAGACGGTAATGATTACAATGACTGTGACGATGACTATTATGGGCCTACTATCATTATTACACGCGCTATTTATATCACTCATATTGTTATTACTACTACTGTTAGCATTGCAAATTCAATAAGTAAATTTAAATTCAATAAGTAAATTTAAATATCGATTACAGTTCATTTTTGGGTACAATTTTTTGCCTTTGTTCGTTGTTTTATATTACGGCCAGTGACGATTAGAAATTATATTAATAATGATGAGGCACCTTTTGCGAATTCTTAAACCTTTATGATGTGTGACAGGAGGACTATAAAAACGGTGGGCAGACGATTTATCCGGTTGGAAAATTCAGTGTTTTGGTGAATGGCGTGACACTGGTATGTAAAAGTCCTACGCTCTTGCTAGGGTTGGAAATTTGTATAGAAATTTGTATCAAATTTAAAAATGTTGCAACTTTGCAACGTTTGCTTTTTGTGTTATTGCTTGTGTACTGTGTATATCTTTACAATTTCGAAATTTGCAGATATAGGCCCCTATATATATATAATTTCTATGTATCAATCAATCAGTCAATCAATCTGTTTATTGCCACCAAACAAAAGTCAAAGAAATAATTACACAGTTATACGTATGTATGATGCATGTATAATCTATTTACAACAACCTCACGAAAGCGCTAAACGTAGCTAACTAACAGATTAAAACAGATGCGATCAATGAAATTTCGAAACTGTTTCCTGAGCTTCTATTGAAAAGTGTAATAAATTCAGTTTTTCAAGACGCTAAACTGACTTCCATGGGATCTAAGATATTTCCGAAACCTTGCTCAAAGAAGCCTGGAAATAAGTGCATTACATTTATTTTAACGGATTAAGCTCTAGAAATGAAGATCTGTACATCATACCTATGCATTCTAGTAAACTACCTGCAATTAATTCAGTGTTCTTTAAGACGCTGAACTAACTTCTGTAGGCTTACTAACACCTTGCTCACACCTTCATTATTCGTCTCCACAAGGCCAGACAACAAATGCACTTCCTTTACCTTAACCAATTAATTTTTTTTAAACACAATTTACCCTTGTCATTGATAGTTTAGTGATGGACACGTAAGAAATCCAATAGTAGGCCTCAGTTGTATTATTTTCTCGATGATAGCCAAATTTCAGACCCTTCATTAAAGAACAATACTTACTGTTTATGATCCATTGTTTTTAGGTCAGAAAAGGAATTACCACCTTTGAGTGGTAACATTTCCGAGTAATATTTGTCTTTTTCTGCGTTGTAGAAAACAAGCTGTGGTATAGACTTGCACTACAAAGAACAGCAGTTTACATTCAGGAGATACTTATGTGAAGAAGTTGGCGACAAGTGGTTTCATTATCCATCGTAAATGCTTGGTTTGCAGAAGGCCTACGATGCACTTCCTAATAAACAACCTATACTAACCACTATTAATGCTGCAGAAGTTAATTCAAGTAAATAAACAGTTGTAACTATATCCAACGTGATAATTTTTATTTGAAACTGCACTCTAGCTAAGCTATTGAAATTCCTTGAAAACATGTATGTATGGATGGATGCATGTATATGAATAAGAACACTTGTAAAGCGCCCTTCAACTAACTCACGACGGCACTTCGGTGCGGTAACCGAGGAACCGAACAAATATGTCTTCAGTCGACCAGATAACGTTTCCTGCGCTCCAAGCTCGCACCGACGTGCGAGAACGCGGGACCATGAACTGGCCATGGGAAGCCGAACGCAGCCCACGGTGGTTGGGACAACTTGAGACCGGTGTGCAGAGCTCCGAGATGTAGTCCTGTGCCGGCCAGCGATCGAAGTTCGGCACAAGAGGAGCAGTTTAAACTGTATTCGCTTATCAATGGGGAGCCAATGCTCTCATGCAAGCTGATAAGTGCGATAATCTGGCTAAGTTGGCCACGACCAGTGCAGCGCAATTGATTGAAGCTGACGAATACGAAAACGTGGAAGGCCTATCAGGTCTGAATTGCAATAGTCTAGACGCGTCATGATGAAAGTGACGGCAGCTTCGTGCAACAGATTACGCCGCATGATTCTGATCTGACGCATACGTAATATGGCATTTGGATGAAGAAAACAAAAATCCTCGAGAAGAAAAAAGTACAACACGGTCAAATTCTATGAAGCAGTCAATAGATTTCGATGAGAGCAATTGTGCAGTTCTCAGTCTGATAAAGCCAAATCGAGTGCGGGAAACAAATCCGAATGCTGTAAGCAAGTTCAAATTCTATGGTAGCGCCAGTTCCAAGCCTGAAAAATCAGAAATTTGGTTGCACTCAATTTTAATAATTTTGTAGGAATGACCAGAGTTCTATGACTTGCAGTTGAAAAGCATGACGTAAATAAATCGTATCGATTCTAGGTAGGCCTAACTAATTTAATTAGTATCAGCGGTATTAGGCTATTAGTGCAATGCTTAATTAATAATATTATGTATATGTACGCTGGTGTTTATACTTGCACGTGTGTTCATGTGTGCCTACGTATGACTGTGCGATGTAAGTACATACGTAGCCTACATGTACGAAAGCATATACGTATATGTATGCTTGAATGTGTATGTAATTATCTATGCTTGCATGTATGCATATAATTTATCGCATGTATTGTATGTATGTATGTATGTATGTATGTATGTATGTATGTATGTATGTATGTATGTATGTATGTATGTATGTATGTATGCATGTATGTATGTGTGTATGTGTGTATGTGTGTATGTAATGTATGTACGTATGTATGTATGTGCGTGTGACGTCGTGTGTTTGTGACTATGATTGTGTCTACCTGATAGAGGGGCTTTGAAGGACTTTCCAAAAGCATTGTAAACATTGGCATCTTAGTGAACTAGCAGGTGCGTCTTGAGATGGATAGAGAATGAAACCAGAGCTGAATTAGATGAAGGCCTATGCAGACTGCTAAAAGAGAATGCACCAACACAATAGGTGCCCCGGTGTTCACGTGCTGGTGTAAGGAATCGAGGGACCAAAAGATTTTCATTGATAGACGAAAGCAGCCGTTGGCGCCTCGACCAGCTCTAGTAACAAAACCAATGCAAACAGTTATCGTATACCTACAGTCACTGAGCCGACCGAGGCACAAAGATCGGGACCAGAAAGAACGGAAGTGCAGCAATTTATGGGAGTCATTATGAAGAAATAAAGCTGGAATATCATTGCGGGACTGAACGACAGGTGACGCCACACTCACGGAATGTGACGCAGCTGGTATAGCATGACCTGCGCAGTCGGTTCTCCTTTTATGTGCGGAGCGTAGAGAGCCTCCGAAAATAACGCACACTCAGTATGTATGTATCTAGATACTTCATATAGCGCCTTATAAGTACCCCACAATAGCGCTGCCCCATATGGCTATCTGATTGTTCTAAACAAATGCGTTTGAAGACAGTTTGAGAATGTTTGCTGCACAGGGTCGAGTGCAACAGTACGTAAATGCTACAGAAGACTGTTCCACGAGGATGGCCTAATAGGGCCTACATGAGAAGACACGATCAGCTCGAGTTGAAGTGCGGAAGCGCGACACCTGCATATCTCCACCGTTAGAAAACGCCACGATCGCCGACTAGGTTGACTTGAAACTGAAACACAGAGCTCCCCGCTGTATGCCGGGGCAGAGCGAACGATTTTGAGGCACTTGTCAGCTCGAAAACAAGAGGCCAGTATAGCGTGTGAGAATTTGAAACGTCACCAGTCCAAGGAATCTGAAACAAGTCCGAGGAATCTAAAACATCGCCCAGTGTTTAATCTAGACGTCTTTTGGGGGGGAAATTTCCCCCCCTCCCAGGATTGAAGTTTCCCCCCCCCCAGAACTCAGCAATATTTTAAGGCAGAGACCTTTTGGGGGGGAAATTCCCCCCCCCCCGAGAAACCTTGTTTCCCCCCCCCCCAGAACAGGGGGACTAGATTACACAGTGAACATCGCCAGTCCGAGGAATCTTAATACCAATTCGAGGAATCTGAAACGTGACCACTGACCAGTCAAAAGAATCTGAATCTGAAGCACAACTTGTCCGAGAAATCTGAAAACCAATTCGAGAATTTGAAACGTCATCAGTCCAAGGAATCTGAAACAAGTCCGAGGAATCTAAAACATCGCCAGTCCGAGGAATCTTAATACCAATTCGAGGAATCTGAAACGTGACCACTGACCAGTCAAAAGAATCTGAATCTGAAGCACAACTTGTCCGAGAAATCTGAAAACCAATTCGAGAATTTGAAACGTCATCAGTCCAAGGAATCTGAAGCAAGTCCGAGGAATCTAAAACATCGCCAGTCCGAGGAATCTTAATACCAGTTCGAGGAATCTGAAACGTGACCACTGACCAGTCAAAAGAATCTGAATCTGAAGCACAACTTGTCCGAGAAATCTGAAAACCAATTCGAGGAATCTGAAATGTCATCAGTCCGAGGATTCTCTAACGTCACCAGTCACTGTATGGTAAACCAAAATGACACAGTGAAATTGTCAAAACTATCTATGCGATGCCCATTCCTTTTGTGGATTTGGACGCACGTGCGTCCAGTGCGTCACGCTGCCGGTGTCACGAAATAGAGTATCCCCCATACATGCGTATCCCCCTTAGCGAAATGGAGTATTCGGTTTAGTTTGCATTTTTGGCGGTTTCTAAGTGTATTCAGTCGTACTGTTTGGATTTATTGCACACATAAAATTTTTGAATTTCGTATCTTTAGTTTGTACGTCGACCTGAAATCAATTTACTTTGTTTTTGGTGATTTTGACTGGAATTTCGTCGAGGCTATCGTGATGCGTATGACGAGGGGGGATAGAATGGTTCATCCCACCGGATACTCTAAACCGGTTTATTCCATCCGGGGGGATACGCTTTAGGGGGGATAGAATATCTCGCGACACCGGCGCCCCTGCCAGCCTCTATTCACTAGTGCCGGTGTCACGAAATAGAGTATCCCCCATACATGCGTATCCCCCTTAGCGAAATGGAGTATTCGGTTTAGTTTGCATTTTTGGCGGTTTCTAAGTGTATTCAGTCGTACTGTTTGGATTTATTGCACACATAAAATTTTTGAATTGCGTATCATTAGTTTGTACGTCGACCTGAAATCAATTTACTTCGTTTTTGGTGATTTTGACTGGAATTTCGTCGAGGCTATCGTGATGCGTATGACGAGGGAGGATAGAATGGTTCATCCCACCGGATACTCTAAACCGGTTTATTCCATCCGGGGGGATACGCTTTAGGGGGGATAGAATATCTCGGGACACCGGCATTTCATACTCATAGGCATCTGGAATATTTGAAAAAGCAGACTGTTTTAGAGGGATGTTGAAATTGCTGCAAAATAGGAGTTTAAGTCATCTGTAGAGATTTGACTGTGCGGGATTGTTTCGCATCTTGTTTTAGCTAGTTCTGAAATTCGTCGCCAGAGGGCTCCTGAGCCTCGCTTAGAGTCGATGCTTTTGAAGTCAGAGCGGGTTTTTCGTTTAATTAGTTTAATTAGAACTCATTGCTAAAACGCCTCAAAACACTACTTCTCACTGGCTTTCAAACATGTAGTTATCTAATTGCTCTTCATCTGCCATGGCGACTAACTAACTGCGCCTCAGATTCACATATATCTGTGTGACTTTGCGCGCGTTAAAAATGTTCGCAATAAATAAATAAATAAATAAATAAACAATGAATTGATTGCTAGAAGCCTAGAATCATGAACTGAAATGGTAGAATCTTGAACTAATCGCTAGAATCGAGAACTGTTGAAATTATTTCTGCTTCCTTTTATTTCCTCGGTCTACAATGAAAAGGCCTCTGCCGGTTTATTTAACAAAATGTTTCATTCGAAGGCACCATGACATTGTGATGGTATGTTTCTTCATCTCTTACGGTGATTCTTTCGATTGACTCCTCAAATCTTGTGTATTGCAGGACAGTCGTTTGCAGTTTTGAGTTTGAACACAGTTTTCTCCCCCAAAGATCCAGACATGACATCTCCGTCGCCTACAGCAAAGATATGTGACCTGTACGATCACAACTTTACAATAACGTCATATTATTGTGACGAAATTGATGGCCTTTACCTGACGTATCCGTAAATGCCTGCTTGTGACACGTCACATCTGATGACAAACAGAAAAAGGCGCTTCCTAAAGCCAAGTTGCTTCAGCTTCTAACATCATGTCTGCCTCTATGTGTATATGTGTGTATGTATGCATATATGTGTGTGTATGCATGCATTAATGCATGTTTGTATTAATGTATGTATATTAATGTATGTATGTATTAATAAAAATTGAGGCATGTGATATGTGGATCTGGAGGAAAATGTTGAGGGTTTCTTGGACTGAGAAGAGAACTAACGAGGATATCCTGGAAGAAATAGGACACTGGAGAGGGAGTTTGACGTTGGGGCAGAGAGCGTCCAGGCAGAAGATGTCATACTTTGGGCATGTGATGCGTGCAGATGGGCTGGAAAAGGAGATGATGTTGGCGTGTGGGGAGGGCAGGAGGAGAGGACGACCAAGGAGGAGATGGATGGAGGAGATACAAGAGGCAATGAAGATGAACATCTCGGAGCTGAGAGAGGCAACGAGAAATCGGAGCGCATGGAGAAGGTTGACCATGACAGTCGCTAGGATTCAACGAATCGACAGCACAAGGTGACAAGGTGATGTATTAATATATGTATGACATTGTATGTATCAATGTATATATGTATTGCTGTATATATTACTGTATGTATTAATGTATGTATATATTAATGTATGTATATATTAATGTATGTATTACTGTATGTATTACTGTATGTATGTGTTAATGTATGTATGTATGTGTTAATATATTAATGTATGTATGTATATAAGTATGTATGTATGTATGTATGTATGCATGTAAGTAAGTAGGCTATCTATGTATGTTTGCGTGCGTGTATGTATCTGGCTACCTGTTAAGAGCCTTCTTAGAACTTCACAAAGGTGCAAAACATGGAAGTTTAACAGGTCAAAAAAGAAGCTTCTTGAAATGGTTTCCTGAGCTGTCTGTTACAGTAATTAGCCACTTCTCACGAGCCGTTGTCTAATGCTCAAGGCATCAAACGGTGGCGAACCAAAACCAAACATAACATGCGTACTATTCCAAGTCACCTTTCACCGTAATAGTAATCGTATACTCCAAATTTCTAAAATGCTGCGATAAAGCTATACGCAGGACACCAGCTTATTCACTAGTGCTGGCATTTCATCCTCATAGGCACCTACAAAACTGCAATAGATGCCACATTAATTCACTTTTATCACAAATATATATTCTGCAATAGTAGAAATATGTTCTTTCAAGTAAATTTGACCATATTATTTTGTTTACAGATGTCCATCGAATGATGAACGAACTTCGTCAGCTATTTATATCTTGCAAATTGCTTCTCTGCTAATTTGTCTAATCGTTTCTGACCTTGACAATTTGAATTACAAAAGAAGGGACAAATAATTCCTTTAATTTTGTATGTAGGTATTATTTATCTCTTGAGGTGGTTGTTATTTTTTTATGACTATGAATACGGTGATAATTTAATTAAATTGATTCAAAAGTGCGTCGTTAGTAGTATATTGTGTATTGCTCATTTATGACAGTCCCGTTATACCCTTCGATATGTCTTGGCCGCACAGAACACTTCAGAAATACAACACAGCAACACTGGAAAGAGATAATACAATACAATGCAATATACTACACAACAATACAACACACTACAATACTGTCACGGGCCCTTGACGCTCCGTATCCTAGTCGCAAGCTGAATTGTGGCTTATAGTTGTGGGTTATAGATTTACGCTACAGGAAAAGCTGTTTAGGCCTACATTCAGAACTGGTGCATCTGCAGAGAAGTTGCAGGAAAATGGTTTCATGATCCACTTTAATGTTACAATATAATTTGGATGAGACGTATAACCATTTCGTTTGACAGTCTTTTTGTACTAAGGTGAATTTTCTTATAAACCTGCTATCCCCTACTCTTGCTGTCAAAGTAATTCATGTAATAAACAGTTGTCACTGCATCCAACGTTTAATACTGTTTGTATCCTTATTGTTTAACCATCATGCCGCAAACTGGTGAAAATTTTATACCACAGAGCGTTTTTACGTATGGCTTTTAAACAGGAAGCTATCTCTTTAGTCTAATCTCTAGCTCATTCCTTTGTTCCTTTCCAGTGGAAAATAAGCAGAATTTCCTCTGTTCCTAAGGTTGCTAACCCTCTCTCTGAAGTAGATTTTAGACCTATATCTAGAATCCCATCCTCTGTCGCATCATAGGAAAGGAAATAGTCTCTCGTTTCTTCTACCCTATTCAGACAAATCCTAAATCACCTCTAGTTCCTGCGAAACCGTCGATCAACAATAGCAGGTCAGGTAACCTTGAACTAACAAGTTATGCGATGGCGATTACAACTCTGCTGGATTTTCGTGACCTCGACGACCCTATTTTGGACTGAGACCTTCTCTTTGTCCATCACAGATGACGAGATATTAATATTTAACGTTTCAGGTCAAACGACTTTGAAAAGGAAGGTCATCCGGTTGTCCTACAATGTTAGAGATAGCTTCATTGATATAATAATTCGACCGGGAAAGCCCTATCATGGATATCAAATCACTTCTGTATAATTTTTAGTTACTGAGAAACTCTGGAGAGGGCGATGTAGTAAAATCTCCCAAGGTCTCGGAATACGTGTCCGAATACAGGTTGCGACACGAAGATTACTCATGTAGAATCCCTTTTAATAGGCGTAATTATTGCTCTACCTTTGCCAATTATTTGTGTACATGGCTTTGCTGAAGATTGAGCTGTACGCCTAGATACGCGTCTTCTGGCTACAGAAACGGAAAGCCACCGGAAGGATAAAATACATATCAATCAAGGTTTATGAAACAGTCAATAGATTTCGAAGAAGGAGTGAAGTGTGCTTTTGCCAATGTGAAAATGCCAAATCGAGCGCGTAACACCAATCAGGATAAGCAAGTTTGAAAGCTATGGCTAAGGCAGCAACCACCCAAGTTTCAAATGTAAGTAAGTAAGTAGGTATATTCTTTATTAGGAAGCGCTAGCAAATGCTCCCGTGCACTGGCGTAAACTTGTCCAAAATATGGGGGATTTGGTTCATTCATTCTACACTTGTTTCATTTGGTGTACAGTCTATCTCAATTATTGGGGGGCACGTGCCCCGGCTGCCCCCAGAGTATTCGCCTATGCACCATGTTACTTAATGTCAGGATACATATCGAAATGAAAAGTGGACCCAATTCCATAGATGGACTGCGCTTTGTGAAAGCACTTTGACTTATGTGATGAGGATGACGTCACCTACTCCGAATAAGAACACATAAGCCGCCTACTAATTTGCTTATGTTATGTTACATTAATTAGTTACTTCTATCGCGCCGATGTAAAAATTACACATACCGATGGAGCACCAAAAGCCAAGCCACAATCTGGTCAATGTCCAGAAGAATGTGCATGTTTTTTGCATATCAACAATAAGGAATGTACGTAAATAACCTATGCAGCTTCAGTGACTGCCAGAGCGTTTTGTTTACTATGAATGAAACTCGCTGGTGGGTAGGATCGATAAGTTCAATTGAATTCCTCTTTCCTGCCAGAAATTATGCAGAATAGCCATAAACAGAGATCTCAATGATCTGTACAGCTATTGTTTTATGATATATTTTTGTGCAGATATTTATGCAAATGTCTGTATTTAATTTACTGCAGTACTGCATCTGTTCTAATAAACGATTCGATTTGATTGATTATCTCACTTGACAGCAGTGTTGTATGCAAGACTTTAAACTTCGAGACCGAGACGAGACCGAGACAGTCGAGTTCCATGACCGAGACGAGACCAAGACAATGAGGTGCCGAGACCAAGACACGAGGTTCAAGACAGTACAAGACAGTTTTGGCATTTACTACAGTATGTTAAATGCGAAGAGTTCCATGACCGAGACGAGACCAAGACAATGAGGTGCCGAGACCAAGACACGAGGTTCAAGACAGTACAAGACAGTTTTGGCATTTACTACAGTATGTTAAATGCGACCGCTTGTTCTGTCTCGAACAAGCGGTCTGAATATCTAGCGATTGTAACAGGGTTGAGACGGTTGAAGGACGTTGTAGGTAAGAGATAAAAACTTTTATTGGATGCGTTGAGCGACTTTTAGCCAATGACTATATTTGAGAACTTGGGTTATGTGCAGGGCGGTAGTCGAGAGTATACGCGGGCATACACCGTGTACTCACCGTGTACTCTAGAGACCGTATACTCAATTCATAAAATATTTGTACTCACCTCTAATTTGTTTCGGAAAACTAACCGTTAGCGTGTACTCACCTTTAATTTTACCACTACAGCCCTGAGTAATGTGAGTATGTGGTGATGCTTGGGGGTTTTGAATATCACTGAATTTCCAACTTAAATAACCTCAATACCACTCGAAAAGTCCGTATCTATGTCGCCAATCAAAATGAAAGTCAGGCTTTGATATTAGATAATGTCCAAGGACTATTGAAATCGCATGAAATTTGATATAAACGTTAAAAATTAACTCATTAAGGCGGAGACGGCTCTAAAGCACACTGAAATGAAAAAAATCACTTTTTTTATCAACTGCATCTTGAAGGTCTAATCTCTCATACACAACTCCTACTTCAGTTTCTTGTAGTAAAGCAAGTGGCCTTAAAGAATTTGATGCACAATCGCGATAGCCTGTGATTCATTGATATTCGGATATTCAAATGTAAACATTTCGAGTTCATTGCGGACTTCATTTTGCCATCTGTCTGACTGCACTACATTATCATCGATCATTTAACATAGTTATGACAGGAAATCAATTTTTGTGACATGGTAATGAGGTTTGGAATGTTATGAAATACGTTCTGAGCGAGATAATCAAAAGATTTATTAGTTTTTACCGAATTAAAAATGTGTTTAGCCAAACGAACGTGTTGAAGAAGAACCCTGATTAATTCTGTTTTTAAACGGTTTCTAGCGCGTTGTTAGGTACATATAGGACTTGGCGTAAGCCTTGCACACAGCAAACAGAAGATTCCGACAACATATGGCATGTTCAAGTTTCGTACCGTTTACTTTAGTTAGACATTTGTGATTATGGTAACTTCTGTTCGCCTCATTTAGGAAATTAAATTGAGGTAGATTTATAAACGAAATTGCTAACAGTTTAAACCCTAAAATAATTTAAATTAAAACTAATTATCTTAGTGTTTGGAAGACCTGAGTGTGTCATTTCAATTGCAAAACTGCTACGCAATCATTCTTAAATTTTCAGTTGTTTTACGTAATTACATTATATAAATATATACAGTGTCTTAATCAATGCATCTGCCTGCGTATTTACCCCTGTATCCTTCTATCTTTCCCTAACCCTCTGCTTATCTGTCTTTTCCCTCCATTCCCTCCATCCCATGGAGTAACATTCATGGTCAGGAGAGCATTAGGTTCGCGGATCGATTCCCGTAACCCCCCTCTAGGGCGGCGCCTTGTATGGCTGCCAGACCGTGTGTTTAATTAAGATTTTGATTGTACTTTCATGTTTCACTGTAGGCTAATCTCACTGCGTCTGTCAGTTTGAAATAATAAAGATTATTATTATTATTTTTTTTATGCCCCGATGTATAAAGGATCCCTCAGGGACTTCAATATTAATTAATGTAACATATAAAAAGTCCGGAATGGCCCTATTCTAACTCCTGGCTGGGGAAAGTGCCTCTGAACGCTATCGCATTAAAACGTTGTATTGTTAGAGAGAGGCGTTGGAAAAGAAACGTAGTTTCCCGTGGGTCTCCGGTGACGGAACAGAGATTTTGTCCCAGGTCCGAAAGGAAAGCTAAGCTATTATTATTATTATTATTATTATTTATTATTATTATTTATTATTATTATTATTATTATTATTATTATTATTATTATTATTATTGTAATTATTATTATTATTATTATGTTTCTGGAGGTTTGCAAGCCCCTTTCAAAACCTCATAAGGGCAGTAAACATATATCGAGCGCCTCTGATTAAAAGCCTTGAAGTCCCCTTCAAGGTCTCTACTCAGAGTCTATACTTGAGATTGATTGAAAGTCAACATGTTTGACAATTTTCGGGGTTTACAACTGGCAGAGCCTCACTTAGCGATTTGCTGGCAAAAATTCTTTCTCTATGCACATGTATACGATTTCCTCTTGCCTTTCTTTCTCCCTCTACCGTTCGCTCATCCAGGCAGACTGACAACGGGCCAGATACTTAACAACAAAAGATTTGTCATTATCTATCATAATCACCTATAACAGATATCAACAAACTAAATACTAATATTTATGCAAGATTAAATATAATCGTTGTCATTCTGTTTTAAAGGTAATAGTTGTCATTGAGAATCCGATAATTCACGACTATCCACAGCGGTGAACAGACATCCGAAAGACGTTTTAATTCCGTCTTCATCATCATGAGCGTCATATATCTAACATTCTTTACGATGATCTTCAATTGCAATTATGTTTTGAGTTCTAAAACATTACCACTGAACGATCCATTCACCCTTAAGGCCATGACCTTCGCCGTGGCGTTTATGAGCAAACAGAGTGGATACCAATTCAAGTTTGAAGAGGATAAAGGAACTACAGTGGCACGTTTTACTATTCATATACATCTGCTAATACCGATAACTTGAACTTATTTTCACTATCATCATCATCATCATCATCATCATCATCATCATCATCATCATCATCATCATCATCATCATCATCATCATCATCATCATCATCATCATCATCATCATCATCATCATCATCATCATCATCATTATTCCATGATATATTGCCTACTGTAGTTAGAATGATATCACGAATAATAAGTACTCGCCAATGTTCCAGTTGTATCCCATTTGTGCAGTCCAAGTTGTGACCTACATCCCTACACTACCGCATATCTGTATCATATTATTATTGTACTACGAAACATTGACATACTAGATCCTCTCACACTTGCAAGTTTGATCATAAATTTCTATAGCACCGCTTGAGAAGAAACATAAAACAATGTTCTTGTTGAAACGTCCAGTTTTTGGCAACCTACCCCGACGTACGTCAAAGATCCTGTGTTTCAGCCTAGAGTCAACCGGGTCAGCGATCTTTGGGTTTGTTCTTCGCGTATCAACTCGAGCCCATGAGTCCTCCTCTCTTATAGGACCGTTCTCTTGTCATTCCATACAAACACGTATGATTTCATTTGACTACTCACTATGATTTCTCAATCAACCGTCCATCGCATCTGTTTGGATCAGATTGACAGCCAAGTATACAGCACTTTCAAAAGATTTATAATATAAGGAGTCATATTAGTTCTTCCTCTGACGCATCCAATCCACCGCCTTTCCATATTTCTCCACCTAAAGACAAACCGTCGCTGTTATTTCTCCTTGGCTAATTGGCTGCATGACGAGACAAGATATTGGTCTTCACTTAATATCAGTGGACAGCTCTCGCTGATGAATAAGCTGGTGCCCTGAATTGAGTAGTGCTTTAGTAATTTCGAATTTACAATTACGTTTACTACATTAATAGCTTTGGTCATAAACCTAACTACTATTACAAATTTACAATGACTATGACGATGATTATTAGGGGTCTACTATCATTATTACCCTCACTATTTATATCACTAATATTGTTATTACCAGTGCTTTTTTCAGCCGGAACGCGCCGAAACGGCGTTTCGGCGCCTTTTTTCTGGTACTAAAAAATAATTTATTTGTTTAAATAATACAAACAATAATTTAGTTATTTTAATTTAATTTCAGCGTTTTGAACTGTTTTCAGTGTTTATTGAGACCCCTCCCAACCCCTAATCCCGTTTTTCTTGGGATTTTAGGCCGCCTATAATCATTCCGTTCCGGAACCTATTGTTCCGTTCCGGAGCCTTTTTTTCCAGAAAAAAGCACTGGTTATTACTACTTCTTTTAGCATTGCTAATCTATAAGTAAATTTAAATTCAGTAAGTAAATTTAAATATCGATTACAGTTCATTTTTGGGTACAATTTTTTTGTCTTTGTTCGTTGTATTATATTAAAGCCAGTGACGATTAGAAATAATATTAAAAATGATGAGGCACCTTTTGCGAATTCTTAAACCTTTATGCTTTGTGACAGGAGTACTACCAATACATTGGCCAGAAGATTTATCCGGTCGGAATATTCAGTGTTTTGGTGAATGACGTGTTACTGGTATGTAAAAGTCCTACGCTCTTGCTAGGCTTGGAAATTTATATAGAAATTTGTATCAAATTTTAAAATGTTGCAACTTTGCAACGCTTGCTTTTTGTGTTATTATTTGTGTACTGTGTATATCTTCACAATTTCGAAATCTGCAGATATATATATATATATATATATATATATATAATTTCTATGTATGATGCTTGTATGATCTATTATTTTATCAGGGCGCCTTACAAGAACCTCACGAAAGCGCTAAACGTAGCTAACTAACTGTTACTAACAGATTAAAAATGATGCGACTTAAGAAATTTCGAAACTGTTTCCTGAGCTGTATTTTCTATTGAAAACTGTTATAAATTCAGTTTTTTAAGACGCAAAACTGACTTACATGTACATGGCAGCTCCGATATTACCGAAACCTTGCTCAAAGAAGGCTGGAAATAAGTGTATTACATTTTTAACGGATTAAGCTCTAGAAATGCAGATCTGTACATTATACCTATGTATTCTATTAAACGACCTGCAATTAATTCAGTGTTCTTAAGACGCTGAATTAACTTCTATAGGCTTACTAAAAACTTGCTCACACCTTCATTATTCGTCTCCACAAGGCCAGAAAACAAATGAACTTCCATGACCTTAACGGTGGCTTAACCAATTAATTTTTTTAGCAACCACAATTTACCCTTGTCATTGACACTATAGTGATGGACACGTAAGAAATCCAATAGTAGGCCTCAGTTGCATTATTTTCTCGACGATAGCCAAATTTCAGACTCTTCATTAAAGAATAATACTTAAGGCATAGGTACTGTTTATGATCCATTGTCTTAGGATTGGGTCAGAAAAGGAATTCCCACCTTTGTGTTCTCTCCTAGTAACATTTGTCTTTTTCTGCGTTGTAGGAAACAAGCTGTAGTATAGACTTGTTCTACAAAGAACAGCAGTTTACATTCAACAGATACACATGTGAGGAAGTTGGCGACAAATGGTTTCATTATCCATTATAGATGCTTGCCTTGCACAAGGCCTTTGATGAACTTCCTAATAAACAATCTATACTAACCACTATTAATGTGGCAGAAGTTAATTCAAGTAATAAACAGTTGTAACCATATCCAACGTGATAATTTTCATTTGAAACTGTACTCTAGCTAAGCTATTAAAATTCCTTGAAAACATGTATGTATGGATGGATGAATGTATGAATAAGAACACTTGCATAGCGCCCTTTCCATTTGGAAGAAGAAACGAAATCCTCGAGAAGAAAAAAGTACAAATAAATTTTGCGGTTTTTGATCATGTATCTCGCCGCTTTTACTCGACCACAGCAAAGGTTGTATATTTCTCGGTCTACCTGCTTGACCTTTGAATCTGGATTTTGAAACACGCTGTATCAAGCATGACCACATCTGCTGAAAGGGTGTTGTCGTAAGGTAAATGTGGTTCAATTTTGCTATTGATTGAGCTTTGACTGGGCACCTGTGAATGAGCTGGTGTTCCAATAACATAGCTGTTTTAATCCAGAAGAAATCTAAATATTACGATAACAATTCTCATAATTTTTATAATAATAATCTTTTTGCCAAAGGTATACAGGATCCCTCGGGACTTGAATAATGAATATTAAGTAATGTAGAAAATAAAGTGTCCGGAATGGCACTATTCACCTATTTCCTGGCATCTTCTTCTTCTTCTTCGTCTTCCTCCTCTTCTTTTTCTTCTGGTTATGTGGTGATGCTTGGGAATTTTGTTATATCACTGAATTCTCAACTTAAATGACCTCAAACCCACTAGAAAAGTCCGTATAGGTCGTCAATCAAAATGGTAGTCAGGCTTTGATATTAGATAATGGCTAAGGACTATTGAAATCGCATGAAATCTGATGTAAACGTTAAAAATTGACTCATTAAGGCGGATACGGATCTAAAGCACACTGAAAATGAAAAAATCACTTGTCAACTGCGTCTTGAAGGTCTAATCTCTCATACACAACTCCTACTTCAACATGTTTTCAAAACCGCTTATAAAAAATGTACACCAAAATCGTTGCATCAGCGCCTTGCAAACCGGTTCAAACTAGTTCAATATTATTATATATGCAAAGCACACAGATCGATACATTACTTAGCACAGAGGCTGTGTAGATACACACGAACGCGTAGACCGGTTTTACATTTCACATCACATGGGTCTACTCCTTTGTGTTGCATAGGCGAATCACATAAAGTAGGTTCATAAAGGTAAGCCTCCCATAATCCATGCCGCACTGAATTAAACGAAGCATAAAGCTATTCACACAGGACCAGCGCCTCGCAGTAGGCCTACTTGCCGTTTCCGTCCACCTTACCCGGTACCAAATTACACTGCATGGTGACTGTAACAAGGATACATATATTAAACATAACAGCCTGTCCAGTGTCATTACATAAAGTTCGCTCAGCAGGCTCGAAAAACGCCATCTTTAAACTCATCGCCCTCAGTCTACTTCTGGGTGGCTACTTTTTACATAACGTAATCATTGGTGGATATTGAATTTCAAGTCATCGTTATCAAGGTTTTTATTTTATATAGGGGTTCAAATAAATCGCTTCTTGTAGTTAAGCAAGTGGTCTTAAAGAATTTGATGCACTATCGCGATAGCCTGTGATCATTGATATTCGGATATGCAAATGCAACATTGCAGATTTCATTTTGCCATCTGCCTCACTCCACTACTTTATCATCGATGACTTTACATAATTAGGAAAGGAAATGTATTTTTTATGATATGGTAATGAGGTGTTGAGCGCTATGAAATAAGTTCTGAGCGAGATAATCATAAGATAAATTAATTTTTACCGAATTCAAATCGTGTTTAGCCAAACGAACGTGTTGTAGATACGAACGTGTTGTAGATGAACCCTGATTAATTCTGTTTTTAAACGGTTTCCAACGCGTTGTTAGGTACATAAAAACTTATAGGCCCTCCTACTTGGCGTAGGCCTTGCACACAGGAAACAGAAGATTCCGGAAACAGGTGGTATGTTCTAGTTTCGTATCGCTTATTATATGGAGACATTTTGTGATTATGGTAACTTCTTTTCGGCTCACTTAGGAAATTAAAGTGAGGTAGGTTTATTAACGAAACTGTTAAGCAGTTTAAATCCTAATATAATTGAAATTAAAAATAATTACCGTTGTGTTTTGTAGATCTGAGTATATCATTTCAATTGCACAGCTATAATGCATTCTTAATTATTTTGTGTTTTTTACGTAATTGGTGGCTCAGTGGTAAGTTCGGCGCCTTGTGACCGGAGGGTTGCAGGTTCGAATCCCACTCTAGCCGCTGCGTACGGATCTTGGGCAAGTCCTTCACTCGCAATTGCTCGTGGCGCTTCGGCGTCAAAATTCCGGCACAGTATCAAATGCTGTAGTCGGGAGCGCCTCTGAGTAGTAGTAGACTTCGAGAGACGCTATAGAAATAACCGGAATAATAAAAAAAACAGCGTAGGCTCTTAATAAATGCATCTGCCTGAGTATGTGCCTCTGTATCCTTCTGTATTTCCTTTAACCTCTTCTTATCTGTCCTTTCCCCCCATTCCATGATTCTGGATCTTTGAAAGCCCCTTTCAAAACCTCGTAAGGGAAGTAAACACACCGGGCGCCTCTGAGTAGAGACCGTGAAGGGCCCCTTCGAGGTCTCTACTCAGAGTCTCTATACTACATAAACTTCGATTGATTGATTGAATGAGTCAATCTCAACATGTTTGGCCATTTTCGGGGTTTACACACTGAGCGCCACACCTACGATTTACTGGCAAAAAGTATTTCTTTATGCACATACGATTTCCTCTTTCATGCCTTTCTCCCACTACCGTTCGCGCATCCAGGCAGACTAACAACGGTTCAGATACCTAACAACAAGAGATGTGCCATTATCTATTATTATCAACAATTACAGATATCAAGAACTAAATTCTTATGTATGCAAGATTATTAATAATCGCTGTAACTCTGTCTTAAAGGGCAAAAGTTGTCATTGAGAATCCGATAATTCACGACTATCCACAGCGGTGAACAGATATCCGAAAGACGTTTTAATTCCGTCTCCATCATCATGAGCGTCATGTATCTAACATTCTTTATGATAATCTTCAATTGCAATTATGTTTTGACTTCTGAAATATTACTACCACTGTACGATCCATTCACCCTTAAGGCCATGACATTCGCCGTGGCGTTTATGAGCCAACAGAGTGGATACCAATTCAGTTTTAAAGAGGATAAAGGAGGAACTACAATTCTGGTACGTTTTATTATTCATATACATCTGCTAACTAGAATTTTTCACTATCATCATCATCATTATCATTATTCCGTGAAATATTACCTACTGTAGTTAGAATGATATCACGAATAGTAACTAGGTCTAAGTACTCGCCAATGTTCCAGTTTTATCCCATTTGTACAGTCCAAGTTGTGACCTACATCCCTACACTATCGCGTAGTCCATATTTGTATAAAATCATTATTGTGTTACGAAACATCAACATCCTAGATCCTCTCACACTTGCAATTTTGGTCATAAATTTCTATAGTGCCGCTTTGAAAAAAAACATAAAACAAACTGTTTTACTGGAACGACCACTTTTTGACACTGCCGTACATCCGAGGTACGTCAAGGATCCTGTGTTTCAGCCCGGAGTCAACCGGGTCGGTGATCATTGGGTTCTGGTCTTCGCGTATCAACTTAAGCCCATGAGTCTTCCTCTTTTTTAGGAACGTTCTCTTGGAATAGTCTTTCCATACAAACACGTACGATATAATTTCACTACTCAAACATGATTTCTCAATGATCAATCCACCTTCCATCGCATCTGTTTGGATCAGGTTGACAGCCAAGTGTACAGCACTTTCAAAAGATATATAATATAAAGGGTCATATTGCTTCTTACTATGAGCATCCAATCCACCGCCTTTCTGTATCTCTCCACCTCAATACAAACCGTCGGTAAAACACCTGTTCTTTCTCCTTGGCTGGTTGCATGATGAGACAAGATATTGGTCTTCACTTAATATCAGTGGACAGCTCTCGCTGGTGAATAAGCTGGTGCCCTGATTTTCAGTAGTAATTTCGAATTTACAATTACGATGACTACACTAAAAGCCTTGGTTATTAACCTGACTACTATTACACTGACTGTGACGACAACATCGATAATAATATTACTGTCATTATTACACTCGCTATTTATATCACTATTGCTATTACTATTACTTTTTGCATTGCTACTTCAACCAGTAAATTTAAATATCGATTACAGTTCATTTATCGGTCCAAATTTTTGTCTTGGTTCGTTGTTTTATATTACAGTCAGTGACGATTGGAAGTTATATTAATAATGATGAGGCACCTTTTACGAATTCTTAAACCTTTTTGCTTTGTGACAGGAGGACTTCACAAACGGTGGTTACTCGATTTATCCTGTGGGAAAGTTCAGTATTCTGGTGAACGGCGTTACGCTGGTATATAAAAGTCCTATGCTCTTCGAAGGCTTGGAAAATTGTATAGAAATTTGTATCAAATTTTAAAATGTTCCAACTTTGCAACGTTTGCTTTTTGTGTTATTATTTGTGTACTGTTATGTCTTCACAATTTCGAAATTTGCATGTATGTATATATATAATTTCTATGTATGATACGCATTATATATCATTTATTGAGCGCCTTACAAGAACATTACGAAAGCGCCAAACGTAGCCAACTAACAGATTTAAACAGATGCGACTTAAGAAATTTCGAAACAGTTTCCTGAGCTGCATATTCTATTGAAAACTGTAAAAAAATGTAGTTTCTGTAAAGACGCTAAACTGACTTCCATGGGATATAAGATATTACCAAAACCTTGTTCAAAAAAGCCTGGAATTAAGTGCATTACTTTTACTTTAACGGATTAATCTCGAAAAAAATGCTGATCTGTAAGTTATACCTGTGCAGTGCTTTTTTTCTAGAAAAAAAGTTCCGGAACGGAACAATAGGTTCCGGAACGGAACATTTATGGGCAGGCTAAAATCACGAGAAAAACGGTATTGGGTGTTAGTAGGGTTCTGAATAAACACTGAAAACAGTTAAAAAACACTGAAATTAAATTAAAATAAAATAATTATTGTTTTATTACTAAAATAAAATAAAAATTTTAGTAGCTGAAAAAAGGTGCCGGAACGCCGTTCGGGCTCGTTCCGGCTGAAAAAAGCCCTGTACCTGTGTATTATATTGAAAGACCTGCAATTAATTCAGTGTTCTTTAAGACGCTGAACTAACTTCTATAGGAGCCAAGAGCTTACTAAAACCTTGCTCACACCTTTTTAGCCGTCTCCACAAGGCTAGAAAAGAAATGACTTTTCTTAAACCAAATAAGTTTTTACAACCATCATTTTACCATTGTCATTAAGACTCGAGTGATGTACATTTACGAAAACCAATAGTAGGACTCAGTCATATTATTTTCTCCGCGATAGGCACATTTCAGACCTTTCATCACAGAACAGTACTTGAGGCATAAGTTTATGATCCATTGTTTTAAGTTAAGGTCAGAAAAGAAATTACCACCTTTGTGCCTTGTGTTCTCCACGTGTAACATTTGTTTTTTTTTCCTGCGTTGTAGGAGACCAGCTGTGGTATAGACTTGCTCTACAAAGACAAGCAGTTTACATTCAGGAGATACTTATGTGAAGAAGTTGGCGACAAATGGTTTCATTATCCATTATAGATACTTGCCTTGCACAAGGCCTTTGATGAACTTCCTAATAAACAACCTATACTAACCACTATTAATGCTGCAGAAGTTAATTCAAGTAGTAAACAGTTGTAACCATATCCAACGTGATAATTTTCATTTGAAACTGTACTCTAGCTAAGCTATTAAAATTCCTTGAAAACATGTATGTATGGATGGATGCATGTATATGAATAAGAACACTTGTGAAGCGCCCTTCAACTAACTCACGACGGCACTTCGGTGCGGTTACCGAGGAACCGAACAAAATATGTCTTCAGTGGAGCAGAAACTGTTTCCTGAACTGTTAACAGAGGAAAAGGCGCGCCCAGTTGCACCGACGTGCGAGAACGCGGGACCATGAACTGGCCATAGAAAGCCGAACGCAGCCCACGGTGGTCGGGACAGCTTGAGACCGGTGTGCAGAGCTCCGAGATGTAGTCCAGTGCCGAGTCAGCGATCGAAGTCCGGCGCAAGAGGAGCAGTTTAAACTGCGTTCTCTTATCAACGGGGACCCAATGCAAGACGTCTCTCGTGTAAGCTGATGAGTGCGATAGTCTGGCTTGGTTGGCCACGACCAGGGTAGCGCAATTAAGGAGGGACTGAAGCTGACGAATACGAAAACGTAGAAGGTCCACTAGGACTGAATTTCAATAGTCCAGACGCGTCATGATGAAAGAATGGACCAAGTGGAACGGCAGCTTCATGCGACAGATTACGTCGCATGACTGTGATCTGACGTAATATGGCATTTCGATGAAGAAATGAAAAACCTCGAGTAGAAAAAATACAACGCGGTCAAATTCTGTGAAGCAATCAATTGATTTCGATGAGAAAAATTTTGCATTTCTCAGTCTGATCCAAATCGAGTGCAGGAAACAAATCTAAATGCCGTAAGTAAGTTCAAAGCTATGGCAGTGCCAGTCCCAAGCCTGAAAATGAGAAATTTGGTTGCACTCAATTTTATTAATTTAGTAGGAATGACGAGCGTTCTGTGACTTGCAGTTGAAAAGCATGACGTAAATAAATCGTATCGACTCTAGGTCGCTAATTTAATTAGTATCAGCGGTATAAGGCTATTAGAGCAATGCTTAATTAATAATATTATGTATATGTACGCTGGTGTTTATATTTGCACGTGTGTTCATGTGTGTAGGCCTATGTATTTACTTCAAATTACTTGTGTGCATGTTTACGTGCTTATGCGTGCGTATGAGTGTGTGATGTAAGTACATAGTATAGGCTACGTACGAAAGGCCACCAGTCCGGGAATCTGAAACCAGTCCGAGAAATCTGAAACGGTACCAGAACGAGGAATCTGGAAACCAATCCGAGGAATCTGAAACGTCACCAGTCCGCTGGTCATAACGATCATAACCATTTCAACAAAAACCAATAAATGCTTATGATGTGCTGGATAGAATGAGTACTTACTTGTCTGTGGTCAACCGTGTCAAACGCTGCGCTTAAGTCCAGCAGAGCGAGCAGCGCCACACGTCAACAGTCGATTGTAGCTTCTGTTTGAAGTCAGACGCTAGTTAGGCGAGACTTGTAATCGATGTATGTATGGGTTGTGTTTTAGAATGATGGCCGTCAGAGAACAATACAGCTAGTGTCGGCATTTCCTAATCAACTATTGCTAACTTGCGAGTGATTAGAAAGAGTGTTAGCAAGGATTTGTTAATTTGTGTATGGATGATATGGACCGATGATGGAGACAGTCAATGTAGCTTAGAACGAAGACATCATCGTAGTTGACATCGTTATTCAGCGGCGTTACATTTATCCTGCGCACAACAGATCACAACCATAGATACAATACAACACAATACAATACAATACAACACAATACAACACAACACAACACAATACAATACAACACAATACAATACAGCGCAACACAGTACGCTATATAACAATGCAGTGCAACGTGGCAGGTAACAGTAATCTATTATTGATTCAGTGTCACACGTGGACCGAGAATAAATTGCCTCTGAACGATAGTCGAAAATGTTCTAAAATAGACCTACTCTAGAACTGCATTCAGCTACAGAGCAAAGCAAATTGCTACGTGGCAGGTATGAGTCAAAACTTTGATTGATTGGATGTAGCACGTGGACGGAAAATAAATCACCGCGCATGGGACAGGATTACGATCCGTAGACCTCCTCTAGCCTTCGACTCTGTTCACCATGCATAACCGATCGCCATAAACGCACTTGTGGGATCCGTTAGATCCACGTGTCCAAGTGTCCACGTGTTACATTGAATCAATAATAGATTGATTCGATGAAACACGTGGACGAAAAATAAATCACGGCACGTTGGACAGGATTATGATCCGTAGACCTCCTCTAGCCTTCGACTCTCGCTATAAACGCACTTGTGGGATCCGTTAGAGAGCGATTTGTACCTCGTTCTGGAAAGTTACAAAAGGCGCTATATCAAGTGTCTTTATACATACATACATACAAACATACATACATACATACATACATACATACATACATACATACATACATACATACATACATACATACATACATACATACATACATACATACATACATACATACATACATACATACATACATACATGCATACATACATGTTCCATGACATTTAAACACACGACAGATAATCATGCGACACTTAAACACAGACACTTAAACACACGACAGATAAACACAGGGACACTTAAACACAGCGACATTTAAACTCACGACAGATAAACACAGGGACACTTAAACACAGCGACATTTAAACACACGACAGGTAATCACGGGGACAGATAATCACAGGTATTCATTGTATTAACTGTTACAAACAAAGTTTGTGCACCACTGTGTGCAGTGCCTGACTGGTCATTCAATGTGCCTGTCCTTCTTAGACTACGACTTTAGTGTACGAACATCTTTAACAGAAGTCTCACCAATAGTTGCATAAACCGTGATGAACAGATAGAAAGACAGATAGATGAATGGGGTACATGGCAGGGTCCACCCTAATGAATTACTTTTAGTCGAATAATTAAAGGGGAATTTTGAATGTTAGTGATTTTGTCTTTTTAAATGTTTGTGTTTTTTTTAGACAGATTATCAAGATTCATTAATTTGTTCTTAACCGATTTGGAAAAATATTCATTATGAACAGATAGAAAGACAGATAGATTAATGGGGTACATGGCAGGGTGCCCCTCATCAATTACTTTTAGTCGAATAATTAAAGGGGAATTTTTAACGTTAATGATTTTTATCTTTTTAAATGTTTGTGTTTTTTTAGACAGATTATCAAGATTCATTAATTTGTTTTTAACCGATTTGGAAAAATATTCATTATATCCTATATTGTGTTTGAATTCTCGCGTTGATATGTTTAAGTGTCGCGTTATTATCTGTCCATGTGTTTATCTGTCGTGTGATTATCTGTCCATGTGTTTATCTGTTGTGTGATTATCTGTCCATGTGTTTATCTGTCGTGTGTTTAAGTGTCTGTGTTTAAGTGTCGCGTGATTATCTGTCGTGTGTTTAAATGTCGGCACACCCATACATACATACATACATACATACATACATACATACATACATACATGTATCTGTCTCCTCTCCTGTGTTCACATCCATTGTTAACACCTTCATTTGCTCTCGTATTGATCAGTGTAACTATTTGCTTGTTGGTCTTCCTAAACGTCGTCTATCCACTCTCCAATCTGGACTAAATGCAGCTGCCCGCTTAAATGTTCGTCTCCCTCGCTTCTCCCACATTTCGACCTACATGTCTCAACACCTTCACTGGCTACCCCTTACTGCCCGCATTCACTTCAAAATTCTCCTTCTTACTGAGCTCTTGCGGGTCAAGACCCTACTTACCTTTGTGACTCTGTTCTTCAGCCCATCTAGGCTGCCCCACTTAGTCCTCTGCGCTCCTTCGATCGGGTTGGCCTCAGTGGCGGCGCGTGGATTTGTCAAAGGTGGTGTGAAGTAGCAGTGCGCCGTACCCACACCCCATAAGGCGGCAGGCCTGTCTAGAAGTGTAGTGAAATTCTGTCTGTGTTGTGTATGATAGTAGTTAGTAGTATCCTTAGCCATTAGTAGCCTAGTATAGAGAACAGTAGCAGATGATGCAGATCCGCTACTAGTGCCACTCTGTACTGTGCACTTAAAGTACTTTAACCATTAGCAATTTACGTATTTTTCTTGAAACTTGAAAGTTGAAATAAATTTAAATCATTAATATGTTTTATTATTTTAAAGTGGATTACATGAATAAAATAAGGAAAACTTGCATCACTTAAGTCAGTTTCATTAATCACGCTCGATCCGCAGTCAGATGTTAATTAAAAGTCACACGAAGATAACTTTTAGTAGGCATAATTTGCAACCTCAAGATTCAAACATGAAACCGACAATTTAGCAATTTCGATGTCTATAGAGCAATGAGCGCACTGCAACAGTGCAACGTAAGTCTAGTCTTAATACTTCGTAACTCAGAGTACAATTCGTCATACTCGACTTATTTTTCTTATAGAAAAGCAAAGCAAACGCCACCCATATTATCGCTCACGGCGTTGCCACACTAGTAGTGGAACGGCAGTGCCACATTATCAATATAAACCAATATAATCATTATTTCTAAAAACTAGGCCTAAAATGATCTAAATTAATTTCAAAACTAAGAATTGAAGCTCACGTGAACAGTGAAATTTACAGTTCACTGAATTATGATATTAAGGTTTCGTTGAAATTTCAAGCAAAGAATAATATAATAACTCCACCTGAAACACTGCGGTGACCTCATGATAGTCATGAACACCACCGCTTAAGAAGGTAACGTAAATAGTATACCGCACGAATCAATAAATGACACGCCGAAAATATTCCATGTAGCCAAAGTATCGCCCCCACCCCCAAGTGGCCGCCGGAGCGACCGCATCCTTTGCACCCCACACGCCGCCACTGCTTCGTCTCTTTGTCCCCGGGTACAGGACCGCCAGAGCTCAGCTTCGTGCTTTTGCCCGCATTGGTCCCCTGCTCTGAAACGACCTCCTCTGCGACTCGTTCTACGATTCTGACTGGTGGTATGACTGGTATTTCTTCCTGTATCCGCTGTCTTGAAGCTTTTCTCTTCCCTCGTGGTTCCTTGCAGCGCCTCTGATTAGGTCGCACTGTGAATGGCGCTTTATAAATCTTTATATACAATGCAATTCAAACATACATGCATGCATACATACATACATACATACATACATACATACATACATACATACATACATACATACATACATACATACATACATACATACATACATACATACATACATACATACATACATACATACATACATACATACATACATACATACATACACACATACATACAATATATTCTGCTGTTAGACCAACTCATAAACGCAGCCACATGGTGCACATGTGTGTTGATTGACGACTTACAGTTTAGCCGAAGAAAACGAGAATCTTCCCGGGTAGAAGGGTATTGCAAAATAAAGAAGAACGATGCGGTGAAGGGAGTGATGATTGTCAAATTATTTCGTAAAATGTAAGCATGATTCAGCAAAGGAGATACGAGACTATCAACTGATATCTAGCAAATTATAGCGTTAAGCTAATGCAAAAAGTATTTAATAGATAATTTAAGTAGCAGAGTTTAAAACAATACAAAGTCCAGGAGCCGGCCAACATTTACACGAAGCGCGTTATAAGGAAACCCTCGCGAAGATTGCCGAAGGGTAACCTCAAAAACCCACACGGCAGATTAGTACGTATCCAAAAAACAGCTCTAAATGTTGAGTTGAAGCTAAATAGTTATAATTCCAGTAACTTAGGGTACCTAAAGTAAGACAATTTTCAAAGATGCGTCAAATGTAGAAGAGATACATTAGCTGTATAGTGGGAAATCAATTCGTATATATATATATATACGTGCTAAAAGGTCTATGACTCGATCTCTGTCCATAACACACAAATCATAGACATCTTATGAATCACGTCTTGGTTTGTCCTCTACCTGAGATCTTGTTTACCATAAAAGAACATCTGTTAATCGATTGACTGAGTCATGTGATGGACCAACGAAGATCAACCAGTCATAAAATACACCTCAGTTTTATGTCGGTGAAACAGATTCAATTGATTTTCCCAAATAACTTCAACGTGTAGGCCTATACGTTCCCAGACACCTGCAAAAAACAGACATAAAGAACTTCATGAGTTGCCTTCAGCCTGGTATTTCTGTTAGTGTGCATTCTTCAGTCCGTATTGTAATGCTGGTATTTATCCTAGAGCTTTCCTAGCGACCTTTAATATTAAGGCTCTACAGCAGACACGCCAAATTCATTCCTATAATTTAAGAACAGCCATTTCAAAGTTTGTTAACCGATTTTGAGGCCACTGAAAGGCCGTAGAGTTAGCTTTCTGAAGGCAAGCCTTGAACTACTTGATGCAATTATCAATTTTCCGCTTTTCAGGTCTCAATGTTAGCATTCTGAAAGCAAACCTTGAAATTACTTGTAATTATATATCTCTCGCTGTTCAGGTTTCAACAATCAGTTTCAGCTTGTTCCAAGTCAAGTTCTAGATCTGCTAGACAAGCTAGTACACAGGGCTTTGGAAAGTTTTCTAGAAGCGCTGTAGAAATTTAGTTTTTTGCGGATACAAATACACATACACTGTGCCCCATAAAAAAACACACCAAAAAACTTTTCAAAAATCTTCTATAAAACTAAGCCAATTGTAATAAAAAAGTTTGTACGTTGTTTCTAAAATAATTTTGCCACAAAATATTTCACATTTTACTTACTCACAGAAGTGGTTGCTGTTAGAGGCAGTGACGCAGACTAGGCGACTAGGCGTGTTTGGAAACATATAAACAGAGATTAGTAACTTAGAGTTAAAATGGTTTTCAGCAGCGAAGATAAGATTTTTATTAAGAATTTAGTATTGTTGAAGGATTACAGTAGTCGTCGGTTGATAAAAGAGTTCCCGCAGAAGGGTTGGAATAAAAATGGCCTCGATGTACTGCTGCGAAAGATTCGAAAAACGGCCAGCGTGGATCGTCAGCCCGGCAGCGGACGACCACGTTCGGTGCGCACACCAGAGAACATTGATGCAGTAAACGATCTTGTGCTAAGCCAGGAGGGCGCACCACAAACTCACAGAACAACTCGCCAGATTCAAAGAGAAATTGGAATGAGTAAGGGAACAGTGTATAGAGTAATACACGATGACCTTCAGCTGAAGTGTCTGAAAAAACGCCGTGCCCAACTGTTATCAACATGCAACACAGATTCACGCCTGGAACGATGCAAGCAACTTCTTAGGAAGTTTCCCGAGCATTTAGTCCCTTTCATCTGGTTTAGTGACGAGAAGCTGTTTACAGTGGCGCCTCCAATAAACGCTCAGAACGATCGTCTCTACGTATCCACGACAACACTGAAGCGCAACGTTGACGCCAATCGCCTACTGCGGACCCGCCCGACTTTCAGCCGCTCACTGATGGTCTCCGTCGCCGTCTCGAAGCTCGGGTGCACGGAATTGTTCTTCGTGGAACCTGGGGTGAAGGTCAACGGCGAATATTACAGGAATATCCTGTTGATGGAGCAGATGTTGCCAGCGATCAGAGGGATGTCAAGCGACTTATTTATTCTCCAGCAGGACAGCGCCCCAGCACATCGCGCAAAGGACACCATTGCGTTGCTGCGACGTGAAACACCAAGCTTCATTGGACCGGAACTCTGGCCAGCAAACTCACCAGACCTCAATCCCGTTGACTACAGAATTTGGGGTCTAATACAGGAACGCGTCTACCAGACAGCAATACGGGACATCGACGAGTTGAAGGAGCGCCTCATCGTTGTGTGGGCACAGTTGAAGCAGAGTGTCATTGACAAAGCTATTGAACAGTGGCGGCCAAGGCTGAGAGCCTGCGTTCAAGCGAAGGGACATCACTTCGAACATCTTCTTAAATGAAACATTACTTTTTCTTATTTAACATTAGACTTACAAGCGTTTCATGACAAAGTTTTTTGGTGTGTTTTTTTTATGGGGCACAGTGTATATACAGATATCTAGATAGAACATTTTTTCTGATCCACGGACCTACCTCATTTTGCAGAGATTTTTTCTTGGCTCGTGCGTTTTGAAATGTTCTCCTCACTTAGTTTCATGCTCAATCCTACTAGGTCTGAGGCCCTTGATGACTGATTCGAGACTCCGGAACTCGATGCATGCACTGCACCGTTCCCCGTTTCTCTTATCTTATTCAAGTTCCAACTGAAACCGCTTGTTTTCCGATATTGTTGTTTTCAGTACCATTTTCAATACTAGAAGAAAAAAATTTATTCGTACAAATCTTTAATATTAATATGAATAATATATATAATCAGATTGCTATAATGGACATGGTCAGTATTGGTCACAATGACTAACTAGTCATAGGTTTTATGCTAATTAGCGTTCTGAAGAAGTTCAACACCTTTTGCTTACTCAGTTCTTTCGCCTAGCATCGCAGTGTTTTCTCGGAAATCATTTTGTTCTTTACATTCTCCTGAAAGTGCAATACGGTAATGTAAGATTCATTCTGAGAATTTAAATAGCGCCTCTTCAAGAGACCTACCCAGAGGCGCAAGATGTGTACCCTTTGTGATGATAGTTTTATTGTTAAAGACATTTAGCACCAATTTGTCTATCGCAGACAGCGTAGCTGGTATTATTTGAATGGCACTAAAAATTATTCTAATAGAATGTAAGCAACTATGGAGTGATTGAAGGTAGAGCGGCCTAGGTATATTCATGTAAGGTAGGATGGGAGTAGGTATATTGTAAGGTAGGATGGGAGTAGGTATATTATTGTAAGGTAGAATGGGAATAGGTATATTATTGTAAGGTAGGATGGGAGTAGGTATATTATTGTAAGGTAGGATGGGAGTAGGTATATTATTGTAAGGTAGGATGGGGTAGGCGTATTATTTTAAGGTACACAGGGCGGGCTTAGGTATATTCATGTAAGGTAGTGGCCCATAGGTGTATGAATGTAAGGTATGATTGTCCTAGGAATGTTAATCTAAGGTAGGGTGAGTCTATAGGTGTATTAATGTAAAGTCTGGGTGGACCTAGGTATGTTAATGTTAGGTACTCAATTATTTATTACACGCCTCAGCTTCAGATTGTAGACTGCGAGTGTATTAAGTCCTTTAAAATATATAAATAAATGAAAGAAACAAAAGTGTCTCTGATATATGGAACAATTTTACTTTCTCAAAACGCTGAAATATCTCTCAGTCAGCCGTACAATGGCCAGATAAGCCACTCATGACTTGCTGCTGCCCTTAAGCTCAGGACAGAAAGTGACACGTGTTATAATATCATATTATCATACTTGATAGATATATTAGACTAGATTACATTATTATATTAGACTAGATAGATATATTAGACTAGATATTACATTATTATATTTGACTAGCTAGGTATATAAGACTAGATATTACATTATTATATTAGACTAGATAGATATATTAGACTAGCTACTATTTTTATATTATACTAGATAGATATATTAAATTAGATGACCAGTTTTCGTTACTCAGAATAACTAACACGTATTGATCGTCAGCGGTGATAAGATGCGTCAGTCTGTCCGTAGATAAATTATAGCAAGCAAGGCCTACGCAGAACATCTGGTGTCAAATTGTCTTTTACGCACTTTGTAAAACCATTCACATCACATTTAATGGAGTTGTAATCGTAATCGTATACTCCAAATTACTAAGCGCTACCCTAAAGCTAACCGCTTATTCACGAAAGCTGCGTCGTATCATTTATTGTCTACAATAGTTTACTTTTGATAGGCCTTCTTTCATGGTAATTCATCTGGACGACATTCAGTTAGGGATATTACCAAATAAGCCCATTTCCAATCCGTCCGAAGCAGAATTTATGCCATAGTGCAAAATTGGCCTCAATTAAGATGAAACTAATAATTTATTAATCACTTTATATATTTTCAATCTCGCTTGATCCCATTTAATATCCTGGATTGACTTAAATTTTCTATTGTCTTTATACCGGAAATGAAGCGACCCCCTCCCATCTGATTTATTTTACTTTGTTGTTTTTGTTGTTGTTGTTTTTTTGTTGTTTTTCCTTTTTCCTTTTTTTGCCACTAAGTCTTACTATTCTGTTAACTAGTTGCCCACCTTTTGCAAATTCGTTGTCTCTAAATAGGTCTCAAAGGCTCATGTGTACATGGCCGTTGTCGAGTTTTGTTAAGTAAATGGGGGCCCTTACTAGCGGGACCCTGGTCCTTTTAGGGCTTCCTATTGACCACTCACAGCATGATATAGCCTTCTAAACCCATGAATATCTTAATGTTTCAAACCTTTTCAGCATCATAGTGGCTATTTAAATTATATTTTCTTGTATATTGTCACGTTTGCTTTGTGGATCAATAAACTGATTGATTGATTGATTGATTGATTGATTTGACAATATTGCATGTCTCGGTCAACGCTTTAGTTGTCGTTTTCAGTACTTGCTAGATTTGCTAGAAGTTATTAAATCGTTGTGTGAATACCAGTAAGAAATATAACTTCCACCTGAGAGGCGTTTGTTTCGATGTGTGCGTCCCTGTCCCCATGGAGACGTTTGTGTCGATGTGTGTTTCCCTGTCCCCATGGAGACGCTTGCGACGATGTGTAGAAATATTACTCCCACATTGGAGGCATTTGTGTCGAAGTGGGTTTTCCTGTCCCCATGGAGACGTTTGTGTCGATGTGTGTTTCCCTGTCCCCATGGAGACGCTTGCGACGATGTGTGGAAATATTACTCCCACATTGGAGGCATTTGTGTCGATGTATTTTTCCCTGTCCCCATGGAGACGTTTGTGTCGATGTGTGTTTCCCTGTCCCATGGAGACGCTTGCGACGATGTGTGCATCCCTATCACCATAAAGACGTTCCCCATCCCCAAGAAGACATTTGTGACGATGAGTGCGACCGTATCCTCATTAGTCATACATCTGCATATATCTTCACAGTGGCTCTCGTTTGAGCAGATAATTAACCTGAAAATCGGATAAAAAAACAAACAATTCACTCATTTATAGTTGATGGAACACCAAACATTATTTAAACAACCGCAGAACTTTTTCTCATCGAGGGTCGCTCGACTAGAATTACACATTTCTGTTAGACACCGTTGAAGTCTTTATTACACAGGGCAGCAGATGTTTTAAAAACAAACTTCCTAGGTATGCCCTGAATCCGTTTAATGGGTCACCGTTTCCCTATAAATTCTGAAAAGGCGTTTCGTCATTCAACAGCTGCTGGAAGTCTTCCGAGACAGATCTTGAGACGCATTGGTCGATCATTTTCTTCTGAAGTCAGGCATCTTCGTCGGCACCATGAAGGCGTTCTACTTCATCGTTGCAGTGGCACTCCTCAGCCAAGCGAATGCTACTTTGCTAATAGGGGCTGGTGTAAACATTTTAGGCTTACAAATAGGGGCTACTCTTCAACTGGGTGCAGACGATGATCTAAACACTCGTCCCGTTGTCTTTTGGGCCATCGGTTTCATGGGTTATAGGAGTGACCAATGTCTCAAACTCAGTCAAATTACCAATGCAACGCAGAGGGTATGTATTAGTTCTACTGTAGAGTAGAGATGGTTAAAATTAAAATCTCTTTTATCTGCACATCTACTCTCTCACTGAAAATGTATAAAGATATATACCAACTACCTATTTTTCTGCTGGATTTAAATTAATTTATAATAAACGTTTTACATTAGCAATGACACTATTCTTTCAGGATGCGCTTTGTTACTACTAATGTTACTGTTTAATCACTTCGATATCACAATTACAAGTATAATTACAGTTGCTATTGTTTTTTTAAATATTATTCCTACTAACATTGCAACTTATATTACTATTAATATTACAAGATATTATGATTTTGAAATGAAGCTTTGAAACCCTTGAAACAACAATTTCCATTATTGTTATTAGCAATTTTATAACTAGACTTCATCAACGGCTTTAAGGACTCCCCGTAAGCTCTGTACCTGAAGAAAGTCTTAAAGCGCTCTAATTTAACGATATATAGTCCATCAAGACTTAACTCCCCAAAGCCAAGATTAACACGAATAAATGCTAAAACTGTAATTGGGTTTTCTTTTTGTTTTGCCAGCGTACATCGTACGGTTACGACGTTTACGTGGAATTCCAGATTGTCGTCTTGCAAGGTTCCAGTTGGATGGTAAAATCGATTTCTTATTTATTAGGTACACCCCTAGAGAAGTGTGTGAAAGATGTTGTATAACCGCCTGAGAAGGCTACTGTGTAGACAAAGGACAACCGGTAGAAGCCGTTACCTAATCCCTTTTCGATGCAGACAGCAAATTTGATGACGAAACTGAAAATCCGTTGAACCTTATGTTGCATGTACTTGATAGGGAACAGCTCACTTGACGCTTCCTAGAAAATATGTGACTTGACCCTTTATGAATACGATTATGGTTAAAGAGATTGTTCAGCGGGTGAGAGAGTAATATTGTACTGAGTTTCGTCAGCGTACAACTGCCACTGGATCCCAAAGTTATTGCCTACGTGGCTGCTTCGTGAAGTGAAGGTTGCAAATAATAAGGAATTGAGAACAGATCCCTCTGGGACAGCACAGCACCAGCGCAAAGAAAATGGTCAGACCGAATAGCGCCACAGCTCACTTGCTGAGACTGATTGCAGAGATAAGAAGCTAGCCAGGTTTAGGCAGTCTCGGAGAACCTTTTACTAAGTCTAGAAAGAAGTGGGCACGATTGGTTTTTGGCCAACCTATCGGCAAAGCGCAGCTTCAGTGGCGTAGCCTTCACGGTATACGCTGATTGGTGAGGACTGAAGTAAGAAGGTGAAGACCGTGAAGTGACGTGTTTCTTTATCTGTGCATGGAAGAGTGGTTCAAGAATCTTTGAAATATTAGTGAGGTTCAAGATGGATCTGAAGTTTGACAGGTTCCTATGACCAGGTCAGGTTTCTTAAGTAAAGGCGCGACTAAGAAATATTCAAACATGATAGAATAACAGTCTTCAGCAAAAGACAAATTGGTCAAATGTTCAATAAGGTGGGAGAAGCACCAGAACAAGAAACAATGAGTGATGTAGGCATGAAGTCCATCGGAGAGGATTTAGCGACACTATGATTAAGTTGAAAGAGAGGACTTAAAAGTAGGTAACAGGCGGTATGTCGTTAAAAGAGGCGCCAGCGAAATCAAGCAATATAGTTAACGAAATAATGTTAAGACATCGAGTGTTGATTGATTGAGATAGAAATTGACAATAGAAAACACAATAAAGTTGAATATATTAAGAAACTACTGAGTGTTATGAACTTATGAAAATCCTGGAGTATCCTTTTTAGCCACCTAACGACTAAGGCGACACCTATTAGAATAATGATAACAGAGCTATAGACGTAATTAGATTAGATTAGATCAAAAATGAAGCACGCTATACGTTATCATATTTCATATCAATTTTTATTCTAATTTGTAGCCCACTAGATGCTGGAGCACCGTGGCCTACAAGTATCCAAATCACTACATGAAGTCTTACGGGTGCACTGATTACATTTCCGGCTACGAATATTACGGCTCTGGATTTTGAAGAAGTGATTTGCCTAAACCAAGTCCACGTGGCTCGTTTGCCTTGTCGCTAACAATGGAAGAGTCATTAGATGTTAGACTTAGCTTTCTTCTTTCTTCTGCGTTCATTGGTTGTCGATTGTTCGTCGACTGATGCGCAAACCTTAACAATGTAATTGTTGACTGATTCCATTGTTTAGAAATCCTTCAGATCCTTTTCGATCTTGCTGCTTTTCAGAATAGATAAAGAATTGAAGAATACAATTTTGCAGAGATTACTACTTGTCTTGTTGTTGCTGTGTGAGATTGAACTGGTGAACAATCAGACTGAACATCTGCTAAAGTGTTCTTATGCATGTGATAAAACAAAGCACTTAACGCCTTCTTCATACTCATACATCATACTGTACCAAACTGTTTGCTCGATCTTTACATGTTGACTCGCATGGCATGATAGTTTGTTAATTCAAAGTAAACCACAAATCGTTCTAATTTATTAGAAAGGCAACTTTACTCCATATTGTAGACAAAATAAAGCAGTGAATCCATGAGATGAATCAAACCAGCATAATTTATACATTCATGGGCTGTGATTCCCATCTCGTTTATGCGTTTCAACTGTATAGTATAGGTTCTTTCCTCCCTTGGCCTAATCTGTTGGGCCCTACCTATGTATTTGCCTTAGTTCTGCTTAGAAATATCCTCTCAATGGTAATGCGCTGTCTCAATTTAAATTTATACAATTTCATAACTTTTATTTATCCACATCTTTAATTGTTTCCTTTTAACTGGATTTAATTCACTCGTTAAACTTCAATTCAAAATCACTTATCATATCAATTACGTCTAATCTCTCAGATGCAACTGCTTCAGCGTTTTTTCAAAAGCGCTTATATGTATAACAAAATCGCTTACTTATTGCTCATCACTCCGCTAAGGGTCACCTCTTTGCTGGCGTCATACAGGCATACGTCCATGGTCCATCTTCAGCTCAACTCACCGTAGCTCGTCGTATTCAGGTACTCTCTACTAATTTACATGCATGGATGTCTTCCTTGCTCTTAATTCCTCCAAAACTTAACTAATCTCGTTTGGTACTCCTCAACAACTCCTAAGTGCAATAACAGTAATATACTGAACAGTATACTCTCACCTTTTCTGAACATGTTAAAAACCAAACATGATCTTCCTACTTTCAACTTCGGCGCATCAAGACTATTCGCAGATCCGTTTCCCTATCCACCTTGACCCTTACTGCACACGCTTTTGTCTGTTCTAGAATCGACTTTTGCAATTCAGTTTTTATTGGTCTTCCTAGGGTCCGCCTGTTTCCTCTCCAGTCAGTTCTCAATGCTGCCGCCAGACTGATTGCTCGTCTTCCTTCATTTTCCCATATCTTTTCGTTTATGGTCAATCAACTTCACTGGCTAAAAACTCCTAGCCCGCATTCAATTTAAAGTTCTTGTTCTCGTCCTTAAGTCCAAACTGGGTGCTACTCCTAAATATCTCAGGGACCTTATCTGCATGCCCCCTTCTTTCTGCAGCTTCTCACCGACCTCTCGTTCTCTCGCGACCGGGATCTCCTCTTTGTTCGCCATAACCACTCTAGCTCAAATTAGATCTTGGCCAACATATGTCCCTCCCTGTGGAATACCCTTCCTTCATCTCTACGGGCAACCTTACTTTCTGGATCTCTACCTACATCCTTTTCCGTGCTTTAAACCTTTTTATTCTCTCGAGGCCTTCACAATGGGAGCGCTACTGAATGGCCTCAGCTGTGAGTGGCGCAATACATATCTCAAAATAAGATACGATGCGACTGGTGGATATTGAATTTCAAGTCATTCTTATCGGGGTTTTTAATCTATAAGGGTGTTCAAATAAGCTGTTTCTCAGTGGCGCCCTTTCGCCGCCTTTGACAGTTTTGCGCGATAGGCAAGGACAAAAATGCCGCCCCTTACTCATACCTGCTGATCAATTATCAATCATAAAATCTACACTAAGTATACGAACAAAACATTTCATTTTTTATTTTGCCGGAATTTGCTTGCCCTTGTAAAATGCCGCTCTAGGCAGCCGCCTATATCGCCTATACCCAAAGCCGGCACTGCCGTTTCTTACAGTTAAGCAAGTCGCCATGAAGAAGTTGCTGCACTCTAACGATAATAATCTGTTCTCACTTATCACTGATATTCGTATATGCCATGCAAACATTTCGAGTGCTGACATCATTTTGCCATCTGCCTCACTCCCCTACATTATCATTGACGACCTAACATAATTATGACAGGAAATGTTTTTTTCAGATATGGTATTGAGGTTTTGAACGCTATGAAATAAGTTCTAAGAGAGATAATCAAAAGATAAATTAGTTTTTACCGAATACAATACGTTTTGAAGATCAACCATGATCAATTCTGTTTTTAAACGGTTTCCAACGCGTTGTCAGGTAGGCCTATATATAGGACTTGGCGTAAGCCTTGCACACAGCAACAGAAGATTCTGAAAACAGGTGGTATGTTCTAGTTTCGCATCGCTTACTATATGCAGACATTATTGATTACGGTATCTTCTGTTCGACTCATTTATGAAACCAAAGTTATGGGGAAATTTATGAACGAAACTCTTAAGACAGTTTAGATCATAATAGAATTTAAATCAAAAATAATTATTGTAGTGTTTGGAAGATCTGAGCGTGACATTTCAATTGCACAACTGTTACGCAATCGTTCTTAAATTTTCTGAGTTATTTTACGTAATTACATTATATAAATATAAATAGTCACTAAATCAATACCTCTTCCCGATTATTCACCTCTGTATACTTCTGTCTTTGATTTAACCTCTGTCTATCTGTCTATCTAACTTTTCCCTCCATTCCATGTTTCTGGATCTTTGTAAGCCCCTTCACAAGGGCAGTAAACACAGCGAGCGCCTCTGATTAAAACCTTGAAGGCCCTTTCAAGGTCTCTACTCAGAGTCTCTACTGCATAAATTTTATTTTGATTGATTGATTGAATCTCAACATGTTTGACCATTTTCGGGGTTTACACACTGGCCGCCACCTACGATGTTTTCTGGCAAAAAGTCTTCATATATGCACATACACTTCCTCTTTCCTGTGCTTCTACCTCTACCGTTCGCTCACCTGACTGACAACGATTTAGATATCTAGCAACAAGAGATGTGTTATTTTCTATCATTATCACCAATTACAGATATCAACAAACTAAATTCTTATTTATGCAAGATTATTTATAATCGTTATTACTCTGTTTTAAAGGGCAAAAGTTGTCATTGGGAATCTGATAATTCACGACTATCCACAGCGGTGAACAGATTATTTATAATCGTTATAAGAAAGACGTTTTAATTCCGTCTTCATCATCATGAGCGTCATATATCTAACATTCTTTATGATAATCTTCAATTACAATTATGCTTAGACTTCTAAAACATTACCACTGAACGATCCATTTACCATTAAGGCCATGGCATTCGCCGTGGCGTTTATGAGCAAACAGAGTGGATACCAATTCACTTTTGAAGAGGATAAAGGAGGAACTACAGTTCAGGCACGTTTTACTATTCATATACATCTGCTAATACCTATAACTAGGACTTATTTTCACTATCATCATCATTATCATTATTTCGTGAAATATTGCCTACTGTATTATTATGATATCACAAATAGTAAGTACTCGCCAGTGTTCCAGTTCTATCCCATTGTGCAATCCAAGTTGTCACCTATATCCCTACACTCTCGCATATTTGACCAAATTTCTTATTTTGGTACGAAACATTAACATTTAAGATCCTCTCACACTTGCAATTTTTTCATGAATTTCTATAGTGCCCTTGAAAAGAAACATAAAACAACATGCGAAATGACATATCAATTTAACACAATAATGACATCACAATTTAGGCCAAAACGAGGAAGATCACCGGGTTCTAATTTCAAACGCCTTGCGCAAATCCTACATTTTCAGCTAACAAGATATAATTTCTGATATGGAGTTTCTGCATGAATTGGCAAGATAATTCAACCTGGCCGTTAAAAAATTCTTTAGTTGAAAATATCATGCATACATTAAAAACACCATACTATGTATGTGTGTGTATGAATGTATGTATGTATGTATGTATGTATGTATGTATGTATGTATGTATGTATGTATGTATGTATGTATGTATGTATGTATGTATGTATGTATGTATGTATGTATGTATGTATGTATGTATGTATGTATGTATGTATGTATGTTTTTTTAACGACACTGTGTCATAACAAAGATGATTAGCGTCGCCCTCCTCCTTTATCCAGGCTTGGGACTGGCACTGTCAGAGTGCGAACAGTGGCGGAGTTTGTATGTATATGGCCATTTATATAGGGCCGTACAAGAACCTCACTAAAGCGCTAAACGTAACCAACTAGCAGATTAAAACAGATGCGACCTATGAATTTCGAAACTGTTTCCTGAGCTGCATATTCTATTGAAAACTGTAATAAATTCAGTTCTTTAAAACGCTAAACTGACTTCCATCGGAGCTAAGATATTACCAAGACCTTGCTCAAAGAACCCCTATTTAAACGATTAATCTCTTTAAAATGCAGATCTGTATATTAAAGACCCTACCGATGTATTCTATTAAAAGAACTGCAATAAATTCAGTTCTTTAAGATGTTTAATTAACCTCTACAAAGAAAAGAGCTCACTAAAACCTTGATCACACCTTTTTATTCATCTCCAAAAGGTTAGAAAAGAAATGCGTTTTCTTTACATTGACCAAATAATTTTTTACAACCATCATTCGATTGATAGGTGGCGCTCCGGCGTATTCAACGCCGTCATTTAGGTGCTCCACTGGCTCCTCTACCGCAGCACATTGCTTATCGGGTCTCTGCTTTGGTTTGGCGGTGCCTTGAGAGCTTGGCTCCCCCTTACCTCCGGGAACTTACTATTCCACTGTGATTGTCCAGCGTCGTGGCTCACTTCGCTGTGCGGCGCTGGCTGAGCTCCTTGTTCACCGCGCGCGGACTGCTATCCGGCAACACCGTGCCTTCTCTGTTTCTGGTCCAGCAACCAGGAATGAGCTCCCAGTTGCACTGCGCCTGACCCAAATCAATTGCTCTTCTCTGTTCCACTCTTGCCTTAAGACAGTCTTGTGTGACCTCGGTTGGACTGGGAATGCTCCTGAGTAGATAACCTTGAATGGGCGCTATATTAAACCTCTGTAATAATAATAATAATAATAATAATAATAATAATAATAATAATAATAATAATAATAATAATAATAATAATAATAATAATAATAATAATAATAATAATAATAATAATAATAATAATAATAATAATAATAATAATAATAATAATAATAATAATAATAATAATAATAATAATAATAATAATAGTTCTGGAGTTACGGTCCAGCCGAGTGGTCGCACGTTTTTGACCTATTGGTTTTAAACTGAAGAAGTCAAAGAAGAAGTCAAAGAAGAAGACCAAGAAGAATATAGAAGAACATAAACGTTTAGTGTAAATAAAACACGGAACAATATTAATGCAAAGTTATGAGAACTATCCTATGTAAATAGCAAGCCCCACAAATGTAACCAAGACAGGGGAGGGGAGAAAACCCAACTCCGCTGACCGTGCATGGGAAAATCCTACCACCACTTTCCCCTACGGGGGTTTTCTTGGTTGGCAGCCGGCCGTCAGCTTAACCTGTCTTGGACCCCAAACGTGATATATTATGTACCTGTACATATGTTATTGTGTATGACGTCAATCATCTTTGATATGACGGCGTCGTTAAATAAACGTATTTTAAGTAAGGCTAGCGGTGTGTGCAGTCAGTGCCTGGCGGTAAGACAGCTGCATCTCAAGGATGGCACCATACACAATCATGGCCCAAGAAATAGCCCATGCCCCGGATCGCTACAACCGCCGCTGCGGATGAAGCAGACGGACGAGGCCACTGGGGGGGGGTGTCGGTGGGGTCGACCCCTTGATGGGGTGCCAGCCAGCGAGACAGGAAGACCACGGATCTCAAACCCGACCGATACCAGGGAATCTAGCAACGAGAGCCAGAGGCGCAACAGAGCGAGGCTGGGAGTGGGCACACAGCAACACCCAGATCACCCGAGGGGAAAAGTGCTCAAACACATACCAAAGGGAGCACGATTTGCATGCGCAAGGGACCTCATATCTATACTGAAGACCATCGTGGAGAAACCGGAAGACGTCGAAGCCTGGCGCCGGCTGTTGTGATTTGCAGACAGAAGACGTAACTTGGCCAACATCATAGAGAAAAGAATTGATAGACGGAATACAGAGCCTCATCCCAAATTCTCTTTACTAAGCTGAAGTTATTAAATATCAATCAAATTAGAAACTATCAAATAGCAGAACTATTCTATTGCTTCGAGCATGCTATGCTGCCTATGTCTTATACTAATTACTTCGCTAAAGCATCGATGACCCACAAATATCACACAAGGGGAGCACAACTATATAGACCCATAAAAGTTCGCACGAATCTTAGAGCTTTTAATATTAAAGCACTGGGACCGCAGATCTGGAATTCTATTCCACTACATAATCAGACAGTACAAAGTAGGCGACAGTTTAAGATTCTTTTGAAAGAGTTTCTCTTAGCAACATCTTCTAGTGCTGTGACTTAATCTAGTACAGTAAAAAATGTATCTAGGTCTGGTTGGGGGGGGGGGTGGGAGCACCCAGCGCCCGATAGTTAAGACTAGTTAAGTATAGTTAAGGGGAAGTAACGCATCTTTATCCTAATCAACTTCAGTCAATACATATAAGGTGTGCAAAACTTTCAGTTTCTTTTCCTGTTTTCTTTTAGATTTCTGTCTATGAACCATCAACATATCTTGTACATGTCATAGCTTGGGTATCCCCGTCTAGCGGGACTTTGGTCCCTTTGGGGTCGCCCTTTGTCTCTTCTGGCAAATGTAGCTCTGTCTAAAAATAGCAAATAAAAAAATCTCTGGCATAGAAATTTAAATGTATCGATACTTATACTGCATCCTATTTGTTATCCTTATCATGCTTAACTGATTATTTGTACTGAGTACTCAATTGATGATTATTCTGGTCTTGCACAAAGTCTCTGGAGTGTATACGGATGCTCTATAAATTGAATAATTTTTCTTGTTACCTGTAAATATGTTTTGTTCCTGATTGTCAGTTGACACAATAAAGTTATTGATTGATTGATTTGGATGGTGAGAGAGTTGGAAGGCGGGCATGAGAGACGCGGAGGGCGGGTTTATGACAGAGACTTGCTTTTTGTAGCTGTCAATGCTAAATTGGAGGAGGGGAACTTAAGAGCAGCATCCCGCATCTTGTGTAATAGGGATCATCCGGTCAGTGCTAAAGAGGAAAACTGGGCAATAATGCCAGAAAAACACCCAACCGATGAACAGCCGATCAGGATGGATGATCTTCCTGATCCGGCTGAGAACTCTCCATACCAGATATTGGAGACGGAGCTGGTTGGATTGGTGAGATCTTTTCCCGTTGGCTCAGCAGGTGGACCGGACGGCTTCCGCCCTCAGCTCCTCGTGGACCTGCTAAACAACAAAGAGTCTTCGGAGGACCTCGTGCAGGCGCTTACGGGATTTGTTAACATCATGCTGAGGGGTGAGTGCCCCGATGAAATCCGCAGATTGATGTTCTGAGGCACCCTGATTGCACTATCCAAAAACACCGAAGGCCTGAGACCAATAGTGGTTGGATATGTCTGGAGAAGACTCACAGCGAAGGCTGCAAATAAATATGCGGTCGATAAATTGGCTTCATTCTTCGTCCCGCTTCAGGTGGGCATCGCCACCCCAGAAGGTGCGAGACGGCGGTCCATGCGGCCAGAGCATTTGTTACAAACATGCCTCAGGGGCAGGTCTTCGTCAAATTAGATTTCAGCATAGCCTTCAATTCCCTGAGACGAGACGTAATGCTACGGGCAGTTCATGAGATCATACCCGACCTATAGCCGTTCATACATCAGGTGTACGCAACGGAGTCTCTGCTCCAGTTCGGGGATTTTATAATCAGCTCACAGATGGGGCCGCAGCAAGGGGACCCTTTGGGTCCTTTGCTTTTCTGCTTGCCATTGCAGCCTGCCTTGCGGTCACTGGCCTCCAGCTTCCGAGTTTGGTATCTGAATGATCTGTGACTCGGAGGAAGACCGGAGGATGTGGGCCATGACATGAACATCATATTAGGCCTCGAGTCGACCTTAGGCATACACCTGAATAGACAGAAGTGCGAAATCTTGGCGGAGGACGCAGATGCAAAGAAAGCATTTGATGGCTTCAAACGAGTAATTTCTCAGATTGATAAAACGAAATCGAGTGCGGCAAACAAATCCGAATGCCGCAAGCAAGGTTTGTATCTGAAACCAGTGCGAGGATTCTGAAACGTCAGCAGTCCGATGAATCTGAAAACAAAATTCGAGGAATCTGATACGTCATCGGTCTGATGAATCTGAAAACCAATTCGAAGAATCTGATACGTCACCGGTCTGATGAATCTTAAAATAGTCCGATGAATCTGAAACGTCGCCATTCCGATGAGCCTTAGCCAGTCTGAGGAATCTGAAACATCACCAGTGTCAGGAATCTGAAAGGTCACCAGTCCCGGGATTCTGAAACCAGTCCGAGGAATCTGAAACCCAGTCCGAGGAATCTGAAACGTCACCAGTCCACTCGTCATGAAACGGTCATAACAATTTTAACAAGAAACCAATAAATACTTATGATATACTGAAGAAAATGAGTACTTGTCTGTGGTCAACGGTGTCAAACGCTGCGCTTAAGTCCAGCAGAGCGAGCAGCGTTACACGTCCACAGTCTATGGCGTCGTCTACGTCCAACAGCTGCAGCGAGAGAACCGTCTCGATTAGATTTCATGTAGAACTGCGTTCAGTTAGAGCGTAACGCTGGCCGGATCAACCAATATGGTCAATATGCTTTAGCATGGGGCCCCCGACTGGAGTCGGAATACTGCAGGACAAACAGAGAAGTTGTTACACCAAATTATTATTTGTTCACAAGAAACTAATGGCTGTACTAGTTTAAGTTTAAGCAAGAATTTGCACTAAGCAGATTTGAAATGTCAGCCATGCAACCAGTTGCTGTGTGCGTACGTTTCTTTTCACTCAATGTATAATCTATGCTGACGTAACTTTTTCTATTTCGACGCCATATGTTTTCTGGGCCCGATTATATTAACCAGTATGTTCAATATGCAAATATAGCAGCGAGCTCATCTCGCAAGGTAGATGCACGTTTCGTGATGAAACTTATTTGGTGGACAGGTTGTTGACGTCGCTAAGACAGAGAACTCACGCTTACAATGAAGAAGAAGAGGAGTCCCTTAAGCTAGTCCTGAGGCAGCCATTGGTATGACGTGTTAGCGACTTCATTTTCTTAGCCTCGGAATATGAGGGCGTGTGGCCAGTCCTCTCCCTCGCCATCTCATCTTTCCACAGGCCAGTGTACTCATTATAGCTGAGTTGGCTAGGGGTGCAGGTGGAGCAGAAATCTCGAACCAAATTTCTCCCCCGAAATCATGGTTGACAGTCCAGCAAGCAAACCAATACACTATTAGCAAAATCAATAGGTTGTTGCACACCTGCTGCTTTAGCAATGCTACTTTACACCGAGGACCTACTGGAAACTGTCTCTAATGTTTCTATCGCTCTGCATGTGTTCATAGGCCTATCACCATGATGATCTCCAACTGTTCAGGTGAACACTGTTTGAGTCCGATTGGGTTTATTAAAGCTAAATTGCGAACTTCTACACAGGCGTCTAACTCCATTGGAACTTCGAATGACGTGCTTAACTTGATTTCATTTGTTGACAGTATTACACTGTTTTTAGCTACTCAGAGTCGCAAATGTTTCTGAGCTGTTTAACAAAATCAAGAGAATCAGAGCGTCTCATTTTAAAATAGTAGGCGGGTTGAAATTCGATCGTTCTGGATCGAGTAGGCCAGAGATGCGCGGTCGACCTCGGGAGCTTTTGTGTACAGCGTATTTTGTGTATTGCAATCGTAAATTTCTCGTTTAGCTGCATATAGTAGGCTACTCGTCTAGTAAGCCTATCTAAATTCAGATCCGTTATCTGAGTAGGTCTCTTGAACAGGCGCTAAATAAATTCTCAAAATGAATGAATGAGTGAACATTCGCTAGAACATGCCATTGGCGTAAGATGGCGTACGAAGGCTGATTTCACAACGTTGGTTGAGCCTTTGGCTTACGATTAACACTCATTTTTGGCTTGACCTTTAATTTTTTTTTTTTATTCCGGATATTTCTATAGCGCCTCTCGAAGTCAACTACTACTCAGAGGCGCTCCCGACTACAGCATATTTTGATACTGTGCCGGAATTTTCACGCCGAAGCGCCACGAGCAATTGAGAGTGAAGGACTTGCCCAAGGTCCGTACGCAGCGGCTAGAGTTGGATTCGAACCTGCAACCCTCCGGTCACAAGGCGCCGAACTTACCACTGAGCCACCACGCCCCACACTTTAAGCCGGCAGTCCACTCGAGTTTTGTCGGCGGCCTTTCTGCAGGACTTGCAATAAATTTTGTTCACAGTCCGAGGGTTTTCTACCTCGACTGTATCGACATCGAACGAGTCGACTGATTTCCACGACAGATACGTGCTCAACTGTACATTAATCCGTTATTATTCGACTTGCTCAAGTTCGCCACCATTGTTGTTTAAAATAATTTCCGAAATTAGTGACGTGTATAAGAATGGTGTCACGCGGCATGCCGCGTGAAGTGTCGGCCGTGTTGTTATGGCCAATCGTATTGCACAAAATTGGAGTGATAAGTCAGCAGTGATCAGTTAGGACAGGTCACTGCACCAGTGGCGGCGCGTAGATTTTTCAAAGGTGGTGGGAAGCATCAGTGTGCCGCCCCCCACCCCCACACACATAAGGCGTCTAGTAGTCTTGGGAAATTTTGTCTGTGTTGTGTATGATAGTATATAGTTAGTAGTAGCCTTAGCCTAGTATAGAGCACAGTATACTAGTAGGCCTATCACTGTGTATTGCGCACTTAAAGTACTTTTAATATTAGCAAATCAAATCACAGGAGTTTTTTCAGAGAATAGTCAAGAAGAGGTTCGAGTCCGGTTTCCAGAAGGCCAAATTAAATTAGAGTGGGTCCCCAGAAAGTAGTTCAGAAGAGACCCGAGTCCAGTTTCCACGGGACCAGATCAAGAGAAGAGGCAGAGCAGCTGTCAAGGCGGGTGTAGTTTATTGCGAGACGAATTTGAAGGTGGAGGATCAGATGAGTCAGGGTAGTACTTGAAAAGGTGAGATTTCAGTTTTGAGTGGAAAGCCAGATGGTGATAGAGGACCATGAGGAGGATAATGAAGGACGTGTTGTAACGATGATGGAGGAACTGAGAAGCTGCTGAATTCAGGGGGGATTAATCCATAGGCGTGGTGCTGTGTCGAATGTGGCTCGGTTGGAGAACTTGAGATGAGTAGTGACTGGCCGTCGAGAAAGACTGAGGTAGGAGGATGATATAGGGTGGGACGCGTTGTCTGAATGCTGAAGAGATCACTGAGGTACTTGCGCCGGGAATATTGTAGAAAGTTGTAGGTTAGTGTAACATAATGAAGTGGATTCTCTCTGGGATTTTTAACCAATGGAATGATTTGTGGATGGGAGTGATATCATGATGTTTTGGCGTTCCAGTGACAGCTCTGGCAAGTGAGATTTGGATAAGTTGCAGAAGCTTAATTTGGGTGGATTCAAGGTTGAGGAAGAGGGAATTGCAGTAATCAAGCTTTGAATGAACAATAGAGGTAGCAATAGTGGAAGGCAGTTTTAAGGTCGAGCATAAGCCGGATGCGTCGGAGGTCACGAATGTGCATGAAACAGTAATGCGGGAGGTTGGAGATGTGGCTAGAGAAGAAGCGTGCCTCAAAAGTAATACCACATTATCAATATAATCAAGCGCAATCATTATTTGTAGAAACCAGAGGCGTAGCTAGGGGTTCAGAGGGTACATGTGTCCCCGGGCGCCAAGGGAAGGGGCGCCAAAATGATGATAAAGATAAATACTTTTACACTTAATATTGATGCAGTTTTGACTAATTTATCCCAAATAAATTTATATGATTTAATTTTTAGCCCCAAATACAGTTATATCCATGTTACTTATAAACCAGTTCTCAGGCCTGATTTTGGCGGCCCATTCAGCGATAAGATGCAACATTCATGTACTATCTGTATTTTTCATATTTTACTTAATTAAAATTCTATTATTTGGAAAATGTGAAATAGTAAAACGGGGTGTGGGCGCCAAATTCATAGTTCGTCCTCGGGCTCAAAATATCCTACTACACCGCTGCCAGAAACCATATGCTTAAAATGATCTAAATCAATTTAAAACCAAGAAAAACATTGAAACTCGCACGAACAGTGAAGATTTACAATTCACTGAATAATGATATTAAAGTTTCATTGAAATTTCTAGCAACGAATTACGTTGTAACTCCAAATGAAAGACTACGGAAGCACCGGAAAAAATATTCCAGGTAGTCAAAGTGCCGCCCCCCTCAAGTGGCCGCCCGGTGCGACCGCACCCCCTTGCACCCCCCACGCGCCGTCACTGCACTGCACGCATTCACCGCTGCCGCAAGTAAGTAAATTAAAATAATGTAAATAAAGTAAATAAAATAATGATCTGGCTTCAGGTTCGTCTATCGTCTTGGAGTCTAACTCAGACTCATCGAGCGACGACCGACGGTGCGACGCCTTCGGCTAGGCGAGCGATTTACCGCTCGCCGGGACCCTGGCTAGGCGAACGACGAAGGAGAGCGATCGATCGATAGCCTCAAATGAGACGCTCTGATTTTAGAGAATAGATTCGAATTTTGATTACAATTTTACGGTAACTGTATGTTGTTAATATAGGCCCCTTACTGTAACAAATAGGCTAATCGTTCGAATTCGAAACAACCTTAGATAATCCCAAATGAAAAACGTTAAAGCTGAGTTGTATGCATTCACTACTAATTTCAGCAGCAAGGAATACAGCATTGGCCTATATCTTATTGCAAGTTGATTGTCATGTCACGTCACCACCTTCATCTCATGCTCAATACGACAAGGGCCCCCGTGTGTAATTAGCATGGGGTCCGGGAATGGTTAATCCGGCCATGGCGAAACGCAATGCAACGTGGTTGCTACGTGGCAGGTATGAGTCAAAACTTTGATCGATTTGTTGTAACACGAGGACGGAAAATAAATCACCGCGCATGGGACAGGATTATGATCCGTAGACCTCCTCTTGCCTTCGACTCTGTTCACCATGCATAACCGATCGCCATAAACGCACTTGTGGGATCCGTTAGATCCTCGTGTCCAAGTGTCCACGTGTTACATTGAATCAATAATACATTTATTTGATAAAACACGTGGACGGAAAATAAATCACCACACGTTGGACAGGATTATAGTCAGTAGACCTCCTCTTGCCTTCGACTCTCGCCATAAACGCACTTGTGGGATCCGTTAGAGAGCGATTTGTACCTCGTTCTGGAGAGTTACTAAAAATGCGCTATATCAAGTGCCTTGATACATACGTACATACATACATACATACATACATACATACATACATACATACATACATACATACATACATACATACATACATACATACATACATACATACATACATACATACATACATACATACATACATACATACATGCATACATACATGTATCTAACGCCTTTATTTGCTCGCGTATTGATCAGTATAACTATTTGCTTGTTGGTCTTCCTAAACGTCGTCTCTCCCTCTCCAATCGGTACTAAATGCAGCTGCCCGCTTCAGTGTTCATCTCCCTCGCTTCTCCCACATTTCGACCTACATGTCTGAACACTCTCGCTGGCTTCCCCTTTGTGCCCGCATTCACTTCATCATTCTCCTTTTTACAGAGCTCTTACCGGTCAAGACCCTACTTACCTTTGTGACTCTATTCGCCAGCCCATCGCGGTAACCTTACTTCGTCCTCTCCGCTCCGTGGATCGGCTTGGTCTCTTTGTCCCCCGGTCTAGGAATGCCATGACTCAGCATCGTGCTTTTGCCCGCATTACTTCCCTCCTCTCGAACAACCTCCCCCTGCGACTCGTTCTACGATTCTGACTGGGGGTATTGCTGCCTGTATCTGCTATCTTAAATCTTTTATCTTCCCTCGTGGTTCCTAGCACTGGGAGTGCCTCCGATTAGGTCGTACTGTGAGTGGCGCTTTATAAATCTTTAGATACAATGCAAACATACATACTTACATATATACATACGTACATACATACATACATACATACACACACATATACTAACCTATATACATAGTTACATACATACATAAATACATACATACTTACATGCATGCATATATACAGCAGTGCTCAATCACTCTTGGTTAGGATCCCAGCCTCATGCAAACCCCTTCAGGCTTTTATGAAACCCGTCTCACCCCGGTTCCTTTGTACTAAGCCCCAGAACCCCGGAGGAACTAGTCTCCATGAGCCTTTCCCTTAAATCCACACATAGTTCTGGTCCTGACGATATTGACCCTTGTGTGTCTGGCTCTTTTTTAAGTCTTATTGCAACCCCACTGGCTGATAATATTAATTTATCCTTCACAATTAGCTTAATACCATCTGCAATGCAAAGGGCTAAAGTCACACCGATATTTAAGCAGGGTATAAAAACAGACTTGGCAAATTATAGACCTATATCCATCCTGCCTGCCTGCCGTATTTTCAAAGTTATTTGAAAAAGTCGTGTATAGGGCCTACTAGATTATAGTGACTATGTCACTAAAAGGGAAATCCTATATCCCGACCAATGTGGTTTTCAAGCCAATCACTCTCCTAAACTTCAAAATAGAATATAACTGGCCTTTGACAATAATGAATATTCCCTTGGTATTTCCTCGACCTCTCTAAAGCGTTCGATACGGTTGACGACAAAATCCTTATAAAAAACTGAAATCTGAAAACTGAAATCCTATGGTTTCCGAGGAATACCACTTCTTTGGTTTAAAATAATTTATCTTTTAGAAAACAACAAGCACTATGCAATGGGGAACTCTCTGATTTTCGACCCATTGAATACGAGATCCCTCAAGAATCAATCTTTGGACCTCTACTATTCTTGCTATGTATTAATGACTTGCCCAATGTCACCTCCCTACTGCACTTTGTGTTATTTGCCGATGACTCAAATGTATTTGCTTCACATAACTCCTACGAGAAATTATTTAATATGATTAATCTTGAATAGCCACTAGTAAATGACTGGTTCAAGGCAAACAAATTATCATTGAATTTAAACAAAACTTCCTTTATCTTTTTGTGCTCCCATAGAAGAGCCATTTCAGTAACGACCTCTCCGTTAATAATTGAGAACACAACTATTCCGCAAGTCAGATCAGTAAAATTTCTTGGAGCTTTTGTAGATCAAAACTTGACTTGGAATGATCACATTATCCAAATTTATACCAAAGTTTCCAAAAATATTGGTATCCTATCACGTATCTCATACAAGCTGATATCGTATATCCTAACTGATTTATGTTACTCTTTAATTTACCCATACTTGGCATACTGCAACATGATTTGGGCTTCCAGTTATGACTCACGCCTTTCAAAATTAATCATCCTGCACAAAAAAGCAATTCGTCTCATTACAAAATCACACTACAGATCTCACACATTCCTCATCTTTCAGAAACATAGCATCTTCATCCTTAATCAAATTAGAATAGCACAAACTGTGGAATTTATGTTTCGCTATAATCACAATTTGTTACCAAAGGCATTTACCAACTACTTTGACATGGTCTCGGATGTTCACTCATATTACACTAGAACGGCTGGTGACCACAGAGTAAGTTTTACTCGAGCTAATACTCGAATATTTTCCATTAAAATAGCTGGTCCAAATATTTGGAACGACCTCCCAGTCGATATTCTTAGTGCTTCCAATCTTTACCACTTTCAAGAACCTCTTGCGTGCATATCTTCTTACCTAAACATAGATAAAAATGTTTTATCTAATATTAGTTCCGTCGTTTATTAAGTTATATAGATAGGTTTATAATAACTTACTCTTCGTCTCCTTACGTAGCATACTTAAATAATGTGTTATTTAGCCACCATCATACACTTCATGGTGCATTGGGGCCCTATCTTAGCGGAATCTCGGACCTTTTTGGTCCTCCCTTTGCATCCCGACCCATTACTAAATTGATGTTGTATCATGGAGATGTTTGATTTGGGATCAATAAAAGTTATGTTATGTTAACTTATATTATACATTCATACCTTTTCATACATTCATACATTTTCAGCTCATACATACATACATACGAATATTTTCTCCTTATAGACCAACTCATATACACAGCACATCCACATAGAGCAAGTGTGTGTTCATTGTCAACTTAAAGGTTAGCCGAAGAAAACGAGAATCTTCCCGGGCGGAAGGGGATTGCAATATAAAGAAGAACGATGCGGTGAAGGAGTGAGGATTGCCAAATTATTTCATAAAGTCTAAGCATGACTGACCAAATGGAAAATACCAGATTCCATTAACAAACTGGTAGGCCTATCTAGCAATCCATAACGATAAGCAAATAAAAAAAGTGTTTAGAAGACAATTTAGCAGAATTTAAACATAACATAAACATCTTCATCGGAACCAAGATGAGACTATACCATGCCTTGGTGGAACCAGTGTTGCTATATGGATCAGAATGTTGGTGCCTGAAGAGAGAAGATGAAAGAAGACTATTGGTAACAGAGATGAGTTGGCTGAGGAGAATTAGGGGCAGAAGTAGAAGGGAAAGAATCAGAAATACAACAACAAGAAAGGAGTTGGGCGCAGAGGTAACGGTAGTAGAAAAAATACAAAAAAGAAGACTCAAGTGGTTTGGCCATGTAGAAAGGATGGATAACAGCAGATTACCAGTCGCAGCCCTACATAGGCAGATCGATGGAGAGAGAAGTAGAGGGAGACCACGAAAAACGTGGATGGACAATGTCAAGGAAGACTTAAAGAGCAAAGGCACGGACTTAACCATGGTGCGCGAAACTGTCAGAGACAGAACACTATGGAGAAACTTCATAAGAGCCTCATCGTCGGGAAACTGATGGAAGAGAAGAAAGAAGAAGAAGAAAACATAACAAAGCCCAGCAGGCCAACAAATACTGCATTGCATTTACACGAAGCGCGTTATAAGGAAACCCTCGCGAAGATTGCCGAAGGGTAACCTCAAAAATCCACACGGCAGATTAGTACGGATTCAAAGAACAGCTCTAAATGTTGAGTTGAAGCTAAATAGTTATAATTCCAGTAACTTAGGGTACCTAAAGTCAGACAATTTTCAAAGATGCGTCAAATGTAGAAGATACATTAGCTGTATAGTGGGAAATCAATTCGTATATATATACGTGCTAAAAGGTCTATGACTCGATCTCTGTCCATAACACACAAATCATCGACATCTTATGAATCACGTCTTGGTTTGTCCTCCACCTGAGATCTTGTTTACCATAAAACAACATCTGTTAATCGATTGACTGAGTCATAGTGATGGACCGACGAAGATCAACCAGTCATAAAATACACCTCAGTTTTATGTCGGTGAAACAGATTCAACTGATTTTCCAAAATAACTTCAACGTGTATACGTTCTCCGCTGTTACACGCTAGAGATCTATAAAAAAATGACATAGGCCTATAGGATATCATGAGTTGCCTTCAACCTGGTATTGCTGTCATTGCGCTTTCTTCAGTTTGTGAAGTATTGTAATACTGGTATTTAGTTAGAGCCTTTTAAACAACCTTAGATATTAAGGCTCTAGAGCAAGCACGCCAAGGCCGTTGGAAGGCCGCAGAGTTAGCATTCTGAAGGCAAGCCTTGAAATTATTTCCCGTCTAAGGATCCTTTTCAGCCTGTAACTAGTCAAAATATTCTAGACCTGCTAGACAAGTCAGCACAGTGCTTGGGAAATTATTTATTTTCCGCTTTTCAGGTTTCAACAATCAGTTTCACATTGTTCCTAGTCAATTATAGATCTGCTGAACAAGTTAGCACACAACGCTTTAGAAAGGTTTCTAGAAGCGCTACAGAAATTTAGTTTTTGCACACACAAACACACGTATAGAGATATATAAGTAGAGGGAGACCACGAAAAAAGTGGATGGACAATGTGGATGGACAATGTCAAGGAAGACTTGAAAAGCAAAGGCACGGATTTAACCGTGGTGCGCGAAACTGTCAGAGACAGAACACTATGGAGAAACTTCATAAGAGCCTCATCGTCGGGAAACTGATGGAAGAGAAGAAAGAAGAAGAGATATATAGATAGAAATATGGTTTTATGACCTACCTCATGCTGCAGAACTTTTCTTAATACTTCGTGCGTTTGAAATTTTCTCCTCACTCATCTTCATGCTCTATCTACTAGGTCACGGGGCATCCTTGATGACTGATCCGAGACTTCGGAGCCAGATGCATGCACTGTCCCTGCATGCACTGTCCCTCTCCCCGTTTCTCTTATCTCATTCAAGTTCGGACTGAAACTGCTTGTTTTCCGAATTTATTGTCAGTACCATTTTCAACACTAGAAGAATAAAATGTATTCATATAAATTTAAAAGTCATTTTAATGTTTAATATTAATATGAATAATATATATATACACGAACAACAGATTGCTATGGTGATATGGTCAGTATTGGTCACGACTCACTAGAGTAGTAGTTAGGGGCCATCCATATATTACGTACGCATGGATGGGGAGGGGTAACCGAAATGCATATGCTTGCGTATGATTGCGAATGGTGGGAGAGGGGCGGAGTCTACTGATAATGTACGTACACATAGGAAACGGGGGCCTTCAAATTGATTGGCCTTCAAGTGAGCTAGAGTTCAGTCTTTCCAGCTATCCGGTACTACCAGAGGAAGTAGGACTGTGTGAGAGGTGTCACTTGTACGCCACCTTACCTCTGAACGCTATTATTAAACTATCACACAACTCAGCAGTGAGTCCATGGATTACTCATTCTTCAATCTGGCCTAAAGTGCAGACAGTCGCTGCCTGGACCAGCGGTACTGACACATTCTGCAGCTTGTCTTAGGGGGGTGTGCGTCAACCGTACGTACGCAAGTGGGGGGGTGAAGATAGTACGTGTGCGTACAGGAAGGGAGAGAGTCCAATTTTCCCGGATTTATGCGTACGTAATTAATGAATGGCCCTTACTCGTAGGTTTTATGCTAATTAGCATTCTGGAGAAGTTCAACACTTTTTGTTTAGTAAGTCCTTTCGCCTAACATCTCATTGTTCTCTCCAAAATCCTTTCGTTCTTCACCTTCTCCTGAAAGTGCAATACGGCAATGTAAGATTCATCCATTCATTCATTCTTAAAATTTATATAGCACATCTTCAAGGGACCTACTCAGAGGCCCAAGATGATGCACCGTCTGTGATGATAAAGACATTTAGCACCAATTTGTCTATCGCTTAGAGTTTACCTGGTATCATTTGAATGGCGCTAAACAAATCATCCAAATTAAATGCATGAAACTGTGGAGTGATTGAAGGTAGGGCGGGCGTAGGTATATTAATGTAAGGTAGGATGGGCCTAGGTATATTAATGTAAGGTAGGATGGGCCTAGGTATAGTAATGTAAGGTAGGGCGGGCCTATGTATATTCATGTAAGGTGTAATAAAGTAAGGTAGGGTGGGCCTAGGTATATTAATGTAAGGTACTCTATCATTTATTACATGCCTCAGCTTCAGAATTATTGACTGCGAGTGTATTACATCCTTTAAAATATATAAATTAAAAATATGAAAGAAACAAAAGTGGCTTTAATATATTGACCAATTTTACTCTCTCAAAACGCTCAAATATCTCTCATTCAGCCATACAATGGCCTGATAAGCCACTCATGACTTGCTGCTGCCCTTAAGCTCAGGACAGAAAGTGACACGCGGCACAGTAATAATAATATCATATTATCATACTAGATAGATATATTAGACTAGATATTGGAGTATTAGTATATTACCAGTGGCGGTTTTACCGGGGGGTTAGGGGGCTGTAGCCCCCTAGCTGGAAAGTTAGCCCCCCCCTAGTTTTTCTTAGCCCCCCATACACATTTTAGCCCCCCCTCAAATTTAACGTTTCAAGAGCCATACGTTGCCTACAATGTTTGTTGGTAATAAACAAAGCCTCCTAATCTTCTAATGCTTAATTCTCATTAGATCATGGTTTGTATACATGTTGCTCTGTAAAGCTTGGAACCTGCCAACATATCACTATCAGACTCCTCCACTGTTGCTCCGAAGCGAGTGCTCCGATCGAAGCACATGTCTATGTATAATTGTATATACTAAAGCTGCCTGTGACTACGGAAGGGCCGGGGTGTTCAAGAAGAAAATGAACAGATTATAGCCTGAGCTGCCGAAGTAATTAAGAGTCCTTGGCCAGCCGCAAGCACTTTTTGACTCTGTCCACTGTGGTCACTTCAGCTTCAACAGGAGGCGATAGCAGCAGGGGCAGCAGCGGGCCAGCATCAAAAGCAGCAGCAGCGGATAGCCAGACAAGGGCAGGCCAGGTGTGTACTGTACCAGCCTCTGTTTACTGTAGTGTATACTGTATATGTGTATACAGAACAGTGTGTACTAGAATCCGTATGAAGCACGCATCATACATAAAAATTAATATAAATGGATAAATTTGTTGTGAGAAGTAAAAAAAAAAGAAAAGCTGATGAGTTAAACGATGAACTTTTCGACGGCACTGATAATGGTGTGGCAGGTATGTTAAAATTACATAACGAGTCCACATGGGATGGGATATCATTGATGGGAGAATTTACCCCAGTTTGGCAGCAGTATACTTACCCGCAAGGTGGGGAAGAGATTTTTATAACTGGCGAATGGCCGGGTTTGAGGGGCATCTTTAGTAGTGAGAGGTACAGTCTTCGGTCATCCTGCAGTTTAGGTACATTAATTAATTGTACACTTTTATAGTGGATAGTTATCAGAAATTGTGATGACTGATGAAAATATAACAGAAACTAGAAGCTGGATGGTCAATGATAAAACTTAAACTAGAAGTTGGATGAGTGATGAAAATATTACCTACTAAAACTTAAACTAGAAGTTGGATGAGCGATGGAATATTACCTAATAACCTTTCCATGCTTAGTATTGAGAAGGAACTTAGACTTTGACTTCTTCAAGACACATCTGCAGTTGTTGATAAATTTGCAACCATGAAAAAAAGGCGTCTGTTGCTGAGAACTTAAAATATCTTGGGATAATCTTGCTAGAACTTTGCAAAGAGGTGGAAGAAGTTGCACAAACAATGAAAGAATCAAGTCAATACAAAAATGTATTAGACAGATTATGTTTATTTCATTTTTATAATGACATAATCGTACTTTAGAAATTATTCTGTTTATCAGAATGTCGGCCAGACAATATTAATTTTCATTCAATAGGTTCCTGAAACCGGGGTCAGTGGTATGAACATGTACATTTATGGGGAGGGGCTAAAGTAATTTTTAGCCCCCCCCGTTCGAAAACTCTAGAACCGCCACTGTATATTACACTAGATAGATATAGTAGACTGTAATTTTATATTACTTTGCTATATAAGACTCGATTGATATATAAGACCAGATATTATAGTATTATATTAGACTAAATATAGACAGTTTCCGTTACTCAGAATAACTAACTCGTATTGATCGTCAGCGATGATACGATCCGTAGATAAATAGCGAGTAAGACCCACGCCGGACACCTGGTGTCAAATTGTCCTTTGCGCACTTTGTAAAAATCATTCACCTGTTGAATCGTCCAATTTATTGGAGTTGTAATCGTAATAGTTAGCTTAAAATTTCTACAGCGCTACTGTAGAGTCAACCGCAGAGCACCAGCATATTCACGAACGCTGTGTGTTATCATTTATATTCTACAATAGTTTAGTTTTGATAGGCCTTCTTTCAGACCAATTCATCTGGATGCCATTCATTTAGGGATATTACCAAATAAGCCCATTTACAATCCGTCCGAAGCAGAATTTATGCAATAGTGCAAAATTGGCCTCAATTAAGATAAAACTAATAATTTATTAATCATTTAATTTCTCTTAATATATTTTCAATCTCTTTTGATCCAATTTAATCTCCTCGATTGTTTTAAATTAATGTTATCTCTAAAACGGAAATGTTTTGACAATATTGTAGCCTATGTCTCGCCCAACGTTCTATTTGTCTTTTTTAATACTTGCTAGATGTTATTAAATCGTTGTATGAATGCCAGTAGGAAATATTACTTCTACTTTGGAGGCGTTGGTGACGATGTGTGCGTCCCTATCCTCAGGTAGACGTTTGTGACGATGTGTGCGTCCCTATCCCTATGGAGATGTTTGTGACGACGTGTGCGTCCCTATCCCCATGTAGACGTTTGTGACGATGTGTGCGTCCCTATCCCCATGTAGATGTTTGTGACGATGTGTGTGTCCCTATCCCCATGTAGATGTTTGTGACGATGTGTGCGTCCCTATCCCTATGGAGATGTTTGTGACGATGTGTGCGTCCCTATCCCCATGTAGACGTTTGTGACGATGTGTGCGTCCCTATCCCTATGGAGATGTTTGTGACGATGTGTGCGTCCCTATCCCCATGTAGATGTTTGTGACGATGTGTGCGTCCCTATCCCTATGGAGATGTTTGTGACGATGTGTGCGTCCCTATCGCCATGTAGACGTTTGTGACGATGTGTGCGTCCCTATCCCTATGGAGATGTTTGTGACGATGTGTGCGTCCCTATCCCCATGTAGATGTTTGTGACGATGTGTGCGTCCCTATCCCCATGTAGATGTTTGTGACGATGTGTGCGTCCCTATCCCTATGGAGATGTTTGTGACGATGTGTGCGTCCCTATCGCCATGTAGACGTTTGTGACGATGTGTGCGTCCCTATCCCTATGGAGATGTTTGTGACGATGTGTGCGTCCCTATCCCCATGTAGATGTTTGTGACGATGTGTGCGTCCCTATCCCCATGTAGATGTTTGTGACGATGTGTGCGTCCCTATCCTCAGGTAGACGTTTGTGACGATGTGTGCGTCCCTATCCCTAAGGAGATGTTTGTGACGATGTGTGCGTCCCTATCCCTAAGGAGATGTTTGTGACGATGTGTGCGTCCCTATCCCTAAGGAGATGTTTGTGACGATGTGTGCGTCCCTATCCCTATGGAGATGTTTGTGACGATGTGTGCGTCCCTATCCCCATGTAGACGTTTGTGACGACGTGTGCGTCCCTATCCCCATGTAGATGTTTGTGACGATGTGTGCGTCCCTATCCTCAGGTAGACGTTTGTGACGATGTGTGCGTCCCTATCCCCATGTAGACGCTTGTGACGACGTGTGCGTCCCTATCCCCATGTAGATGTTTGTGACGATGTGTGCGTCCCTATCCCCATGTAGATGTTTGTGACGATGTGTGCGTCCCTATCCCCATGTAGATGTTTGTGACGATGTGTGCGTCCCTATCCCCATGTAGACGTTTGTGACGATGTGTGCGTCCCTATCCCCATGTAGATGTTTGTGACGATGTGTGCGTCCCTATCCCCATGTAGATGTTTGTGACGATGTGTGCGTCCCTATCCCCATGTAGATGTTTGTGACGATGTGTGCGTCCCTATCCCCATGTAGACGTTTGTGACGATGTGTGCGTCTCTATCCCCATGTAGATGTTTGTGACGACGTGTGCGTCCCTATCCCCATGTAGATGTTTGTGACGATGTGTGCGTCCCTATCCCCATGTAGATGTTTGTGACGATGTGTGCGTCCCTATCCCCATGTAGACGTTTGTGACGATGTGTGCGTCTCTATCCCCATGTAGATGTTTGTGACGACGTGTGCGTCCCTATCCCCATGTAGATGTTTGTGACGATGTGTGCGTCCCTATCCTCAGGTAGACGTTTGTGACGATGTGTGCGTCCCTATCCCCATGTAGATGTTTGTGACGATGTGTGCGTCCCTATCCCAATGGAGATATTTGTGACGACGTGTGCCTCACTATCCCCTTAATCATACACCTGCATATATCTTCACAGTGGCTCTCGTTTGAGCAGATAATTCATCTGAAAATCGGATGACAAACAAACAATTCACTCATATATTAGTTCATTGTAGCACCAAACATAATTTACGCAACCGCAGAACTTTTTCTCATGGAAGATCGCTCGACCAGAATCACGCATTTCTGTTAGAAACCAGTTGAGGTCTTTATTACACAGAGCAGCAGATGTTTTAAAAACAAACTTCCTAGGGATGCCCTGAATCCGTTTAATGGGTCACCGTTTCCCTATAAATTCTGACAAGGCGTTTCGTTGGAAGTCATCCGAGCCAGATCTTGAGACGCAGTGGTCGATCATTTTCTTCTGAAGTCAGGCATCTTCGTCGGCACCATGAAGGCGTTCTACTTCATCGTTGCAGTTGCACTCCTCAGCCAAGCGCATGCTACTTTGGAAATAGGCGCCAGTGTAAACATTTTAGGCTTAGAAATAGGGGCTACTCTTCAACTGGGTGCAGACGATGATTTACGCACTCGTCCCGTTGCCTTTTGGGCCATCGGTTTCATGAGCTATAGGATCGACAAATGTCTCAAACTCAATCGAATTATCTATGCTGAATCGAAGGTGTGTGTTACTTCTACTGTACAGTAGTGATTATTAACAATGTATAATACCAACTACGTAGTTTCTGCTCGTATAATTAGATTTACATTTATTTATAGTAAACGTTTCACATTGGCAATAACTGTATTCTCTCGATCAGGATGCGCTTTGCTACTACTAGTGTTACTGTTCTATCACTTGGATGTTACTATTACAATTACAATAATAATTACAGTTACTATTTATATCTGAAATATTATTCCGATTAACATTGAAATTTATATTACTATTAATATTAAAAGTAATTAGGAATTTGATTGGGAGCCTTGAAACCTCCGAAACAACAAAACCCTTTATGTTTATTTGCAACTTTATGCCTAAACCACATCAACTCCTCTCCGGATTCCCTTTAAGCTCTGTACCTGAAGAAAGTCTCAAAGCGCTCTATTTTAACGATATATAGTCCATCAAGACTTAATTCCCCAAAGCCACGATTAACACGAATAAAATGCTAAAACTATAATTGGGTTTTATTTTGCCAGCGTACATCGTACGGTTACGACGTTTACGTGGAATTCGAGGTTAAGTTCCTGGACGTTGACACGTGGAAGGTAAAATCGATCTTTATTTATTAGGTAGCCTACACCCCAGAGATGTGTGTGAAAGATGTTATAATAGCGCCGCTTGAGAAAGACTTCTGTCTAGACAATAGACAACCGGTAGAAAAGCCATTGCCTAATTCCTTTTCGATGCAGACAGCAAATTTCATGACGAAACTGAAAATCCGTTCAACCAGATGCTGCATGTACTTCCTAGGGAATGACTGACTTGACGCTTCCTAGGAAATATGTGACTTGACGTTACGCTCTTGATATAAGCTGACGACCTGCATTTAGCCATTAATCTGTATATGAAAGATATGTTCAAGTAGTCTTTTTTCAAGTAGTCCTTCATCAGGAGACTGACTAACCGCGCCTCAGATTCGCATTTCTGTGCGACCTTGCGTGCGTTAAAAAGTTCTTAAGAAATAATAATAATAATAATGTTAATAATAATAGAAGTTTATAACTGTATGAATACGATTATGGTTAAAGAGATTGTTCAACGGGTGACAGAGTAATATGAGACTGAGTTCCGTCAGCGTACTGCTGCCACTGGACTCCAAAGTTATTGGCTACGTGGCTGTTTCGTGAAGTGAAGGTTGAAAATAATAAGGAATCGAGAACAGATCCCTGTGGGACAGCGCGAAGAAAATGGCCAGACCGAATAGAACCACTGCTCACTTGCTGAGACCGATTACAGAGATAAGAAGCTAGCCAGGTTAAATCAGTCTCGGAGTCTATAAAGAAGTGGGCACGATTAGTTGTTGTCCAGCGTAACGACAAAGCGCAGTTTCAGTGGAGTAGCATTCACGATTAGCTGATTAGTACTGGAGTAGGGAGGTGAAGTAACGTGTTTCTTTATCTGTGCATGGGAAAATGTTCAGGAAGCTTTGAAATATTTGTGAGGCTCAAAACGGGTCTGCAGTGTGACAGGTTGCTATGACCAGGTCAGGTTTCTTAAGTAAAGGCGCGACTAATGAATATTTCAGACACGATGGAAAACAGTCTTCAGAAAAAGCCAAGTTGGTCAAATTTTCAGTTAGGTGAGAGAAACACCAGAACAAGAAATAATGAGTGATGTAGGCATCAAGTCCATCGGAGAAGATTTAGCGACAATATGATTAAGTAGAAGGAGAGGACTTAAAAAGTAGGTAACAGGCGGTATGACATTAAAGGAAGCGCCAGCGAAATGAAGCAGTAGCTTTTACGAAATAATATTAAGACATCGAGTGTTGATTGAGATAGAAGTGGATAATAGTAACATAGTAAAGTTAAATATATATTCAGAAACTACTGAGTGTTATGAACGTATAAAGATCCTTTTGTGACTAAGGCGACACCCATTGGAATTATGATAAGAGTTCTGTGGAAGTAATATTAGATTAGATTAAAGATTAGATTCGATTGTAACAGAAGCACGCTATACGTTATCATATTTCATATCAATTTTTATTCTGCTTTGTAGGTCACCAGGTGTGGGGCCATCGTGGCCTACGACAGTCCAAATCATTACATGAAGACTTACACTTGTACCGATTTCATTGCCACCTACCAACGCGGTTATGGGAAGAAGTGATTCGCCTAAACCAGTCCCACGTGGCTCTTTTGCCTTCTCGCAAACAATGGAAGAGTCATTAGATGTTAGACTTAGCTTTCTTCTTTCTTCTGCGTTCATTGGATGTCGATTGTTCATCGACTGATGCGCAAACCTTAACAATGTAATTGTTGACTTATTCCATTGTTTAAAATTCTTCAGATCCTGTGGATCTGTCTGCTTTTTACACTAGATAAAGAATTGAAGAATACAATTTTGCAGAGATTACTACTTGTCTTGTTGTTACTGTTTGAGATTAAACTGGTAGGCCTAAACAATAATCCAACTACAATAGCTACTGTATTATACAGGTATCTGCAAAACAAAATACGTTATAATATACTAGAGTAAACACCAATACCTGCCAAGACGTAAGTTGCAACTTGCAACACAGGCAATGCAATGAAGTTTTCAACGCAATACATTGCCCTGTAATTTGATTCTCTAAAACACGCCTCAAACAAACAATTTTCATTCTATTTTCATTGGCTTCAAAAATCTGATACATTTTCACCTGGCGACTGACTAACCGCACCTCTCATTCGCATTTCTGTGTGACGTTGCTGGAGTGACACAAAATTTTGCAATGACGATGACACTACTACTACTATAATAATAATAATAATAATAATAATAATAATAATAATAATAATAATAATAATAATAATAATAATAATAATAATAATAATAATAATAATAATAATAATAATAATAATAATAATAATAATAATAATAATGATGATGACGCTGCCAACACGTCTGCACTATCTGACTGGCTGCAGATCGTTGGAACTTGGGACCCAACGAACCTCCCTGGCAACAAACAGTCACAATGGGACAAGCCGCTGCTCCTCGGGGTGACATCGTCTGCCGACGCGAATCTGCACAGCCCCTACGATCAGGCACGCCTAAAGGCCATAACGACCTCACACGCCTCTGACTGGTTACATGCTCTCCCGCTCACCGCATTCGGCCTCAGGCTGAGCGACGAGGCCGTGCGCGTGGCGGTCGGCCTGCGGTTGGGCGCAGTCATTTGTGAACCACACACTTGCGCATGCGGCGCCCCCGTCTCAGCAAGGGGATCGCATGGCCTCTCGTGTTCGCTCGGTTTCGGTCGACAAGCCAGACACAGCGCCATCAATGACCTTATTCATCGCACTCTTAATAGAGCGGGTACCCCGGCGATCAAAGAACCATCAGTACTTACCAGATCCGACGGAAAAAGGCCGGACGGCCAGACTCTGATCCCTTGGAGTGGCGGACGCCCTCTGATATGGGACGCGACCGTGGTGGATACGGTAGCCGCTTCATATCTTCCCGAGACAGCGATCACGGCCGGAGGAGCAGCAGAAAGGGCGGCCACAAGGAAGCACGCCAAATATTTAGAACTAGAAACGAGATACACCTTCGTGCCGATCGCCGTGGAGACATTGGGCCCTACCAACAAAGAAGGTCTCGCCTTTGTTTCTGAAATCGGCCGCCGATTGACGGCAATCACTGGCGAGGCCCGCGAGACAACCTTTCTCTTCCAGAACATTTCAATAACAATTCAACGATTCAATGCCGTTGCATTCCAGGGCACCTTGTCAGGACTACCCGGGATCGAGGACCAGCGGGCCCATCCAAGCTGGATCTAACTATACAATCTTGAAGAAAACGTTGCAAATTCGAGACAATAATAATAATAATAATAATAATAATAATAATAATAATAATAATAATAATAATAATAATAATAGTAATAATAATAACCGACCCGGAGGAGATGCAACCATTCCAGAATAACTAGTTTTCTTTTGTCTCTTGACAAATTTTTTTGACGCCCGAGGGATCATGTTTACCTCGGGACTAAAAAAAATAATAATTATTATTTTTTTTTTGCCCCGAGGTATACAGGATCCCTCAGGAACTTAAATATTAACTAATGTCGAAAAAAGTGTCCGGAATGGCCCTATTATTATTATTATTATTATTATTATTTTTTTTTTTTTTTACCCGAGGTATATAGGATCCCTCAGGTGTCAGATACTACTTAAATATGTTGACTCTGGAGTGGCCGTCCTGGTCAAGATCTGGAACAACGAAAGTGCTGTGGAAGGCAACTGCGTTGAAACGCTGAATAACGATAGATATACGTTGAAACAAATAACTGGTTTCTCTTGGGTCTCCCGAAGTCTGGTGCAGGAGACGCCCTAGGTGGGTGAGAAATGCCAGTCCCTTGGAGTTGACTGGTCCCAGGGTCTCAAAGGCCAATGGGACAAAATGGTAGGATTGCATCAACTGAGCGTATTTCGAGTTTTTCCTGGACTCAGCCAGGTCCGCCGCACCCCCCGCTCGTATGGCGGTTGTGGGCAGGTAGGAAGGTGCTACAGTATCAGCCACTGTGACGTCCCAGGTCAAACAGCGACCGGAACGCCATGGTATTAGAGTAAGGCCATCTGGTCGTTTGCCATCCGACCTGGAGAGGCCTGGGGGTTCCTTCACTGCCGGAATGCCCGCTTGAACGAGGCTTCTGCAGATGAGGTCATTAAGGACCGCATGTCGGGCATGTCGGCCCGGGCCGAGACGGCAAGACATGCCATGCGAGCCCTCAGCGGTCACCAGAGTGCCGCATGGGCAGTCGTGTGGATGGCATATGATAGTGCCAAGACGAAGGCCAACGGCTATCCGAACTGCCTCGTCATCCAACTAAGACCGCACGTGCTGATGGGCAGAGCAAACAGCCAGTCACCCGCGTGTGGTGCGGAGACTTCTTTCAGACGTGCTTGGTGGTAGGCGCTGGTGTAGACGCGTGCGAAATCGGACGCTGTCTTTTGAATGACAGGTCTGTCCCAAGCTGACTGCTTGTGAGCCAGCTCCCCGTCCGGGTGTGGTGCAGAGAAGTTGGAGCACCATTGCTCAACCGAGGTGATAAACTGAGTATCTGTGTCAATGGCAGTATTACTAAGCATGGAGGACTGGAGGGTGAGGGTACTTGCAGCGGAAGCCAAAAAGGCGGGGAGCGCAAGCGAAGTAACCCTACGGATACCCAAGCTGCCAGCTTTGACAGGAAGAGAGGCCTGCAACCACTGGTCATCAGACAAAGGAAGATTCAGGATTGAGCTGAGACCATCTCTCAACAGAGAGTCATATTGTTCGAGAAGAGGATGTCCCGAGCAAGGGCCACAGCGGAGCGTATGCATCAGTTTAGGAGAGCTAAGCGAGCACCTGAGTAGGATAAGGGCATCGTGTTTAGTGATGCTTACTAGCCTGGACAGGGCCAAGGATAATTCGGAGCAACGGGATTCAAGACAGGTCGTGAGGGCCTCCGAGGTGGAGAGTGGAGCGCCCAGAAGGGTGGCCCTTTCTGGTTTAGTCATTGAAAAGCGACGGAGCGGTTCATGGGAGACTGGGTCATCAGAGCGGGATATCACCTCGCATTTTGCATGGTTCAGCGATAACCCTAGTTCTCTGCCTTCGCGCTCGATGGTTTCAACGTCGGCAGCCACCCCGGCTGCCCCACCCCCTAAAGTGAGGTCGTCAAGGTATCCCAGCACCAGAGGGGACCGCAGGTTCAGCAGTATCGCCTGAAGGGGAAGACAAAAAAGCAGTGGGCCGAGGGGGTCTCCCTGCTGCGGTCCCACCTCGGACAGAATGGAGAACTGACCAAACTTTAGGTCAGAACTTTCGGCATAAGCCAATTTACAGTACGGTAGAAGTTCGGGAAGAGTGTCTAGAACCGATGAGAGCATGCGGTCCCTGTATAGGCTATTGAATGCATTGGAGAAATCTAGTTTTACAAGTACGGAGTCTTCCTGCATATTGCTTAGGAAGCGCCTGACCGTGTGGACAGCTGCCTCACACCCTCCCGGTACGCCAACTCCCACCTGCCTGTGCGAGAAGTAAGTCGAAACTCTTGGGAGGGCGAACGTGTTGGCACATTTAGAGCTTAATCTACGCCAGTAATATCCAATTACTATTAGGCGTAGGCCCCCGGACTTTTGCGTAGAGCGAAAAGTGTGCCGCCAAAAAGAGTTGAGCGGACTTCATTGGGACAAATCCCGGCTAGGAGCAGGTTAACAAGGGCGGTGATAGCAGAGATAAGTTCAGGACCCGTTTCTTTGCAATTGGTTAAATCCAACAGGTGTTGGGGTCTAAGGCCGTCAGGTCCCCCTGAGGAACCTGCTGGAAAGGAGCGAATGTGCTTGCGCACCTCGTCCTCAGAAGTTTGAAATGAAGCTACCGGGGTTTCAACCGGTATGTTAGGTCGGTCGACAGGATGGCACGGATGTTTGGAGCGTAATTCTTCCAAGGATTCTAGGTTGATCGGGACTGGTTTATCATCTGAGCATAAAATTCTGATAGCTGCTTTTATATTGCCATCTTCCAGTTTGGAAGATATCGCTGTTGCAATCACTTCCTGATCATTGCGTCTGGAAGCAGCTGCCTGAGTAGAAGTCTTAGGGTTTGATGTGTCCAATGAGAACAGGTCATCTGCCCTGAGAAGCCAAGTGGCCGCGAAGTTTTCGACTCGGCCTTTGATAGTTGAGGTTAGATTGTGGCGTTTGCCACCTCTGATCGGTTGTTCCAAAACAAGAGCTCCAAAAGCGATCAGAACATTGATAACCAATGTTAGCCCTTGGAACATGTTTAAGTAGTCTGTTATTCAGCACTGGGTGTGGGATTCTCTCTCCCAAGCAGGGGCCCTCCCCAGCCCCCCTCAACCCGCCGGTGTTGGTAGATTGAGATGCTGATGGTTCAGCGGGGTCAGACCCTTGAACAGGCGTCTGATCCGGTGCCTGGGGGATAACTGTATCATGGTTTTCCAGAGGGGGGTTGTGAGACCCAGGGCATGGGTTGTTGCGCGGCCCATGAAGATGGACATTTCCATCTTTATTGTGCAGAAATCTAATGACTCCGCAAGTGATGGAGTGCCCTTCGCTTTCTGTGAAGCCTCGGGCGGAGGTGGGGGCCTGCTGCCTGATTGACCGTCCATTTATTGCAGAGTGACCAAAGAAAATGACAGCAACTAGACTTAGTTGGGACGGTTCGACAATTAACATTGTCGGGGCCGTGCAACGAGGGGCGTGTCTGGGCTTTAACTACCATAAAAAGCCGTGCAAACCTAAGTGAAGTCTAACAAACTTGAAGTATAATATACCTGTCCAAACAGCGAGCGTGAAAAACGTGAAAAACGACCGTCACAGCAGAGATCAACGGCCATAAACAACGACTCCAACTGGGGGGCGTGTCTGGCCGCTAACTTCGAACAACTGGCGTACAAGCCCTAAATTAGGCCAAGCGAACAACTAAATACAAATTCACCCTAAGAAAGCAAATTCTGTTCCGCTAAATCAACGTCAAAAACAGCAGCCGGAGAGTGCAAATGTGAGATTAAAACCAAGTAAAGCCCCCCGTTAAACAGAGAGCTGCCATCTTGTCCAGAGGCCACTCCAGAAATTATTATTATTATTATTATTATTATTATTATTATTATTATTATTATTATTATTATTATTATTATTATTATTATTATTATTATTATTATTATTATTATTATTATTATAACAGTAATAATAATATAATGAAATGTAATACAGTCAAATACACAGTAAAATACATGTTGATAAAATATAGTAATTCTCAATTTCTCATGCACCATATTTTGTCTCTGAAAACCGAGACGAAATCATTAGTAGTAGTGGGTCGGTTGAGCCGATCCAAACCCATAGGCATATTGGATATTGAGAAGAATCGTTATAACTTATAGCCGGTACTAAATCGGTGTCCTGAAAACTGAAATATACTAATAAATAAATATACTAACTGAAAATCGAAAGTGAAAACCGAAAAACTGCAAAGGCGATATGCACAGAACGCAAATATTGATTTTGAAATATTACTCTTTTTCGCCAAACATTCCGTAACAACTTTGAAAGGTAGGCCTACTTGTGGTGAATGATAGGCCTACGTTTTGTCCGTTACTGGAAACATATGACATGCTGAGAGAAAAAGCACCGAATCTGAGGATTCTGTACCGAAGAAGCCATGAAGCTTCGTGTTGATATCGGAACAGTTGTGCCAAATTTTGATCTCCAGCTGACGATTTCCGAAGTGTCAACTGATCGGGATTTGAACCGACGCTACTCCCGACTTTAAACAATCTAAACAAATTTGCGCTTTCGAAGCAAGGCATGCATTCTGAACTAAGTATTTATAGGTTCTTTCTCGCGATGACGTTTTTCTACGCGAGCGCCAAAGTGAAAAATTGCGCGGCAGCAGAGGTAATTCCTACCTCAGATATGGACGCTACACGCATCTTGCAAACCGAGACACGTATATAATCACTGCGTGTCAGCTAGAAACACCGAATAATCTGGTAGTTGGGGCACAAAGAAGCAAACAACTCCAAAACTGATAAATGTGACTTCATCAAAATTTTGATTGCAAACTTGAGCTTAAAACGTGCGCTGTAACAAAAGCTTTTCTAGCTGTAAGTCCAACTGTATTTCTGAGAAAATCGTTTCAGAGAATTGCAGATATTCGAAAACCTAATAATTATTATTTTTTTTACCCGAGGTAGATATAATCCCTCGGGTTGTCCAAAACTATATCCGGAGATAATATGATGTTTCTCTGGAACGGCGCATCACTCGACAAGTTCTGGCCGCATCAAAGTTGTTATTATTATTATTATTATTATTATTATTATTATTATTATTATTATTATTATTATTATTATTACTATTATTATTATTATTATTATTATATTATTATTATTATTATTATTATTATTATTATTATTATTATTATTATTATTATTATTATTATTATTATTATTATAGTACTTAGTTCCCTCAGGGTCTTAGATATTACAAGTGTGATGGATCTGCCGATCTGGAGCGGCTATATCACGGGCAGAGATTTGATAAAAGAACCGTTAAAAGCCACAGCATTGAACCGTTGGACAGTCGCCGACAGTTGTTGGAATAGGAAACTGGTCTCTCGGGCTTCGCCTGTGATCTGTGTAAGGTGGCGTCTAATGTTTGTAACGAGAGCCAGGCCTCTGTTGTTGATGGGGCCTAGCGTTTCCATGGCCAGCGGAACGAAGACATGAGTATGAAGGAGCGCGTTGTACTTTGTGTTCTTGCTGCTGTCGGCAAGCTCGGCAGCCGCTCCGGCTTGAATGGCTGTAGTGGGTAAGTAAGATGCCGCGAGCGTGTCCACAACCGTGGCGTCCCACACCAGACTCCGACCCGCCCTCCATGGGACTAGGGTAATGCCGTCCGGTTTTTTGCCATCCGTGCGAAAAAGACCTTGTGGTTCCTTGACTGCCGAAAAACCAGCTTTTGTTAGGTTGCGGCAGATCAGGTCGTTGAGGGCGGCATGGCGGGCCGCTCGTCCGAAGCCAAGAGTACCGGTACATGATAGGCCGTGTGTGCCTCTACCAGTGACCAATGCGCCGCAGGCGCATATGTGGGGTTCGCAGATGTTGGCTCCCAAACGTAGGCCAACTGTAGGTCAATTATTATTATTATTATTATTATTATTATTATTATTATTATTATTATTATTATTATTATTATTATTATTGTTATTATTATTATTATTACCACTAGCTGTAACCCGTGAAAAATCACGGTATGTAAATTTTGTTTCGAAACTGTAATGTGCTTAAGAGTAAAAATGTGTGTGTGAGAGAGAAACAAAGAGAGAGAGAAAGAGTCCAACATAATTTTACTGGTTTTCCTGAGGTTTCCCTTCTCATCGTTCTTCCTTCAAGCACTGTCCGCAGGAGCGACAGTGCTTGAAGGAAAAATTGAAGGGAAGAAATCCCCAGGAAGACCATCATCATCACCACAGTCATTACTATTACTGCTACTACTACCACTGCTACTACTATTATTGTGGTTATTGTTGTTGCTGTTGTTGGTATTATCGAATTAAAAAAGATGATAACCTGAATTAGATGTGTTTTAATAGAAATTCTGGCCAGTGTTTGTTGAAAGCCCACTCACTACGACAAGATCTTCGCCAACGAGTGAGGGGTTAGTACGCTAGTTCAACACTACGCGATGAGATGAATGATGTTAGTAGTGCAGATGTACAGTGCTTTATTATAATAACAGATTGTGAAACAACCAAAATGATCATATGAATTTCATTTAATTTTTCCAGGAAATTTTCCTCAGGTTCTCAGATGGTGATGTGCAATTATGTCTCTTAGTTAAAGTTTTCCATTATGCTATGCTATAAAATAACTCTTGAAATTTTATTTTACGGGTTAGGTCGAAGTTTCTCCATATTATAACTTATTACTGTGAAAGTTGCAAATACTTAAATTAGTTGTAAAAGTGGTAAGCAAATTTACAGCGGATTGAATTTCCATTAATCTAAAACGGGTTTCGCAGTTTGTTAAATTTTGAAAGCTGAACTTCTTGTAACAATGTTTGAACACCATCGGGAGAATATAATTATTAACATTGTCCACTGCAGTAGTACAATTAAATAGGCATAATTTTATATAAACAATGGACTAGCTATTTCTTTCTCGACTTTGCAGGGTTATGCATGAAACTTTATATTACATTTGGAATATTGTGGATCTGACACAATATTAATTTAGTAAAGTTAGTAAATAAGTTAGTAAATTAACAGATAGTCAGTTCATTTAAGAAGTCACACAGAAACAATTAACTTAACAGTTCAGTCTGTTAAGGTCAGACAGTTAATGCGCCCTCAGTCATTGCTAGCTTTAGGGTATCTTTGAGAAGGTAATGTTCGAAACTTCCAATTGTCCTTTGCAGTATTTATTTCTTATAAAGCACAGATATTGTTTTATATTCCTGTCAGTATCATTGCTTTTCAGTTGTTTGCTGACTTGTCTCTGGTAGTGCGTGGAAAGTAGGTGAGGAGGGAACTGTGAAGTTCGCAGTGGATGGACAGCGATGATTGATCATGTTGTGGATGACGCACTTCAATTGAATCAGCGGTTCTCAACCTTTTCAGACTCAAGGACCAGTTACAAATTTTGTGTCTCGGTCGCGGACCACCACTAAAAATTGTGTCACCGGAAACCCTATAAAATTACAAATTCATATAAAATCATAGCATAAAATAATAAATTGGATAAGATTAAGTATTTTACTTATTGACAAAATTTGTCTGTTTGCATGTCTTTATTGTAAAAAATGTAAATTGTAGGCCCTGCTCGCGGACCACCAGGCAGATGGCTGCGGACCACCAGTGGTCCGCGGACCACAGGTTGAGAACCGCTGAATTGGATAACACATGGCCGCGTTGTGCAATCAGCCCATGGATTGAAGGAAGGTAGGATTTTCCCTATAAAATCGCCAATGTAAGCTTGCTTAGAACTTTTATTAATCTATTCTTCTCTATGTTTGTGCTTCATGCAGGTCGTCTCTTGTGTTGTCTTCTGCGTTGAACTTCACTTTGAAGTTGGATTTGCTTCATTGTTTGACATACTAAAGTTGACTTTGGATTTTAATTTTTTTCATATTTTGATTTGCTGAAGACCCTTCGATCCTACGATCGCTAGAGCTCCAGGAGTTGACAGCACAAGGTGACAAGGTGAAGATCCTTCAACTTTAAATTACCATAAGATCAAACCAATGAAAAAGTTTAGTTTAAATATACATGCCAATGTTCAGTTTTGTGTTCTGAAGTGTTCTCTCACAAAAATACTATAAAGGAGCAGAATTTGAATTTAAAAATCCATCATGTCTTCACTTCACATCTTGACGTTGAAGTTGACTTTGCTTTCATGTTGGCCATACTAAAGTCGACTTTCGATCTGGATTTTTATAGTTGATTTGCGGAAACCCCCTTCCATTTTAAATTTCCATAAGATCGAGACCAATGAAAAAGTTAACTTTAAATGTGACAGTTCATGTTCAGTTGTGTGTTTCAAAGTACTCTCTCATAGAGGAATAAAGCAGACGAATCATAAAGTACCTTGTGTCTTCACTTCACATCTTGGCTTTGAAGTTGGCTTTGCTTTCATGTTGGCCCAACTACAGTTGAATTTCGGTCTGGATTTTTATATTTGATTTGTTGAAAACTTCCTTCAACTTAAAATTGCCATAAGATCAAAACAAATGCAAAAGTGAAGTTTAGCCTAAGTATAAAAGCTAATGTTCTATTCTGTGTTTCAGAGTGTTCTCGCAAACAGGTATAAAACAGAAGAATCTGAATTTAAAATACCTCATGTCTTCACTTCACATCTTGATTTTGAAGTTGGCTTTGCTTTCATGTTGGCCAACCAAAGGTGACTTTCGATCTGGATTTGTATATTTGATTTGCTGAAATCCCCTTCTACTTTAAATTACCATAAGATCGAAACCAATGAAAAAGTTAAGTTTAAATCTACAAGTTAATGTTCAGTTCTGTGTTTTGAAGTGTTCTCTCGTAAAGGAATAGAGCAGAAGAATCTGGATTTAAAATACCTTTAATCTTCTCTTTAGATCAGGACTTTGAAGTTGGCTTTGTTTAAATGCTGAACACACTAAAGTTGACTTTGTGTATGTTTACTTTCCTGAAAACATCCTGCCTCAATCCGACTTTTCATATAGAGTATGATCTCTGCACATAGTTTAGCTCTGAAACAATTTATTAGAAATTGTCAGTGTTTTAGTTTTCGGAGGTGTTGGTGGTTCAATCTCCTAGCTCTTCTTCTAACTCCTCAGCTAAGTAACTGAAAAGATGTTGGAGTCGGGTCTTAATCCTCAGCTGTCTCATGGCATCAGTGGTCCACCTCTTACGACATGGACTGTAGAAAGATGTTATTTTCTTGGCATAAAAAACTGTCAGGTATGGTGCTTTGAATTAAACCATTGGACTACCAATGAACAAATGTTACGACGCATGCTTAAAAGTTTTTGGAAACTAAGGTGTAAGAATTCTGTATTACGCTTTACGTTTTTTGCATATACCTATTCAGATGTATTTTCATTTCAATTCTTTTTTGCCCGAGGTACAAATGATCCCTCGGAGCTATAAATGGCTCTGGGGAATTGTTACTGTCTGGATTGGCTAAGATTCGTCAAGTTCTGACAGGGAGAAAGTGCTTCAAAATGGCGAATGCATTAAATCGTTGGATCATAACTGAGAGACGCTGGAAAAATGCATGCTTCTCTCTAGTCTCCAAATACGTGGGTGAGAACGCGCCCAAGATTCGTTATAAAATCGAGGCTAGCGTTTTTAATAGGGCCCAGAGTTTTAAAGTCCAGCGGAACAAAATGATGCTGCAACAGGAGTGGATTATATTTGGACATTTCCCTGGATGTCGTCAGTTCCGCAGCCCCACCGATCGAATGAGATGTAGCAGCCACATATGAGGCTACCACGGTGTCAGTCACGGTTACATCCCCGATCAAACTACGACCATTGCGCCATAGGATAAGCGCGAGCCAGTCAGGTCTTTCGCCGTAAGTTCTAGATAGGCCAGGTGGTTCTTTGATCGCGGGAATACCAGCGCGAGCAAAGCGTCGCAGACTACATCGTTTAAGACGACAAGCCGGACGAAGCGACCGAGACCAACGTTGCAAAAAAATTCTTCTTTGTTTTGTAAATTATTTAAAGAAGAAACAAAAATATCACATAAGTCGTAAGTTGTTTCGTGTACAACATATTAACAACATTTTGATTTTTACCTGCGTTCGTGTACTTTGGTAATCTGTAAAATTGTCGATCCCCACTCTTTTTCGACAACTAAAACACTAAAAATTGTCTAAATAAAAGAGTATTATGCATGTGCGTAACTATCTAAGTATGCTGCATACTTGTATATAAGCCTAGGTATGGTATATACGCAAAACTCTGTATAACTGAATTAGCGTGTTTTAATTATACGAGACGATTACAGCAGGTCTTACGACTGCTTTTCTTTGCAGTGCTCAAGTTGTTTGGGCGAATAGTTAATTCAAATTTCTGTAAATCATTTAAAATCTTTATTCATTATTATTTTGGTGATAGATGATCTGTAATTAGGATATCATCGAAATAAACCACAGTTAACAAACTATTCAGTTCCAAGAATGTCATCAGTTTTTCTCACAGTCCTACCAGCTTCTTTCCTTCGAATATTTCGATAACAGAAGATCTTCTTATGTCTGAACGTGGAGCCTGTCATCTTAGCAAAAATATAAGTAGAAAATATAAGTAGAAAATAAATATAAAATAGAACTTTTCGAACGAATACTTTAGAAGAGATCGTAAACTAAACGTCCGTCTGTCCAAGGACGCCTGTATAATAGTGCAGCTATGGTCTGTCTAAAATCCTACGAACGTTGTCGTAGCAAAGGATTTTACGTCATAAGTAGCGCTTGTTTGACAATCAGAATCCAAACACGGCGCCGATGTTGGTCACGTGCATCTTGTATCCAATCATTTTTCAGCATTAGTTCTATTTTCCGGGTGACTGCTTTGCCGCTCGTTCTACCACGACGTGAATGCAGTTCAGTAAGTATGTACGCAAAGCCTAGATCAATATGAAAGTAATTTCTACTTAGGAATGCCAAATACCTCAACAGCTTCAGGAGATTTAATTTGACAAATTTACGAGGTCTCTGAGTGTGGATTATGATTTATTAATAATGCTGGCAAGTCAGTTTACAGCGTAGCCTACGTATAGGCCTAACCTGTGTGAAAATTGTCTAGAGGTATACTGCTAGCAGTCGTGCTTCACAGTGCTGTGTCTACGAAATTTCATCTGGTGATCTCTGCAGCAGCGCCCTTGTGATGCAAAAGGCATCAATCTATTTCTAAGAATGCATATATGCTTACAGTTATATCCTGAAATCACAGTTTGATGGACAACACCAATCGAGGTCGATGAGAACTAAGAGATCACAAAACAAGTAGGCAAGCAATCCGTTAAATTAAGGTTATCTCTAACCTAATCGACGTGAGATAATTTGTAGAACGGATAGATACAGGTAGTGAGACTCCAGAGGCTAGCGCCAGCAACAGACAAAGCCCGCGGATCCATCAGGCCTACTGTTCTGGAAAAAGGAGAAGGGGAACGCTAATCATCTTTTTTATGAAACAGCAGCTTCGATAAACAGAATCTACTATTACTACAACAACAACAACCACTACTATTACTGCTACTACTTCCACTACTACTACTTCCACTACTACTACTACTACTACTACTACAACTACTACTACTACTACTACTACTACTACTACTACTACTACTACTACTACTACTACTACTACTACTACTACTACTACTACTACTACTACTACTACTGCTGCTGCTGCTGCTGCTGCTGCTATTAATGCTACTGCTACTACTACTACTACTACTACTACTACTACTACTACTACTACTACTACTACTACTACTACTACTACTACTGATACTACTACTACTACTACTACTACTACTACTATTGCTACTACTACCACTATGCATTTACTACTATTATTACTACTACTATGCAGTGACGTGCACTAAACAATTTTTTTTTAGTTAAACTAAACTATTTTCCAACTAAAAAAATTGTTTAACTAAAGTTGGTAACTGTTTTTGGAAATTAGTTAACTAAACTAAAAAAAAGTAGTTACACTTTTTCCAACTTTTGTCCAACTTTTTACGACAAACATTTTCACAATAAAAGACGTTAAGTGAACTGTAATAATGCAAAGCGTCAATGACAATTTCACCTTCAAACTATGCAATGTGTACTGTTCTGGCATACAGTTACATGTGTACTGTAAGTAGTGTATGAATTTGAAAACGCAGGCTGTTAATGCTAAAACCATGCGGTGTTAAAATGTTTTTTGCTGACAGTGTTCAATGTTCACTGTGGAAAATAGTTGCATATTGCTGAATTTTTTAGTTAAACTTTTTAGTTAGTAACTAAAATTTTTAGTTAAACTATGGATTTAACTCAACTATTTTTTTAGTTAAACTTCTTCCTTAACTAAAAAGTTTTAGTTAAACTAAAAGTTAGCAACTTTTTAGTTAACTATTGCCCAATACTACTACTATTATTATTATTGCATGCAATTTAATAAATATTTACACCTGTAATGCGATATAACGCAATGTTGCGTGACCTGATACGACTTTGTTAGGCTGCAGTGTGAGGTGAATTGATCTACTGCAGCGCATTGAATTTACATCACATTTATGTTCGGTATTTCAATCTGCAATATTAACGATCTCCAGCCCACGATCTTAAAGCAGTTGTCTAATAACAGCAGACACTACTGACGTCAGATATATTCTACGGAAAACGTTACATAACGCACATGTCTAAGTTTGGATATGCACGTTTACTTTGCGTAACAACGAACACAACACGATCAGTGGACTACGACAGGTATGTCTGAGGGATCTTCACTTCTGAACAACAAAAGTGTCTGGGTTTTGGCGCCATAATGCCTAAGACTTTACCTTCTATCTTTGGTGATCGATAAAGACAATCCGTCGGGTTGGCTCTGCGTTTGTGCGGGGGGGGCCTACCAGTGGCGACTCTTGTGGTTATCTGAACACGCGTCCCTTACTTATGAACTCTACTCCAAATGACAGTGAACATCATATAGACCAGCGTGGCCGTAGACAGGCAATTTCTTAGTGATATTAAATTTTCTTGTGACATTAAATATAATGTAAAATAACAAGAGTTTTAGGTGGTTCAGAAGACGTTTAGTCTGTGTTAGAACCACTGCAAGTTAACCTGTAACGCTTGGTAGTCTAGCTCTCCTAGATTCCTCTTAAGAGCTGTTATAGTGTCCACTGCGACAGTACCATCATCCAAACCATTCCACTAAGTGTACAACTCTTGCACTTAAGAATTTCTGTCCTAATGTTCCTGCATGATGCTTACATGTACACTGGTGATGCTAAATTATGTGTATGAAGTGTTTAGATAGCTAAATAATTAAATAAATAGATGATAATTAAACTAAAGTTAACACATCTGTTTACAGCTCCTGAGAGAAACGCTTCAGGGTCATGCACTTGGACATCGGGGTCTTTCTGGTGAGGCACAAGTGCGATCAAAGCAGCCCAACGCTAGGACATCCTTAACAATCTCGCTAATGGTCACAGTTTCTTATTAGAAACTATATGATTTGGCCACACTCATTAATAAGTACATGCCATGCGTTAACTTCGCAGTATGCATAGGCATATTCTAGTAAAAGAAATTTGAAATCGATAAAGAACTGTTAAATCGATTCTCGAACATCTGCCAAGTTTGTTGACATCAATTCACGTCGAAATACGTCAGTTGGACATATTGCGTCAAACCTCACTCAACCAACCCAACCCAAAATCCAGGGAACGTCCCACACTGTTCATAATACATCAGATTGTAACGTAAGGTAATCGCTTATCTATTACACACTTTATCAGCGACTGTTTTAAAGGATGTTTGCACTTACGACACAAATTGGCCTATTAGACAATACGTGGAAACTTGTTCACGCCTATGTAGAATGTTTGGTTGAGTGAGCTTTAAGCAAAACTTTGCAGCTACGTGTAAGATCTGGTAAAGTCAAAGGTCCTGACAGTCATGAGATGTCGTAAAAGCACTGGAAACTGCCACTATTACTGATCTTTCAGCTGATGAACAAACGGAACAACAACAATACAACAACTACGAAGTCAACTACATGTTAGCTAAGGTATGGTAAAGTAAAGTAAGATAAGTAAAATGGGGTGTGGTAGGGTAAGGTAAACTCAACGCCAGCGACCATGACAGTCGATCCATAAAGTTTAACACCAGAAATTTCAGTTTATTCCGACACAGAACCACATCATCCAAAAAGAAGACACATTCTCTGGGTTCGTATGGATCAGAAACCCACAGTTAATTTCACCTGAAACTCTTGTTTTGGAAGTCTAGACTAACGCGTGTGCAGTCAGCAACTATGGCTGACTGTTTAAGCTTACGTGTCACCGATAGACATCATGTAATACGTCTCTATGGTGTCACCACCTACTTTCTTCTTTGTAACAAACCGTGTGATATATGTATCTAGATACTTAACATCATCATAATCTTCTTCTTCTTCATCATCGTCGTCGTCATCATCATCATCATCATCATCATCATCATCATCATCATCATCATCAGTTCCTGACGCCAGCCATTTGGTGGCGATGAGTACGAATAAATTATCTCCATTGTCACTTGTCCAGCCCCCCCCAGTGTCAGTCCAAGCCATGTTATGTCTTCGTTTATGTCACCTGATACTTAATATGGCGCCCTTTAGGTACCTCACAAAACGCTGCTGTCTGCGCTAACCTAAATGATGCTAAATGTCATTACGAACTAGATTATTACATCAGTTAGCAAAGCAATGCCCAGTCAACTGGAAGAGTCCCCGGTGGCGACCCACGCATACACGTGGAACCAACCAACGGATTCGCGTCGACAGCCGACAGATGGCGTGGATGTTCAAGTTGCGTCGATATAGTGGAGAGACGACAGGTATATTCACCAGGTGATATATAGATATAGATGTTTGTATGTAAGTGTGTGACGTATTCTCCTCTCTATTCGCATAAGTCACTCAGAGGTTGATCTGTAAATGATCAAAGCTGTTGCGAGCGTAGTAGATGAAAAATGGGTGTGCATTTGTGTATATGCGAAGATTCGCCAACGTCGGCCTTTTATCTGTCGCCCAGCATCATTTTGTTACATAGCATTTTATTACATCAGGCAATAGGTGATGGTGGCTCTCCCCGAAAATCTTTGTCACTATTGGGCGCATAGGCGTAGACTCTGGGGGGGAGCCGGGGCACGTGCCCCCCAATAATTGAGGAGCCGGGGTAATGCCCCCAAAAATCGAGAGGAGAATTTCTTCAAATATTAAAATATTATGTTTCAATATAGACAAATTTCTTCAGAAACAGAAAAACAGAGACACAGTACTGAAATACTATCAGAAATTCATAATGAAAACAAAGATTTACTTTATCTTCAATATCTTCAATATGAAACAAATTTCCATGTAAACAAAACGCATTATCGTAGCACCGGAAGCCTCTGCTGACTGTCCAGCCCAGAGGTGAAAATTTTTTTCCGATTTTGGTTTTAACGAAAAAAGGAAAACCACAAAATTTGTTTGATTTTGTTTTTAAAAAAGACATTTCTTATTTTTTGGAAGTTATTTTAATAACCTTGATTTAATGATTTTTTATTTTCGGAAATCGCAACTGAATTAAACTGAGCTGGAGCTCTTGTTCATGCCATTTTTCATGATTTTTATGATCCCAAATCCGAAAATCTTAAAAACAACCAAAACAACAAAAACCATGAGAACATAAGAAACAAAAAACAACTTTTCACCTTGAAAAAAAACTTGTTTTTTTGCACCTCTGGTCCAGACCCCGGCCCCCCTCCGCCCCCCCCCAATATTTTGGACAAGTTTACGCCAGTGATTGGGCGTACATACGTTGGTAGCAGATACAGCTGGCTCTATGCCTCATGCATACATACTTCATAACAATAATGGCTAAAATCAATATGAAACGTCGTTCAGTCTCGTCAACCCTGACGGGCAACTCGTTTAAAACCGGTGAATCTACGGAAACACAAAAGTGCCGTATATCAAATTCCTATTTGTATATTATATATATATATATATATTAATAGCTTTTAAATATATATGACTTTGGCTATCAAACTGGATATGCATCAATCATCCATGCGATATATGCGCATATTATCAACATCAAAGTATGCCGATAGGAATGTGCATGATATTATTTTATCAACATCAAAGTACACCGATATGAATATGCATGATATCTGTATTAGAAACCAGCCAAAGTATCTGGGCTGGTCGAAGATTCTTTATTCGTTATTAGACTTTCTTGAAAGGTGCTTTATTAGTGCTGTTGCTATCGATCGAAGTAATGTTCTGATGTTAGTAGAGAAATTGGTAGTGTCGTTGTTAGTGATAGGAGTGAGGTAAATTTATTTTACTCCAAATTGCTATAGCTCTTCCAAAATAAGAGTTATAGCAATTTGGAGTAAAAAGAGCTACAGTGTGAAAGGAGTATACAGAACATATCGATGAATTGTTTAAAATGAAACTTATAATACATTTTTTCTTTTAAAACTCCGAACATGCAGCTTCATAACATTCATTAATAACAAGAAGTGCCAGCGACTATAGGCCCTCCTTTGCTCACTCCAATACACGAAGGTTCTCCATCAATGCCACAGAACCACAGATATGGAGTGCTCTTCCTCTCCCGCTCCAGCAGGTGGGCTCCTCACAGGGTTCAAAAGACAGCTTCGTCAATACCTCATCGATAACGATGTCGATACATGCTCAACCCGCCGTTGATCTTATCTCGTTGCCTCTTAGTTAAGTATTGTACTGTGTGATCTTTTCTCCGCCCCGTTGATGAGTTCTTCCGTTACTCCACTGCCCAGTTGGTGGCGGTCCTTGGTTCTAGTTACCTAAATTCATAATTCTGAACTCTAGCTAGAAACTTAAGCCTCAAGTTGGTTCTCGCTATGTCAAAACAATTAAAAAGTAGGTGTCCCTAGTAGCGGGAGTCCTCCCTTCTGGGTCTACCTTTGCGACCTTCTTGATTTGCTTTCAATTGTTGTACTGTCACTTGTTATTTTGGTTTCAATAAAGAATTATGTTATGTTACGTTATGTTATGTAACTTCATTTATGAGTAAACTCTTAACTCATGCTTGAATCAGTTTCCTCTTAACGCTATAAGTTTTATACCTGCTCATAATTTTTCATCCTCCTGCAGTTCTTTGCAGTATTTTAGTTGGTACTGTAGGAAACCCTGGGCTTGCGCAATGGCTGAAATTTCGGGAAAACTCGCACATGCGCAAGGATTTGTAAGTTCCCACGCATAGACGTATGTATATGCTTATTTGTGTTTTCATGTATATGTGTGTGTGCGTGTGTGTATGTATGTGTGTGTATGTGTGTATGTTGGGAGAGCCTGAACAGATTTTTGTGATAGTTTGACTTACAAATGTCGTTGATAGATTCGCGCGAACTCTCAAGTATTGTTGTAATTGAGCTGCTTATAATAATAACAACACATAAAACCAAAGACGCGTGTCTTACTCTGAATCAACACTACGCTGCGAATTGGGTGAGTCGGCGGTTCGATGCCCAATCGATTGACAGTTCGTATGTTGTCAGAATTTTACGATCACGCGTTGGGTTACTGAAAACAAACAGCATATGTATATATAATATACATGACTCAACATTTTTTTATCCTTAGTACCGAACCTTTGACACTCGCTGTAGAGAGATGCATAAACCACATGTCCACTGGCGTAAACTTATCCAAAATATTGGGGCGGCGGCATTTGGTTATTCATTCTACACTTGTTGCATTGGGTGTACAGTCCATCTCAATTATTGGGGGACGTGCCCCGGCTGCTCCCCCCCCCGAGTCTACGACTATGCACGTGTCTCAATGCGTCGTCTAGATCTCGGTGCGCATTTCCTCACATTCCGAAATAAGAACTTTGCCTCCACTCCTTGCCGATCGCTCCACTAGAGTCGCACATACCAGGACATTATTAATAGGCAAATATAATACCGTCAGAAACAGATGCCGTCGGACGAAGACACACTTCGGAAAACCCATCAAAGTTAACTGCGCAGCGAGTGAGGCGATCGATACGAATGCTACTGCAAACTTGGCCGAGATATATGCAACCGTCGGAGAGTCTAAAGAACACGATAGAGGTTCATCATTTCTTCACAGCTACCGAACTTCGACTGAGGCCAGCCGTTGTGTCGTCCATTCTCGTCATCAGTGGAATCCTGCAGAGATCTGAAGTAAAAGATTCTTATACCCAAGATGTTGTTCCTATCCTTGGTCGTCGCATTCGTAGGTAGCACAGCTCTGTTAGAAGCCGTCCCGCTTCCGATAGATGAACCTGTCGTCGTTCAACCTGCAGCGGCCTACATGGTCACGCATATCAAGGAAAAGTCTAAATATGATGTTAAGCTGAACAATGTGGATTCTGCCGACCTTGAGGTAGGCCTACGTTTGAACAATAAATTAATTTGAAGTAGGTAGAGGAATACTGAAGTGCGACCGTACGTTACTTACCCGCATAACGTATGCACTGACCAGTTTCTTTAGTTTGACCTGTGTTTTTGCTACCAACCAAATCATGATGGTCAGATGCCACATCAGCACTCCTTAAACCCTTACTGATGACATCCGTCTATCAGATATAGATGGGTGATCTATCTGGCTGCGAGTAACTCCAACAGGTGCCTTCCGTGCAGGCTTGTGGGTTCTCGATGATGGAAGGACCTTCCTCCGATCTGATGGATGCTGTAGAGACCAGCAATCTTTCTCTGTTGTCAAATGTGGACTCACAAACTACAACTTGCATAATACTTTATTTCATTTATTTAGTGAGGTGAAAAATGCCCAAGGGTAAAGCAGTGGTGTCCAGATCCAGCTGGGTGATTTGCGAAACATTAAGAAGTCAATTTAACAGTTCAATCAGTGCCGGATTTAGGCATAAGCTAAAAAAAATCTACAGATTTAGGGTCTCACCATCCTCAGAGGCCTCAAAATTCAGAATTTGGGGGAACTTTTTAAAAATTTATGTGTCGTGTACTGCATATATACATAATGTAGAACTTTTTAAACGGCTTGTTTAGCAAATTCCATCTCGCCAGAGTAAATGCATTCATTTGTAAATAATTTGAATTTTTCACTTTAAATGCCTTACTGTTGAACAATTTAAAGGCATATTATGTTTTCAGGTTTTCTTAGACCTTCTGGTGTGATTTTTTAACAAGTGTCTCCGAGCTTTATATTCACCAAGTCCAAATCCGGCACTGAGTCCAATTATGCCTTTTAAAATTTGTATGTATGTATGTATAATATTGTATATATGTATGTATGTATGCATGCATATATGTATTTATGTATGTATGTATGCATGCATATATGCATGTATGTATGTATGCTTGCATGTACGTACTATGCATGTATGTATATGACTATTTGTAAAGATCAGTTAAGAATTTCCCAAGGGCGCATGACTGACTAATTGATGCATAATTACGCTAACTGTTCCGAGTTTCTGTTTAGGACGTAGCTCAAGCCACTGCACATATTCTGTTGAACATAACCATCGTCGTCGCTCAGGGAGGCGAATCCAAAGTAAGTACACTTTTGTATCTCTCTAGTTCGATTACACGATACCACCGGCATGGTACACCCTTCCAGCATTTCCATGGGCATCATATGCGACCTATGTGGGTTCTATCCGGATCCGAATGTGAGAATATGGGTCCTATATGGCCTCCATGTGGGCTCTATTCGGATCCACATGCGAGAAAATGGGTCATATATATGCGTGAATGCTGGTTATGTACTGCAATGTATGAGCCTCCCCTGTCTCAAAAAGAAACCGCCTTCTGATTAGGGAAGACGTTGATCACTCAGTAAGAGCTTGACTTGTTTTAGTCGTCTTCCATGCGAAGGTTGTAATTGTAACTGAAGATTTATATAGCCCCACTTGAAGAGAAGCTTATCAGAAGCGCTCCCGACCTAACACAATGAAACGGCAATCGAACAGAATGTCTTCAAGCGCTTGCGGGAAAGAGGCAGAAAGTTTGGTCGCTTTTTGAACCACCCGTCTCCAGTCGTTTCTGTATTCGGCTGTCTTCAACAAACAACGAATCCCGTCTTAGGAGCTGCTCTGCCTCCTCTTCCTCTCTCTCTCTCTGATCTCTCTCTGGCAACCAGACCCAGAACTTCACTGGCCATCTTAGGACGAACAGTCTGATACAACTCATGCATACATGCATACAGTTCGCAATTATATATCATACATACATACATACATACATACATACATACATACATACATACATACATACATACATACATACATACATACATACATACATACATACATACATACATACATACATACATACATACATACATACATACATACATACATACATGCTTCTGAATCTTTGCATCGATTTCCTTTCGACTGTTTACGAACTATGGCACTTAAATCTCTGCTATTATTATTATTATTACATACATACATACATACATACATACATACATACATACATACATACATACATACATACATACATACATACATACATACATACATACATACATACATACATACTTACATACATACATACTTACATACATACATACATATTAGTAATATTCTAATTTTTTTTAAATTTAAATTTATACTATTTTTTTCAAATATTATTATCTTCTTATTACTTCTATGTTTTATATTTTTCTATACTTGTTCACCAATGTGCGGTTCGCTTTTGGTTTATCAATAAAGAATGTTTATAATAATAATGATAATAATAATACATCATCCCATTACATCACATTGTAATATACGAAACTGCATTACAGTACAGTGTATCACGTTACATTGCAAACACATGATATTGATAGGTTAATTTTCCAATCGGTCAACAGAGCTAGACTATAACAATGAACGGTTCACACTTAGACCTAATACCTTGTAGGTTATCCGCCAGATGAAACTCGTTACAGTGCTTCACAATGGTGGCCAATAATGTGACAATTAACGCTTGTAGTAAATGAATTGTGTTTTAGCCTATTATAGTGTTATCAGTTATTCTGCCTTGGTAAGACTCGAGAATCATACATAAATGTATACATGATGTACAGTTGTACATACATACATACATACTTACATGCATACAATGCCATACATACATCTATGCATACATACATGCAAAACATACATACATACATACATACATACTTACATACATACATACATACATACATACATACATACATACATACTTACATGCATACACACATACATACATACATACATACATACATACATACATACATACATACATACATACATACATACATACATACATACATACATACATACATACATACATACATACATACATACATACATACATACATACATACATACATACATACATACATACATACACACACACATACATACACACACGTATATATACTAACAGTTTGTTATTTGTATTTCAGACAGTGAAGTGTTCGTCAGATCTCGGTTACAAAGATGTTCAATACTCAGTTAAACACTATAAATGTGATGATCCGAAGCTGAACGACCAAGACTACAAGAATTAGAATCCCATACAATCGTGCACTGGACTGTCAAAATCGTCGGTGCATTCGATTGCCAGGTGTATGGATTTGCTAGACATTTCATTTCCGAAAAGTGTTATAAATTTCTTTTTAAATGAACCTGAGCATATAAATTAGACCTGTACTCGTCGTGATATAATTCCAACTGCTTCACTTATCTGCTCAAATTGTCAAATGACAATATGTTGCAATTATTATCCGCTAAACTGGTGTCGGTAAAGAAAATATCATATAACGACATTTTAGGGATTGTATTGTACATCATAAACTTTTCAGGTTTATGATGCCACTGTGATGAGTACTTATTTACTTATCAAGCGTTGACGAAACTTCGAGTAATATAGAAGTTGCTATTCTAATTCAAGAACTATTTTGTCAACAATTTGGCGATTTTCTGGATTATTATGTTGAGAATCTTCAAATTGGATAAGCAACTTGAAATCGATACAATTCAAATCAATGATGTCCACTGGTCTTTCCTAAACCGTCTCATTTAGGCCCATTTCTCGTTTCAGGGTCGTTGCATTGATATTCCAAGAAATAAAAATAGGCAGAGTTAAGCGGACCTCACTTGTCTTAAGGCCTTTTAGAAACGCACCAGAAACGTGGTTTCAGGTGGAAGAAATTTTGAATTGTCATCGTAATTTATTACTTCTACGGCGCCGGTCTCTATTGCACAAGACATCATGCGATGGCGCACCAAAACGAAGCTGTAACTTTCTGCTGATGAACCTATACAGCACCAGCAATCCATAAAAATTGCTTTCTTGAAGTTGTGCTAAGTCTAGTTTACTGGTTAGCATGATTTCCACAATTCGTTCAAAGAACAGAAACACTGTAACTTGGTGCTGGATGTGCTACCTCTGCGTTATTTCTGGTGACGCGGGTTATTTTTCTGAATAATGCTAAGATTCTTTAAAGTCTGGTGCCTTTAACCGTTAAAGAAATAATAAATATCGTGATAAAAGATAACGATTCTATCGCATATACTTTATAGGCCGTCGGAGTTAGTATGTCAGAGTTAGTATGTCAGAATTACTGTAACTAGAAGATGAGAATATCAATTCTTTTGGTATATAAGCTACAAAACCAATGTGTCGTAGCCTACTTCAGCTTATTCATCACGTTAATGAGTAACTTTTCCCGGAAACTGATTTGCATAGCGCCAAAAATTTCGTAATTGTAATCGTGATCTAGAAAATGTCCAAAGCGCTAATTAGAAGCTATAACGTAAGCGCAGGGCGTCGGCTTACTCACGATCGCTACGTCAAGTCAGAGGGTTGTCCAGAGATGTAGTTAAGTATATATGCCCACGTCAGAAAGTTCCGGTGAAAATTGCGGTCCCTCAAATTTGGAGTAAAATTAATTACATGATATTTTATATTCAGGTATTGCACTTTTAGTTCTCAAAGTTTACCATAAATTAACTTAAACTCATCAGCTTCTGTAATTTTGTAAATTCTACCAAGAATGTATTCTTGCATTTGATTCAAACCCTCGAAAATTGTGGATCGAGGCAGATCTTGGAAGTGCTAGATACAGCACTTTGATTGTTGAAGTTGACGTTACATCAACCGGTGCCATACTTGAGCGTAAACTAAGTGCTTAGACTTCAAGGAACACTGAAATTATGACACGAATTTTAATATATTAAAGTTTGCACATTAATTTGATAACCGCTCAGCAATAACAAAATTTACAGTAACATTTTGCATATAAAAACAAGATTAAACATGAAACAATTATTAAGTTAGTCCCTAATCTCATCAAACATAGGAATTCATATTCGTAATAATAATAATAATAATAATAATAATAATAATAATAATAATAATAATAATAATAATAATAATAATAAAATAATGATAATAACGGTGATGATGATGATGATGATGATGATGATGATGATGATGATGATGATGATGATGATGATGATGATGATGATGATGATGATGATGATGATGATGATGATGATGATGATGATGATGATGATGATGATGATGATGATGATGATGATGATGATGATGATGATGATGATGATGATGATGATGATGATGATGATGATGATGATGATGATGATGATGATGATGATGATGATGATGATGATGATGATGATGATGATGATGATGATGATGATGATGATGATGATGATGATGATGATGATGATGATGATGATGATGATGATGATGATGATGATGATGATGATGATGATGATGATGATGATGATGATGATGATGATGATGATGATGATGATGATGATGATGATGATGATGATGATGATGATGATGATGATGATGATGATGATGATGATGATGATGATGATGATGATGATGATGATGATGATGATGATGATGATGATGATGATGATGATGATGACGATGATAATGATGATGATGATGATGATAATAATAATAACAACAATAACAATAATTATGGCCATTCCCGATATTTGATTTTCTACACTAGTTAATATTCAAGTCCCTGAAGGACCCTGTATACCTCGAGGCAAAAGAAATATAATAATAATAATAATAATAATAATAATAATAATAATAATAATAATAATAATAATAATAATAATAATAATAATAATAATAATAATAATAATAATAATAATAATAATAATAATAATAAAAAATAATGATAATAACGGTGAAAATAATGATAATAATTCGCACAAATGGGGAGGATGAGGCACAGTAAACCAATTTATCCACGCACCTTCTTAATCTCTAAGAGCCTGAGGGTCACACCTCGGGCGGCAAAAAAAATAATAATAATAAATAATAATAATATTAATTAATAATAATAATAATAATAATAATAATAATAATAATAATAATAATAATAATAATAATAATAATAATAATAATAATAATAATAATAATAATAATAATAATAATAATAATAATAATAATAATAATAATAATAATAATAATAATAATAATAATAATAATAATACATAGGTCAGGATGTTCAGCCGTTGGATATCTGATGTCGTAATTGGAATTTATAGTCTCAGAATCACTCCTCTAAAGACTAATACTGACATTGGTGTGTACACGAACTGAACGATTACCATAAACTATCTTATTATGAGTCGGTGATACATCAAGCTATGAACGCAATTCGCTGAGACGCAGCATGCAACTATCTTTTACCAACACGTTCTCGGTTTCAACATCTTAAAGCAGCAGACCAAAATTAACTTTAACAGTTGAAGTTGTAGCACTAGAGTTACATTTAGCTGTAGCTTAGTCCAGGACTGTAGTGGTAAAATTAGAGGTGAGTATACGCTGCCGGTTAGTTTTCCGAAGCTAATTAGAGATTTGTACAAATATTTTTTGAGGTGAGTATACGGTCTCTCGAGGTGAGTATACGCTATATACCCGCGTATACGCTCGACTACAGCCCTGGCTTAGTGCAAATAGTGCTTGGCTAATTTCGATGTGCTGTAGATATTTTTATAGTTTACAGTATCAAATAGCCCTTAAGAAGTTAGCAGAAGCACAGAACATAATGTACACAAATACGCAAACTCTAGATGGTAATGGTAACTGCAAATTTATATGGCACCAATTCAGGAGAGACTTATTGGAGGCGCTCATAAGTTTATAAAATGAATCTGCATCATCATCGTAGCTTGCGTGCCTCTGCCTGGAGCATTGCGGCTGAGTCGTTACCAACCATCCTGATCTTATAAGACTCATCCCCAGGCTTAGTGAAGACCGAAGTTCAGCAAAACGAAGAAGAATATAAACGTGTGCATAAAGTTTCTGTAGCGCCAACCCAAAACTTATCTAAGGTATCATAATAAAGTTATGTTGTAGAAGATCTAAAGAATGCAGCGGGCTCATCATATCCAGTGAGCGGTTTCGGGTTAAACAATTCAGTTTTAGTCCGTAATTCTGTAGCTATTTTTCACATAACAACCGAGTTAACGATTGGTGTCGAGAATGAAGAGTCATTAAAACAAAAGGCGACAAGATCGAAGCTAAGATTCTTTGGTCATGTTATGCGATCTGATGGGCTAGAAAAGGAAATGATGTTGGCTTGTGGTGAGGGGAAAAAAGACGGGGTCGACCAAGGAAGAAATGGATGGATGAGATTCACGATGTAACTGGCATGAATCTGGAAGAACTAAGGGACCTGACTTCGAATAGGAAGCAATGGAGAATGTTTATCATGACGATCGCTAGAGCTCCAGGAGTTGACAGCACAAGGTGACAAGGTGAACCGAGTTAAATAGGCACAACTGCCGTTAGCAGGCTACTGTCAAGCACAAATAATACACGTTCCCCACACTCAAATTCTCTTTACAACAGAACATTCAAGAACATTATACACTTTATAGCATCAAAACAATACAGGTCTACAAGTTATCCACAATGTACAATTTAAAATGCTAGGCCTATGCATTTGCGTAGTTAATCTGATTCGAAGATCATGAATTTGACAGAGAATATTATTTCCTGATCGTTCTTAGTTACAGTTCTCGAGTCGCAAATCACGCAGTCATTCTTGGCTAAAGTCTGTTCGAAAGCCTGAAACACAAAATACAAATTTAAGTTTAATTTATTTTAATTTTAAATGTAACTTAAATTTGAAAATTCTTTTTTGTTAACGCCACTGATTTTGTATCAGTGTTGAAGCGCATAGTGGAACAATAGTGTAGTGCATGTGTACTGTATTGTATTTACGAATTTATAAAGCGCCTCTCGCAGTACAACCTTATCAAAGGCTGTACAACCTAATCAGAGGTTGTGTAGATAGTATGGTGTGTAGTTGTGTGTAGATACCGTGGTGTGTAGCGTGTGTAGAGATGTGTAGTGTGTGTATATGGTGTAGTGTGTGTAAACAGTGTAATGCGTGTAGATAATGCAGTGTGTGTAGATAGCGTAGTGTGCCCTACAGTAGTGTATCATAGTAAGAGTAGTTGCAGCAGTGTACTAATTGTACTATAACGCAATGCGGTGTAGGAAGTAGGCTGTAATGGATTGCAATGTAATTAGTGTAGCACAGCACAGCGTAGTTTGGCTTAATAATGCATCCTATTGCGGTGAATAGTAGTGCGTGCGAAGTAGTGTAGTAGTCTGCCACCTCTTATTTGAGACCAGCGTTCGCATCCTTAAGACAGTCCCTTTTTAGTCGGGGCTGGGTCGGGAGCGCTCCTGAGTAGACACTTTAAGTGCGCTATATGAATTCTTGTAATGAATTAATGAATATTGTAGTGCAGTAGCAGTTGCTAAAGAGCCAGCCAGGCCCAGTGTAGTGTAGTGAGTCCTAATGAAGCGCTCCGCGGTGTATTCTAGCTCGAATGGTATCATTCATAACTTACTTGACTTACAGGTATTTGTCAACGGTATCGTTTGGCGAGGCATGTTCTACGCGTTCTCGTAGAATCCCTCGTTGCTCACTCCTTGATCTGCATCATCGTTGTCTGGTTGAAGGATCTGACGTTCCGCAGGTGCTGGACGGGGCTGACTCTTTCGCGACTTCTGCATTGGTCCTAGAATGGTTCGCTTTCGATAACCTCTCTGGATCATCGGCTGCACAGATGAAAAAGACACCAACAGATAACAGCAGATGACAAATACGCTGGTCTCCCACAGCTAGACACTTCTCTCAAGTTCATTACATCTGTCGCATCTTACGACAATTTATGTAAAAACGTAACGAATTAATGATCTATTGAACAGAAATAAACTACCTGAAGAATTAATTACATAACTAATTAACAAAACACTGAATTAGTGAATAAGTGAATTAGTGAATAAGTGAACTGGTGAATAAGTGAATTAGTGAATTACTGTATGGGTCAACGACAGAACGAACGAATCAGAGTAACACTGACTGGTTCCGGAAGTGACCCTGAAGTGGCGCTATATAAATTCTTATTTACAGCTAAAGAATTGAACAGAATCAACGAAACAATGAAAAATACACATCAACGATTCAATTAGGCAAACAATAATGAATGAATTAAATTAAAGAATTAGCAAACATTGAATAAATGAACTAAAGAACGAAAGAGAAAATGACACTGACTGGAACAGGTGGTGGCGCTCCATTTCCTTCGCCCAGTTCGATGTCGTTTGGATCGGCATCTGCTGCATCTGCAGCAGCAGCTTTCACTACGTTATAGCGACTTCTCCTCAGGTTCAGGTTGACCTCTCCAGGGCCCGATTTCGTCTCACCCAACATCACCGTCCGCTTCTTGAAACTCTTTCCGATTCTGCTCTTTCGACCGCCATCCGCATTCTCTGCCGGATCTGTAACAGAAGCTCTATCATGTATGCGTGTATGTATGTATGTATGTATGTATGTATGTATGTATGTATGTATGTATGTATGTATGTATGTATGTATGTATGTATGTATGTATGTATGTATGTATGTATGTATGTATGTATGTATGTATGTATGTATGTATGTATGCATGCATGCATGTATGTATGTATGTATGTATGTATGTATGTATGTGTGTATGTATGTATGTGTGTATGTGTGTGTGTGTATGTGTGTTTGTATGTGTGTGCATGTCTGTGTGTTTGTATGTGTGTGCATGTCTGTGTGTGTATGTGTGTTTGTAGTGTAGTGCAGAAAGGAGTTAAACGATGGTAGCGAGAAGCACAAGTAGGCAGAAAAGTAGAATCTGACGGAGGTTGGTGGAAAGCGCAGGTGAATTTCGATGTTGAGCGAGAATCAGTGAGACACAAAGACACAGACAGAGGGGAAAGTAGAGAAACAGTCGAACGGGAGTTAGACCAGATTTCTTACTTATATAGAATTCTTCCAAGTCTTGCGTGACGTCGACTGCGAAGAATTCGGCCACAAGTTCCGGTTGCAAGAGGTCGAGGATGAAGGTCACGATGCCGATGGTGCAGCAGATCAGACCTACGAACAGAAATTCAATATAGTTGCTTTGGCATTAATATGCAACACAACTGGATTTGATATAATTGCCCTCCTTCTAAAGTTCAGAAGTTAGCACACGATCATGCGACAAAACATCGATGGCGCTGAACAATTGTGCGTAAAGGATTTGCTCAGGGTCCTTAGCACTGACCACTTGAGTGTGGGTTCGAACCTGTAGGCCTACACTTCGCATTACAGGCCGAACACTATCCACTGGATACCGTACCTCACTATCTATCTTTGGCGAATGCTGTCTACACTCCGCAGAGAATTCAGTTTTTAAGTAAGACGGGACTATAATAAACGCCAGAGCGAATATTAGATGGGGCACAACCCTTTAACTTGTTGTGCTCCATCTAATATTCGCTCTGGCGTTTATTATAGTTCCGAGAAATGCACAGTATACATACATATACGCATACATACATAGATACATACATACATACATACATGCATACAGGGTGATAATTGTCAGGGGGGTTGGGGGTTCAACCCCCTAGTCTTTCTTAGCGCCCCATAGTTAAGTCTTCATTGCACACCTCAACTTCACATAAGTCAAGGTCTAACCCCCCAGCCTTTTTTCAACAATTCTCATACTGCATGCATACATACATACATACAAGCATACATGCATGTATACATACATACAATACACACATACATTAATACGCTTCAAGCTGACACTCCTCATGTACAGAGCACGTGCAGATCATCTGCCATCCTGCTTATCGTCCATGGTCACACCTTGCAACTTTGTTAAAGGTCGCTCCTCTCTCCGATCAGCATCTGCTGGAAAGTATGTTGCTTCTGGAACACGTCTTGTATTTGGCCGGCGTTAATTCACAGTTGCCGGTCCCTCCATCTGGAACCCTCTACTCCTCATGTTCGCAGCTCTCTTAGCGAGATTGTGTTTCGCTCTTAACTGAAAACTTACCTCTTCCAGTCTACCTATGGCTCTTAATGGCTGCCCGGCTTCAATGTGCATTTCTGAACTTTGTAACGAGGGCATTATCAAATTACAGTTGTATTGTATTGTTTTGTATTGTATTGTATTGTGATATACATAATATTCAACTGAATCATGCAACAGTAATAATGCGTTTTGGTCTCAATGGTTTTCAAGTCAGATCAATCAGGTCAGGTTAGTTCAGATAATGTGAGGACAGGTGAGGACAGGTGAGATAAGTCACCTACCGGGTACGCATTGATTAATTAGCAACGGCGAGTTAAATGAACTTAGTTTCATTCGGAAATCCGTTTCCGTTCGTCCGTTTTTTTTTATATTACAACACACAAACTGCAGATTAACAGTGACAGAAAACAAACAGTTATCAGTTGAGTGTTATAAAAGGATGTCCCTAAGGCACAAGTCCCGCTAAAATGGGACACCCTGAGAGTTCACAGGCTGAGACGGAACAGTATAGATACATATCTGGTTGAAAATTTATAAGTCTTAACTAATAGTGAGCCAAAATTTAAACACAAAATAAAGAAAGCATTGGCTAATCAGCCAACAATTCACCTTCCATTGAAAGTAGACATATTCATATCCAATGTATAGCTATTTTACTCTCTTAAAACCTTAAGTGATTAATCATTTAATGAGTGGTAGTAATAATAAACAAATTATAAAACAGGTAATGTCTTCTTACCCATCGACATGCACATCCAGAAACTCCAGCCCCAATGGAATACGAGTTTTCCCTCTGGAAACGGTATTTCCAGTTGATTGGCGTTCCGATGAGTGGCGTAGATGATGTTAGCTATCAATAAAGATCCTCCCGTCATCAACGAACAATAGGCACCGTAGCGTATAACCATTTTGAACAGGATCAGTGCTAGTATCCACAACGGTAGGGCCGCCCTAAAACCACACATGAAAACCATAGAAAACGTTAAAACTATATTAAACTTAAAATCAGAATGTTAGCGATAGCATTTTGTAATATGTAGCATTTTGTGAGCTTATTATGTAACATTTTGTAATATGTAGCATATCTTCTTCTTCTTCTTCTTCATGATCCATGGGCTGATAGCCCATAGGTGTCCACTGCGCATTTGATTACTCTCTTCCAGGACTCCCTGTCTTGTCCCCGGCGTGTCAGTTCCTGTATATTCATCCCACACCATTCCTCGATGTCCTGTAACCATTCCCTGCATGGTCTTCCCTTTCTCCCCGATCCATGCATGATTCCTATCATTATACCCTCTCATGCATGTAGCATTCTGTAATGTGTAGCACTTTATGAGCTTACGTGTAACATTTTGTAATCTCAAGATATGTTTTGACTGCTAACGGAATGAACTGTATCTTTGAGTGAAATTTAATTGCTTTCTAATTTTTTAATTGCTAAAAATGTTGAAAGCTTATCTATGCCATACACTAAATCTACAATATATATATATATATATATATATATATGATCGTGGTCTAGTGTTGTCAGATCAGGAGCGTCTCTGAGGAGTTCGTACAATATATATATATATATATATTTACAAAGGACATTGATTAAATTACTCCCTACTTTAAATAGGAACCATATGTCTGTATATTACCATTACGACATCTACTGAACTTATACTAATTAAATCTAGTCAATGTTTTTCACCACACAGGCACGCCATCTAACGAATCTGTAGCAAGGTTTTTTATCACCGATACTAGGAAGGTTATGTTCATTCTAATAGCCACTCCGGTGGATATTATAGTCATATATATATATATATATATACCACTTAAATTTAAGGGCTCGACGGTCTAAAGTCATGAATATCAATTTATTAAAAACACGGTGATCAAAGCAGAATGCCGCAGATTATGATCAGGCGTAAACGGTCATGGCAAGTGGTTGACAACATGTCAGCCTTGGGCATAAATTAATTAAGCTTATTTATGGCAGGAATCAGTTTAGCATAGGCAATGAGCTTTTTGACAATCGGCAGGTAATTCGGAATGCGTTGAACCACATAACTTTACATAATTATGACAATAATTATAAGTTAAGGCGGGTAATCATATTCCTATAAAATTGTTTTCGAATGTTTTTTCGGGATCTGTTTTCTGAACTTAGCCATCGGTAAAATCATAATTGTATACTCAGCTGAAGTATAAAAAATCATGATTCATAATAACTTTAATCATGAAAACTGTACACTAAGCCTACGTGTAACAAGTCATAATTTTACACTCATCCGACTCGTAAAGAGTTTTACTTCACACTCGACCTGCGTGTAAGAAATCAGAATTCACACTCAGCTTGTAGGTTTACACTCAGCCTATACGTGTGAGACATAACAATGTTACATTGAGCCTGTAAGAAATCATAGTTTAACACTCCGGCATATGTGTGGGAAATTAAAGCTCTGTACAGAGTTCGTTTCAGAGCTGAACCTACCAGACCATGATGTGAGCGAAATAGCCGGCGTTTCGATAGAACCGACCCCAGCGCAGTCCCTCTCCATCCGGTGTGAAGTATTCGGCTACCCAGATAATAGGGTAAGGCGATCCTTTGCGTTGGTGTTCGCGAAACTCCTGATTGAACCTCCCAGCTGAAAGGACACGCGCTTAATATTGTTATCATAGTTCGAGAATTCGTGACTTACGGTTTTTACATTTGGAAAAATGCGCGAAGTTTTTGCTTATTTTAAAAATTCGTTGGACTATTGTTGGGCTGACTGACACTCATAGTCACACGCCCCAACTATGATAGAATTCGAAGTTCAAGACTGTACTGATATTCAGTTAGTGTTTTGTTGCTTTTTCAGCTATCTTTCATGGCTGACTGATTGATGGCCTATAACACTGGCATTTAGGCTACTTACTTCAACAGTTGAAAAGTAAACAAATAATAAAATTCATTGCCAATTTTAAAATTTGTTAAAATTCATGAAATATTATAATTTTTTAAATTCGTAAAATGCGAATTCTCGAACTATGTTTCTTATAATAATCATCGTTAATCCTATTAATATTTTGGAGCGGTTGGAATGGGTGTGGCGAAAGCAGGTGGAGCGTTTGGCGTTACTGATATAGCGTTATAGTCAATTTTGCCTGATCTTTAAATTTTAAGCTTTCGAAAGGGAACAGGTATGTTACAACACTTTTGGAAGACAATGTAACTAGTTATTTTTGTACCGCCTTTTGATCTTTCAAAGACTCATACACTTAAGGATCTGCATAAATTTTGCTACATTCCAGCACATGATTATAATAGTAAGCTTAGACTTTTGGAATAGCCAGCAGAACGTAGTCATGTGTAGGTTACTTGTCATGCACTAACGTATGATGCAGATAAACCAGAAGCTTTTGATGGTCAATGTTACTATGTGTACACATGAAAATAAATGGAGAAAGGGCGACCCTGCAAGCGGAACAATGATGTTCCTTTTGGGTTAACCCATTGACACTTTTGAATAGGCCTACTAGAAAAAATACTGTGTGAAGTATAAAAAGAAATACGAAAGGAAATACTTTAAGAAACATTATGAGAAATACTATAAGAAATACTAAAACAAATACTATAAGAAATACTAAAACAAATATATAAGAAATACTATAGCAAATACTATTACAAATTGTGATATGAACATTTGTTTTCGTGATCAGTAAAGCACATGAACTTGAACTTGAAGCTATTCCAGTTTTTCCATACCCGTTGGTCCGAAGCCGGCTCTTCCCTGTACCCATCCGTGATTGTCCCACGACAGTCGTTCGTTGTAGTCGATTGTTTCATTGACTCTATTGTCTCCAAATGTCTGGATCCGAGGAATTCCTAGCAAATTATTCGTCAAAGGTAGAACGCAACAATAGACAATACGATCAGATGAGGTATACTTAACATTTCTGGATTTCTCGCAAATTACTCAAATGAGCTCTCCCTATTTTTATAGGGGTCTGAACGATCTCCCTCTTTTCCGATTCAAATCTGGAACCCCGCTGCTCTCTGATACCCTCTGTCCCATAGTTACGCTACTGAGTACACTCTGTAGTTCAGAACAATATAGCTGTAACTGTGATAAAATAGGATGGTTTCTTGGTCACCTACTTTGTCAGAGTATACTTTGTATGTCAGGTTTTAATGTAAAGATACATAACCTACTGTAAAAGCCACAGCCCACGACTTCATAGAGAAATTGGTATAATTCAATAATAAAATCCTAAAATTGAACCAAACGCAAGCGCTCTCTGCGCTAACGGAAATGATTTTAAAGCTGCATCTTTATACATGCTCCCCTTTAAAAAAATTTATACGGACGTCCATGCCTTTATTGCATACACTACACTAGCTATAATGCATTTGGCGACGAATCCAGTTTGAAGTCTATTTAGAAGTCAACAAGGCATTATATTTATCAGCCAACTTGACTCCGCTCCTTGCTCACCCGTCATACGAGCAAGCATTACACTCGATGAACAGACATCGCTGTGTTCTATCAGTTCTTTAATATCATTTAGATCTATGAAATACAAGTGGATTTGAAATGGCCCTACCTCCAAAGTTCTAAAGTGCTCACAGGATCATACGACAGAACATCGATGAAGCAAAGCATTTGTACGAAAAAGACTTGTTCAAGGTTCTTAAACAGTTACGGCCTTAAACAGTTAGCGGTTCTTAGCGGAAGCTTGAACCCGTACTCTTCATGTCACAGGCCGAGCTGATATTTAACTTTTAGCCCATCTGTTTCGGTATTCTAACCGATCGTAGCCTGGATTTTTGTCTCGTTGACCCAACAGGTACAATTTTACCGGACTTTCTCCAATAGATCAGGATATTTTAATTCTGTTGAAACGACCATGGATTATGGTAGCAGCGCAACGAAAATCATCCGAGTAGAGTGAAATAGAAATCTCTAATATATTTTCCCAGATCTGAGTGTCTGTCTGTCGTACGATAAACGCTTTCGAACTCATTCTGTTAACCATGCCTGACAGGCCGTTGGCCGACCTTCCTAGGCCTGTCACGCCGGGGCCAGATAGACAGACAGACGGATTAATAGACAGACAAACAGCGGTTAGTAAGTCTGTCTCCTATCAATCCATTCATTTTCTTTTTCAACCCGTCATATATGACGGGCAAATACTCTAGTAAACTAGAATAGAACAATGGATTAGATTTTATGAGATTCCATTTGACTAGATTAGAAAGTGAAACAGCGAATATATGTTGATTGCGGAGCTACTGAAGCGATCACTTATGGAACACATTGAAAGTGACGTCTTACCTTTGAGAGTGATGTTCACACTCCTTAGACCAATGTGAACTCCAATGCTGGCGTTTATCTCGTATGGAATTCCTGCGCGGTAGGCGGTCGTTACATGGGCTAACGAAGCCGATTCCCAGTCTTGGCCGAAGTTGCAAACTATATTCGAATAGAAAAGTTTCACCACGTTATGCATGGAACAAAGCATTTGACACTGTTGACCTAACCGTTGTTCATGCAGCACTTATCCCATACGTTTTAAGAAGGTGCACAGAAGACAGACTTTAAGCATAGGATGGGCCACTGCATTTGACTCTGTTGACCTCCATAAGTTTTTAGTATACTTATGTGTATCCTATACATTTTATGAAGATATACAGAAGGCAGATTTTAGGCATAGGATGGGCCATTGCATTTGACTCTGTTGACCTCCATAATTTTTTAGTACCTAAGTTTGTCCTATACATTTTATGAGGTTACACAAAAGGCAGTTTCAAGTCACATGCATTAGACTCTCTTGACCTTCATAATTATGCAACACTTAAGGTTATCTTATAGCTTACATTTTATGTAGGTACGCGTAGGCATATTTTAGACATAGGCTGGAAGGAAGTACTCGAATCTGGTTATGCGCATAACATGTATGCGCTATGCAAATATACGCTGTGTAACCACACAGATGCACGCATAGGTGAACATATCTTAAAGGAAGTATGGCGCCTAGACATTAAACAAGGATATCTTGTAAAACCTTGTGCACAGCACCTTTGAGAGCTGCGTAAGAGGTGATTTATGTGTTTTTTACACATGCAAATCAACATACATAATAACGTGCAGATACATGGATAATTACATACATACATACATATACATATACATACATACATACATATATACAAACAGACATACACACATATATACATACATACATACATACAAACACACAGTGACACAGGCACAGATATATAGACATATATATATATATATATCAATGAATACATGCAAATATATATACATACATACATACATACATACATACATACATACCTATATACTGTGCACACATCCTTATATACATAGGCCCATATACATGCTTAATACATAATGGATGCATGCATGCGTGCAGACATTACAAAGTTAGCTGTCTATCTATCAGCACATTCTACTTACTCATGATCATTCCAAGAACACCGACGCCCACAAGGATTCGAATTAAAGCTGAAACTCCCTGAAAGAACCATCAGTTAACTATATCAAATCAGCTAAAGTATGTAACTTTCACAGAAATAAAGAGACGCACCAGCAGACAGACAGACAGGCAGACAGACAGACAGACAGAGAGACAGGCAGACATACAGAAGAATAAAGAACAAACGGATTGAAATTTATACATTATCATAGAGTGTAACTCTGATCATATCGGGTAGTCTTTTGAACGTAGCGGAGCAGTCTTCTGAACGTATCAGGGTATTCTTTTGAATGTAGCAGGGTATTTTTTTTAACGTAGCAGGGCATGCAGTCTTTTGAAAGTAGCAGGATAGTCTTTTGAATGTAGCACTGTAGCAATGTAGTCTTTTTAACGTAGCGAAGCCACCTTCTGTAATAAGCGTTAGACAAGCCATGATAGTTGCAGCGTTGAACTACACCTAAGGCATCTGTCTGTTGCGTTTACTTCGACCTTCCTTATAGGCCCGTTATGTTTGTAATCGTAAACTACAATTTCTAAAACGCTACCTAAAGGCTAAGTGCAGGGCACAGTTTATTCACCAGCGCTACGTCGTATCAGAGGTTTTTTTTATAGATTTCAGAGACTAGGAAGAAGGAGGACTAGCTTGTCTTGTTTTCAATTGCCATTGTTTGAGCCACTTGAATTTTAATGTTCGTCGATAAATTACTTCCTATAAAACGTTTGAACAGATAATCGTCAAGGAGAGCAGAGAGACAAGGAACCTAACTGGGCTCCAAATAGCTAACAAAGTGCTTGAGAGTCTAGTGGTTAGCGTGTCAGAATATCAACCCAGCAGTCGGGATTTTAAATCCAAGCCAGATGAGAAATGTTTCTAAATATTCTTTTCCCCTATCATTCCCAAGAAACTAAATTCGTTTACACTTCATAATAGTCCTTCTCATCAAGACTTCATGATTATATTTCACAGATATTGACTATATCTGGGGCAGGAGCACCGACACAAACTAAGGGCGTTCTTCGCTCGTCCCATGACTGTGCATTGCGCACTTTAGACTCAACCATACAATGAATCAGGCTCTTGGCGTGACCCTCTTTAGAAGATCTGGATCGCCAACTCGCTGCTTCGTGGCTTAATACAGAGGCATCTTGTCTGCCTGCCGTATTCGTGACTTTCGTCAATGCGTCTCATTCTTCATTTCTAAGCAATGAATGCATTTCAAAGTCTGCCTTACAGTTCACGAAGTCCTGTATATTAACCAACCAATCTCTGCCCATGATCATCCTTCATACAAACACTGTAGTGTAGATAATTCACTCGATCAATGAATGCTGTGACCCGAACACTGTTGAGCTTTAGAATTCGGTGCTCGCTTCAGTTCGTTTTGTTAAATCTTTGATTCATTCAGGTCCAAGTTTAAGACTCATCTCTTTCCACTTGCATATGCCTACCTTAACCTACTTCTGGTTTCCTCATCTATCGGATTTCAACCTGGCTTCTCCGCTGGACTATGATATTTGATGGCGATTTTTCTCTATTGTTTCACACTCTTCAAATTTTCCTATCCCGCATCCAGTCCTGGACCTTCTTATAACAACGGTTGCCATCACAATCGCATTCCACCTTATCACAACGACGTCTCTCTAAGTTGCGTGTGTGTCAGCTTAGTGTATATGAATAAACGAATTTGATTGATTTGATTGATTGATTGATTGATTGATTGATTGACTGATCGATCGATCGATCGATCGATTGATTGATTGATTGATTGATTGATTGATTGATTGATTGATTGATTGATTGATTGATTGATTGATTGATTGATTGATTGATTGATTGATTGATTGATCTCTTAGATTCTGACCGGGCACTAAGACTGACCCAATAACCATCTGAAACCTGCCTCTTCAGAACTTTATTTGATATAGCGCCTCTGTTTATGCTGGTCTTCCATTTTTTATGACGCTGAGAAGTTTGATCTACATTTACATCATAAGAACTTCCAGCTAAACATTCTTTTGACTTGACCTCCTCTGATTTTGACCTGGATCCAGACTAATCCGTCTGGCCTTTGCGATTTTGGTTTGATTAGGCCCTAAGCGCCGGTGAATAAGCTTGTCTTTCTGAAGTTACCTATCTGTCATGTTGAGATATTTTGAAGATATGCAGTATTGTGGTAAAGGTAATGGTAATTACAAATTTATATAGCGCCACCTCAAGGGAAACTCATCAGAGGCTTTATTTATACGGAAAGCCATTTGTTAACTTCAAGCCACAGTAAGTATGCCTCATTGTCAGACGAAGTGTCACTATGAGAGCTCTGGCCAAATTAATGTCACTCTTAGCCAGACATTAGGACCTACTTGAACGAGATAGAGAGACACCTAACTATACACGTGCACTCTTCTTATGTCGAAATGCGCTTGCAATGCACTGTATGTGCTGCAAATGTTCTTAGAAAAATCACAAAGCAATGAAGCCATCATGCGTAACAGTATGAATTTACATCAAAGACTGATCATAGGTTATAAATGTGTACAAGGCTCGGCACAGCGGGCTATGCGGGCGTATATATATATATATATATATATATATATATATATATATATATAGCCTCATATAGGCGTGTGTGTACACTGATTTATGAGAGGTTAAGATACCTTTATGGATATTTAAAGACATACTTTTAAAGAACAAGGTAGGTGATCGCAAATATATTTAGATCAGGAAGATCGAAAGCGAGTTTATATACAGGCCGTTCGTGATTGCATTTAGTGGACTCTGAAACTTAAGAAACACTTGTAAATGATATAATGATCATCAACTAGGGCTCTACCTCTACCCTGAATCCTCGTGCGGAACTTTCAAGAGGTCCTTGAGACGCTATTGACCTATATGTTCACAAGTATATCTGTTCACTTTTCGTCACGAGATATCCGCAAAAAACAGCCTATATAGCCTACTATGTTTCATAATAACTATGCTTCATACTATCCTGGTTTCACTAGCTAACATGTTAGCTCTAGTCGACCTGATCACCGAAACTCACTTCTAATCGGCGTTGCAGACAAATGTTTGCACAAATACCAATGTTTCAGGATTTCTTAGCCAGTACCATAACGAAAACACTCAAGTTCTGAATAGCTAACTCAATACTGCAATCAGTGGTTCCCACTTGAGCGAGTCCTGTCAACACATGTCTAAACCAGGCACAGACAACTTATCTGTTGTCTTTGTTCAGCTTGATGTAGGCCCTACTCTCTAATCAGGGGCCTTCAGTCTCATTGTACCCTGAGCCAAAAACGTCACTGGCATCCCGTGGTTTCTCGGCTGGTCGACCTAGACCCTGGAATCCTAACCTGATTCTTCTTTTTGTCTGTTAATTTGTTTGAGTTTGGTTAGGTCTGGACTAAACCCACTTCTTTTTTGGAATGCTTATCCTCCGTATCCCATCTTCCACTTTTGGGGTCTCGTGGATCTCGATTGATTCTATATAAATGGTCATGGGCGTCCGCAGGAATTTTTCTGGGGAACACATATTTAGGGGGGGGAATTTTTTAGGGGGAGCAAAATATTTTTTTATGGAATTCATGAACACAGAACACGTGACATCTTTAAAAATAAATAATGTTCAAGGGCTTTACCTAGATAATTGTTTTTTCGCATTGAAAGTCGTGTTGCGACTGTTGTTATGATCATAATAATCAAAAGATTTAATTTAAAGATGTAAATGGTTCTTCTTTTGAAAAGCGGTTTTGCTAAGAAGCAACCATCAACTGAGGCTTTATTCATTAGGGTAAAGGCGCTATAGAAGTTTTAAGATTGGATTTGATTAGAGCTCATTAAGTTTGGCTTCAATGCACAGAGATCGAAACAATCGACAAAACAGTCATTGTTGAGACCAGGTCCTTTATGCTCGCCGCCAGCATTATCATAGTCATATTTATATCAGTATATCATCATCGTCATCATCATCATCATTGTTATCCAGACAATCAGGCACCCGTCACACCTGTCATCAACCATTCATTGGTTCTGTGATAGTAACGTTGGTTTTATCGTCGTCGGTGACATCATCATCATCATCATCATCATCATCATCATCATCATCATCATCATCATCATCATCATCATCATCATCATCATCAATGTTATCATCAGTATCATCATCATGATATTTGTTGTCGTTATCGTCATTATCATTATCATTATTATTATTATTATTATTATTATTATTATTATTATTATTATTATTATTATTATTATTATTATTATTATTATTATTACCGTGACGATTCGTAGACCCGGAAGAAGAATGAGAAGTGAGAAAGCCAGAATGACTGTTGCGTAGATCCATCCAGCCACCAAGATGTCGGCCGTTACGGGTCGTTGATCAGCAGGGTAGAGGGTAGGACCGGCTCCTACCCTGAACAGGTCATAGAGCCCCTTCTGCAGGCGTATGGGGTACTCACTCGGATCTCCGTATCCGTTTGTACTCACCATTGCTGCTAAAAATTACAAAATGGTCACGTGTTTATTGGCGCATGTCGTGTGATGCCTCAGTCATGACTAGATTAGTCGGACATTGTAGCATAGTCAGTGTTCCACAGCGAGACAATTGCTGTTAATCATATGCACCTATATATCTACAGGCTACACCCATAATCTCTGTATAAGCCTATTATGTCACAATATACGGTACAATTTGAGATATATATATGTATGAATCTGGTATTTAGGTACTGTAATAAACACACACACCCATATATATATATATATATATATATATATATATATATATATATATATATATATATATATATATATATATATATATATGATCGTGGTCTAGTGTTGTCAGATCAGGAGCGTCTCTGAGGAGTTCGTACAATATATATATATATATATATATATATATATATATATATATATTGTACGAACTCCTCAGAGACGCTCCTGATCTGACAACACTAGACCACGATCAAGCGGGTGTGTATGTCTATTATATATATCTACTATATATATATATATCTACTATATAATAGTATACATATATCTACTTTATATATATATAGCCTATATAATTATTCCTTATATATTGCTATCAATAGCGTAGCTTCAAACTTCGCACCTGCTCCTACAGTATTTCTCAGACGCAGCCTATACTCGTATATCGTGTCGCATTTTTTTGGCAAGTAGCCACTGATATTTACCTTGAGGTAACAAGAAGGCCTTTATGGTAAGGTGTACTTGTGTTCAAGAACGTCGGCACGGAGAGGCAGAGGGGCAATATTTATATCATAGAGAGGCAGAGGGGCAGAGGGGCAATATTTATCATATAGAGAGGCAGAGGGGCAGAGGGGCAATATTTATCATATAGAGAGGCAGAGGGGCAAAGGGGGCAATATTTATCATAGAGAGGCAGAGGGGCAGAGGGGCAATATTTATCATAGAGAGGCAGAGGGGCAGAGGGGCAGAGGGGCAATATTTATCATAGAGAGGCAGAGGGGCAATATTTATCATAGAGAGGCAGAGGGGCAGAGGGGGCAATATTTATCATATAGAGAGGCAAAGGGGCAATATTTATCATATAGAGAGGCAGAGGGGCAGAGGGGCAATATTTATCACAGAGAGAGGCAGAGGGGCAGAGGGGCAATATTTATCATAGAGAGGCAGAGGGGCAGAGGGGCAATATTTATCATAGAGAGGCAGAGGGGCAGAGGGGCAATATTTATCATAGAAAGGCAGAGGGGCAGAGGGGCAGAGGGGCAGAGGGGCAGAGGGGCAGAGGGGCAGAGGGGCAATATTTATCATAGAGAGGCAGAGGGGCAGAGGGGCAGAGGAGCAATATTTATCATAGAGGGGCAGAGGGGCAGAGGGGCAGAGGGGCAGAGGGGCAGAGGGGCAGAGGGGCAATATTTATCATAGAGAGGCAGAGGGGCAGAGGGGCAGAAGGGCAATATTTATCATAGAGGGGCAGAGGGGCAGAGGGGCAGAGGGGCAGAGGGGCAATATTTATCATAGAGGGACAGAGGGGCAGAGGGACAATATTTATCATAATAATTGTAATCGAACATTTTTGAAACGATGCAGATGCAACGTCAGTGCATGCTATCACTAGCAAATAAAATAAATATATCGTGATCCCAGAGGCGCCGTTTTCGCCTCACTTTTGACCCTAAAGGTTACATTTGTGTGCCTGATTCTGTTTGAACTAAAAACCTGGGAGGTGTTCGGGAGCGAAAAGAGGATATTAGTTCATCGATCCAAAAGTAAGAAGTGTTTCATTAGAAATTCTGGCAGAGAGAAATCAATAGTATGCAAAATCGTCGAACAGCGAAAAGGTCCTAAGATTTTTCGAAACCTAGAAAACTGTCTGGACGGCTAAAAGAGATCATCTAAATTTTGCCAGACAAACCAATAATCCCTACCTTTGACCCATTTTAAAATTTTCTAGATGGCCCCATGTTGAGTATGGGCCATCCACACCGACGCCCTTTTATACAATAAGCAAAGAGAGAAACTCATTTTACCTTTTCACTTGTAAAACGAAAGATGAAAGCGACGCTCAACTCCTCTGTCGAGTTCCTTTTGGCTGGTACACCGTTTTCACCTTCTATGCTATGCGTCTTCTCTCCTATTTCTAAGTTAAGTTTGCTTCCGCGTTGGCCCGCAACGTTCAACCGGCGTCTTGACACTAGCAGTGACAGCGTCTAACTGGTCGCTATAGGTGCATACAAGGCTGCATTAAAATAGCCTGCAATTGAGGCCGGTCGCAGGCTTTGTCAAGTATGACGGCTGAACAGCTCTTCAAATGGCCTGGCATTCTCACTGACTCGAATGCCGAATGCCTTGAAAAACCCGAATAGCGGAAGTAGAATATGAGTAAACACTGAAAAGACAGGTAGGCCAAGTCAGGCGTCAGGTATGTTACGTGAGGCCCACGCTTTCTTTACAGGAACTGACGAACTGCATAGATTGTGGTAAGAAGATTCGGTTTCAGATGAAACCGTCAATAAAAATGGCCGTCATGGCCATAACTGACAGCCACAACTGTAATACTATGCTATGCTATACTGCAGTCAATACTATGCTGTGCTATGCTACTATATTGTAGCCGATAACACTTAAATATATGAAATTGTTGTGAATGTTAGCTTGTTATTATTGTTATTGGTTGCAATCAATCAATCAATCAAATCAATCGATTGATTGATTGATTGATTGATTGATTGCACGTGTTTCAATCTAGGATATAGCAAGGTTATATCATTCACAAGGCATAAATTTTATTGCTTTTGTACAAAATATGACATGTACTATTATGTAGTTGTTCAAAAATCTAATACTCTATTGTGCTCAGACTGGTGTTAGCAGTGAAGTGATGTAGAAAATTGACAAAAAAACGGCTTACACTTACTTTCACATATTATTAGAGTTTGGAATAATTTTTTGCTAGTATTAACTATTATAATAATTAGTACAGTAACTGAAAATATAGTTTGCTTTGAGATGGTACAAAATACAAGATCCACGATATTCACACATTAAATTTTAGTCCAATCAGTAGTTCACTACATCTGATGAAGTGAGTTACGGTTGCAATTTGGCAAAAGTCCTTTCTCTGTTTTTCAAAAAACTTGCAGTAGGAATTAACTGCTTCTGATCTTCATAATTTTGTTGTTGTTTCATTAACTATCTGTATCAGTGGCGTAGCAATGTGTTGTGCAGGTTGTGCAATGCACAAGGGCCCCAGCGGTCAGAAGGGCCCCTGGCAGCGAGTAGAGTTATTTTTAGCTTAAAAGTAAATCTACATGTACAGCAGGTTAGCAACAGCGTACACAATACCACACACTCAAATGATCAACCATCCTCGAAATTGCACAACAGTACTGTTACTCGTAGACTATTATGCTCTTTCGTCTACATTCAGTGATGTCTGCACTGCATACATGTTGCTGTTGACTTTGCCTGTGACTGTTGCGACATGTAAACGATCTTTCTCGGAATTGAAGCTAATGAAAACTGTCTACAAAGTACAATGTCAGAAGAGCGGCTGAGCGACTTGGCAATGTTGTCAGTAGAAAATGAACATGCCAGAAAGCTTGACACTTTGAAAGTGGTAGATATTTTTGCGCAAGAGAAGGCGCGCAAAAGAACGTTTTAACTTTTCGGAATTTTCGGATTATTCTTTTTAGACTACCGAACACTAAACACTTGTCTAAACTGTTAAATTGTTTCGTTATTTTTTATCAACCAACCCAACTGTTTCACTATTCGACAGAATTTAAGTGTGGGTAGTTCATATTTTAGCAGTCATAGCAGATGGAACAATGTTTTTAGATTAATTATCTCTGAATTATCTCTAGTTCAATTTTTTATGCTAGCCTGGAGAAATAAAAAATGTTTTATAAAAATAAATCGGAGAAAATAATTAAAATGTAATTATTTAATTATTATTTAATTGGGTGGGATTTATGATATTTGCATATTTCTCACGGTGCGAAATATGCAAATATCGCAAAAGCGCCAAGCGTATTTTGCACAGCATTTTTTGTTTCAAATTGAAGGGGGTTCAAGGGGCCCATCATCGAAGTTCTGCACAAGGGCCCCAAAAACCTTTCTACGTCACTGGTCTGTATCAAAGCTACACCACACTCTGCACAGTCAGTGAAACATGCCAAGTTGTTCATAATTATAACAGCTTCATTGTACGATCTCAAACATGGCCAACTAGCAGCAGTACTCTTGACAAAACTGGCGACATTGCCGGTAATCTGTAAAAAAAAAACTTCGGGAGATAGGTAGATCTGCAAAAGGTTTTGGAAGAGATTTTACTAAGTGCGATCCCCGTTCGGAAGTTATGTGGAGTACCGGGTTTGCTTTCTGGTCCGGTGTTAAAAGATTGGAGAACAGTGCAAGAGTTGCAACTCTGGACTTAAGTGCCACAAATGGCACTGCATTGCTTTAAGTCCAGTATTGCTGAGACCAGGATCATTGTATGCTTGTAATCTCCTAATTAACAGGATGTAATTAAATGGAGCATTGGCTGCAGATCAGGCAGTATACCAGTATTGAATGTACACTGATACAACAAAACGGTTGAAGCGTTTTAATCCCTGTAATTCATGAGCTGTTAAAACTATTACAGTCTCGTTCCCATCATAAAGCAACTCAATTTTCGAATAGCCCTGGCTATCCAACGCGCTCTATGAAGAGTAGCCTACCAGGCTTGCGAATACAGTGGTGTTTGGAAGTTTGGTGTATCCAACACCACCATCAACGCGGCCGAGGTAGCCTAAGGAATTCACGGTAATCCTCCCGAGGGTGACGCTCTGTAAGCTGATCTGATAAGAACGTTTTAAAGTCCTCGGCTACCAATATCTTTGGCATTTGTTGCTGTTGGTTGTTTACTTTGGACCAGTAGCCTCTTGAAAAACAAAATAATATCTGGCCCTGTAGATGGTCCAAGACATATAGAAAAGACATCATAAAGCATCACCTCAAAGATATGATGCCTACAAGCCAGCCAGATCCGATTGACCCAATTCGTGATGCTTGCTGCAGAGCTCAAGCCGCAATTCTTGAGAGAAACCTATCCTCATCAATGTGTATGGGAGATTTGGCTTTAGCGTGGCTAATATCAAACAGTTTATCAAGCTTCATTGTACATTGGGCTTGATATTTCTTGTCCATTACCTCGATTGCGATGCTTGATTAGGCCTCACTGTACAAATCTACAATGTGCTCCTATGATATTTTAGAGCCTTTGGGGACCCCTAAATGTTCTCCCAAAAAATTGAAATTTATTTCTTTTAAATTATCTTCCACCAGTGAAACTTTTCAGCTGGTGAGACTTTGCATTTTAAATTTTTCTAAACTTTTTTTGGGGGACCCTAATATACAGAGCTACTGTGACGGCAACTTTTCGTGTTTCGGGACCATTCTGTGTTCTGAGATCATTCGCGAGACCAATCACACTCTGCCATTAATGAAGGATGGGCGCGGTTGTTGTGGCAGCCGCTATGAGGTGCTTCTTGTAAATTATAACACTCGACCGAAATTAAGTCTATCTTTCGGTATGCTGTTATATTTATTAGTTTCTTATGCATCCATTTGTATAACCTGTATAGTTAACCACAGTGCGTTTGCAGATGGTATAATAAAGAATATACTTACTTACTTACTTATTACTTTAAGCTTCATTTTGCCTGTGTCGGGCATCGATGTGTAGCTTGCATCAACCATGCAACAGTTTTTCGTTACGAGACTATCTATAGCTCACTAAAGCTCAAGATAGTTTAACCAGTAGGCCTACTTTAGTTCACATGCTTATTAGTTCACGCGATTAAACGCCGTTGAAGATTTTGGGGCGATATGAAAGTACTATGAAAGTATTTTAGTGAGCTTTATATATATATTTGTTATTGACTCAGCGCATGAAATTGTACTTGCAAATCAAAACCTCCCGTTAACTCAACAACATCCTAGTTCATATTTAACAGGTGCAACTGAATCTTTCCCACTTGCACGCCTACGTTGTTATGCAAAACAAGGCTCTTAGCATGCATGGATGATTCACTCCCGAAAGCGAAGGGTTATTCGTCGTGTACATTCAGGTATACACGAAAAAGGAAGTAAGAGAGAGAGAGAGACAGAGACAGAGACAGAGACAGAGAGAGACAGAGAGAGAGACAGAGAGAGACAGAGACAGAGAGAGACAGAGAGAGACACAGACAGAGAGACAGAGAGACAGAGACAGAGACAGACAGAGAGAGAGACAGAGAGAGACAGAGAGAGACAGAAGAGAGACAGAGAGAGAGGAGAGAGAGAGAGAGAGAGAGAGAGAGAGAGAGAGAGAGAGAGAGAGAGAGAGAGAGAGAGACAGAGAGAGAGACAGAGAGAGAGAGAGAGAGAGAGAGAGAAGAGAGAGAGAGAGAGAGAGAGAGACAGAGGACAGAGAGGACAGAGAGACAGAGAGACAGAGAGACAGAGAGAGACAGAGAGAGAGAGAGAGAGAGAGAGAGAGAGAGAGAGAGAGAGAGAGAGAGAGAGAGAGAGAGAGAGAGAGAGAGGGAGGGGAGGGAGGGAGGGAGGGAGGGAGGGAGGGAGGGAGGGAGGGACAGAGACCGAAACAGAAAGACAGAGCTGACACCCCATTGCTATCCTGAAGGGTGCACAGATATGGTTTTTGCAATGCGAACGATAAAATATGTCAATATGTAAGTTCTGAATAATGTGGGAACTCGTGAAAGTAGGCAAACTATCACACACGGGACGTGTAGCTTGCCACGGCGATACAATTTGACATAGGTACAAGAGAACTGTATATGTTTTCTGTATCTATAAAATTTTCCTATGTCGCCGTTTTTCTAGTATTATTATTAGCATTGGTATTAGTATTAGTATTAGTATTAGTAGTAGTAGTAGTAGTAGTAGTAGTAGTAGTAGTAGTAGTAGTAGTAGTAGTAGTAGTAGTAGTAGTAGTAGTAGTAGTAGTAGAAGTATTAGTAGTAGTTGTTGTAGTAGTAGTAGTAGTAGTAGTTGTAGTAGTAGTAGTAGTAGTAGTAGTAGTAGTAGTAGTAGTAGTAGTGTAGTAGTAGTAGTAGTAGTAGTAGTAGTAGTAGTAGTAGTAGTAGTAGTAGTAGTAGTAGTAGTAGTAGTAGTAGTAGTGGTAGTAGTAGTAGTGGTGGTGGTAGTAGTAGTAGTAGTAGTGGTATTATTAGTAGTAGTGGTAGTGGTAGTAGTAGTAGTAGTAGTAGTAGTAGTAGTAGTAGTAGTAGTAGTAGTAGTAGTAGTAGTAGTAGTAGTAGTAGTAGTAGTAGTAGTAGTAGTAGTGGTATTATTAGTAGTAGTAGCAGTAGCGGTAGTAGTAGCAGTAGCGGTAGTAGTAGTATTGTTTTTAGTGGTGGTAGTAGTAGTGGTATTATACTTATGTTTAGTTGTAATAGTATTAATATTAGTATTATTATAATTATTATTAATAGTAGCAGTGGTATTAGTAGTGGTAGTAGTAACAGTTCTAGTGGTGGCTGTAGTAGCAGTGGGAGTAGTGGTGGTAATGGTAGGCCTAGCAATAGTATCCGGTGTTCAACGTCATCTTTGGCTTCCAGGGTCGTTGACGCCATTCTTATTTAAGTTTCTTAAAGATTTTTTCTCACCTTCTTACTGTATTTTTTACTGTGCAAGATTTTGTATTTTGTTTTCTTAATGGTTTTTGTTCTGTAGGCTTTGTTCAGTCGCATACCAGATACTCTGCTGGTCACGGCCTAGGTTTCAAAAATTCGTTCATGCGTAATTCAACCCTATAACAATGCGACACGATGTTGTGCTTTGTACTAAATATACTTACAGCACATGGATTGGCCTATTTACCCGCTGAAGCTAAACGGGGTGTAGAATCAGCGCAACGTTCAGTGATGTATGCGTCGAAAAGAAACGTAGTCTTACTACATGGAGTACTGCAACGCTCAACGGTTAAAGGTTGACGCTTTGCATTTCGATAACCCACACTTGTATATGTGTTGGGGGGTAACGGTAACCTGAAGACTTAGGACATTATAGAGACAAGAGCTCTAGGAATTGATTCTCAGGTTAGCACGGTTCGTACAAGAGGACCCCAAAGGGCATGGCACCCATTCAACCCGGCAGCGATTGTGAAGGTACTCACCCGATCATTTTCAGTGAAAAATTAGCAAGGTCTAAGCCATACGTTCGCTATAGAAAGATGTGTACATTTACATAATTAAGAAGTAGAGGGTTAAATAGAAAATGATATTCCTAGTTCACATGCCTAACTATGCATTAATGCCCTTAGGGTATGTTTGCTTAGATGTTTGTCTCACCGCTCACGGGTGTACTTGGTCGAGCTGACACGATATGGGCCATACAAGACGGATTTTCACTACAGGTAAACAAAACCTTGTATTGCAGCGAAGTGTGACAATTTCTTTGAAAGAAACCGTCACGCATGTGCAACAAGGTTCAATAATAAAACTGTCACGATTGTGCAGCACATGTTTCATACACTAACAAACGGATTCAATCACCCGCATTGCCATGGCTCCGCCCCGTTTAAAGGCGTATGTTATGTCTCTATGTCTGTCTCTGAATGTCTTTCTGTACGCGCCCACGAACACTCGCTCAACACCAAGACTGTCAATCGCACATTGATCGGTTCCATCAGGGGAACTCCATCGTCAACAAAGTCAACAACCACCTTCGCAATCAGATGGCGAAGTGAGGCGTCGCAGAAGTCTGCACTCGCCAAGTGATCATCCACCACCACAAAGGCCTTTTCTTGCGACACCATCCATCACCAAGGGGCGTCTATCCCCCCTAAGTCATTGGAGCAACTTCCCATTTCCCCTCTTCTTCCCCTCCCCTTCCTTCCCCCCTAAAATGGTGGCACACACTGACAGATCTCCCCCCTCTATTTCTTGGATGGAGCATTTGCTCCAAGGTTTCTATAGTGTAGACGCCTCTGCCACCACCACAAGACGCCTTTCTTGCGATCGAAGGCTGATCTACTCAATTACATTCACCGATTACATCTATATTAACAGCCGTGTATAATGACTATGGCCAGGTTTTGCTGCACTGGTTAGAGTGCACGTCCAATGCACCTCACCGAGTGAGAGCCGGTTCGCACACCGTTGATGGTTTATTTCAGAGGTTTAAAATCTCGGGCCAGCACGGTCTTTACATGCACGGGGACCTTAAATGGCGTGGCATCCATTCAAAAGGGTAGCGGTGGTAAAGGATCTATCTCGATGAATTAATTGAAAAATGAGCACGATCTATGCCAAACGGCCGTAATAGAAAGACGAGTACATTTACATTTATGTCTGTGTATTTTATGTATATAGACTAAACAACATGCATCATATCGTTTCGATAGGCCTGACAGTAAATTATAAAAAATTGTAGGCTCCTACAACACAACGGTACAACACAAAAACTAAATTAACAATTCCCCTTACAGAAGTGGACTTGAAGAACCGTAATAGATAGATTCTTTAATCATTGTTTTATGCATAAACAGAGTCTAGTAAAATAGCCTAACTACTAATTGAGAGTACAATGACCTATTCAAAAGACTCTTTAATTACGGGGAGCCGTGACTGAACGAATAAACACCAATTGGAAAAACAGAAGAAGCCTTTCGGCAAGTCATAGCCTAAGTCTGCTTACAATCGGTGGCGGCGATCTTGTTTGACAGGTGGGGGGACACGGGACACTTTTGAACTGATCTGGTCAAAAAAAGAGGTGAAAAGTTGTGTTGACCTTTTCTGGCGTTTCATCAAAATTTGGGGGACCACTGTATCGCGTGTCCCCCACTGTTTAAGGTGGGGCTTGTCCCCCTCGCCCTCCCGGGATCGCCGCCCCTGCTTACAACGCAGCACAAAAATCGCCACAAAAGGTCGTTTGTATGGGAAACTTGTGGTTCCTCAACTCTTGAGCCTTATCTTTCCTTGTCTTCTGCCGTCAGCGGTTGAAAACTACTTCTTTCCAACACGGTTTGCCACTGTCAAACCGGTAGCGCTTTTAACAGTCGATCTAGAGCTACATGAATGCTCCATTACGATTACAATATAAAGGACTCTTGTACAAAGATCCTGAGAAGCAACGATACAATACCAGAAAATGATGCTCAAATTCTAGGTACACAATCATTTACCTACACTTGCAGATTAAATAAAAAAGCAGTGCAAACTTGCAATAATTTTGTCTACTTGTTTTAGTAGGCTTGAACAAATCGAAGTGCAATCGCGCAATAATGTAGCTTACTGCTCTTGATTAAGGCAAACTACCAGTGCAACGACACATAACAGATTGGCCAAATCTTTTTGATTAAGTTGAAAAAAATTCTATTGTGGATTGCAATCTGTATGAAAGAAGTTTTATTCCATTTATCACTCTGTTTTGTACAATCCTTAAAAATGTATCTCATAGTTGAACCATATTTCGACTGAATTGCATGCGCGTCAATATATCAAACATCTGCAAAACTTCTCTACACATCAACGCACAACTAACAAACCAACTACATTCAAATGACAAAACCTGAACGTGTATGATAAAATCTGGAGTACCACAACTAAGCCACGACAATTATAATTATCGAATACGAGAAAAGCCGCTACAAAAGTAATTAACGATCGATTATGAAAATATTTTTTTATGTAACTAAGATGGCTTACACATCCGGTAAAGCACATTGGCTCTACGAACGCCAATCTTTATTGGAACTTTAATAAATTGAATAAGCATTTAGAAAAGAATATGAAATCCAAACCAGTCCTTCAAATCTATTGAAAACAAAAAGAAACTTTAGTTATTTTCATTTTTGAATCATAATTTTGAAGTGTTGCGTAGTTAGGACGAAGAAGTGTCACAGACTTCTTGCTTCTGCAACACACACAAGACATTCCGTGTTACGGTCCTGAGATCTTCTTAGTAACAAAGTCAACAGTCTTCGTTTTCAGCGTTATCATCATTATTACCAACATCATTACCACCAATACAATCTTAGTCATTGCTGATTTTTCTTATCATCATTACAGTTATCGTCAGCGTCATATTCTACTCCTTCATCATCAACATTGTCTTAATTTGTATCATCATATTGGTCGTCGTTATTATCATCTACATCTTCATTATCACTACCACCAGCTTCATCAACTTAATCATATTCGTCGTTGTCATCGTCATCATCATTATCACCATCTAATAGTTCATGTAATGATTCTCCTTCATCTTCATCATCATCACTTTCACTGTCATCATCTTCCTCATCTTCATTATCGTCGTCGTCGTTCTCGTCACTATATTCTGCATTGGCATCAACATCATTATCATCATCATCATCATCATCTTCTTCTTCTCTTCTTCTTCTTCTTCTTCGTCGTCTTCTTCTTCTTTTTCTTCTCCTCCTCCTCCTCCTCCTTCTTCTTCTTCTTCTTCTTCTTCTTCTTCTTCTTCATCTTCGTCATCGTCTTCTCTATCATCTTCATTCTCATCAAGAACATCAGTCTTCAGTCTTAATCAACAAAAGTCGACCATAGTAACAGTAAAAATAATTAAAGTCGACCACAGTTGGCTAACAGTAATTTACAGGTTGACCAAAGTAATAGTTATATTAAGTTAGATCACAGTAATGGTGACATAATGGTCTACCACAGTGATAGTAACATAAATGTCGACCACAGTACTAGTAACATACTACCACCAGTACCAATAATATCACCAACACCATACTGCTACTACTACTACTACTAATATTAATATTAATACAAGTAATATACTAAAATTCATAAATAATATTAATAAATGCATCGAATGAATGAATGAATGAATGAACTAATAATAGGCGTGGGTGCGTTTTATGATGCACTTGCTCTGGCTTCTTCACGGCTGTTGTTTGGGTGCGTTTTCGTAGTCTTCGTCTTCTTCGAACGCATCGTTGGTCGAGCGGGGTTTCGGAGGTGCCGCAGGGCGTCCCCTGGGAGTTATCTGCCTTGCCCCAAATACCGATTTCTTTCTGTATGCTCTCTGCACAGAAAATATCAATCAATCAATATTAATTTTAATCAACATTGAAACCATTACTGAAACCATTATCAAAGCATAAGGCTTAATAATTACTGGATGTACAGTAGTCGTATATATCGTAACAAGGAAGGTCCAGAAGGGATAATAATCCCGCTAGTAGGGACACCAATATATAGTACATCGAGATAGCGACACAGAATACGCCTTGAAACGTTACGATAAAATTTTAAAATATAAGAGAACAACAATGCATTGAAACAAGAGCAACGAAATAAGTAAATTAAAAAGAACAAAGGGTTAGCTTAATTAAATTACCATTTAATAGGAAGCCGCGTGGTAATTTTTTAAGGAGTGCAAGTTAGAGGCCTGCCTAATATTCGAAGGAACATTATTCCAGATTTTTGAGCCAATATATTTTTTTGAGAATCTACGAGAGTGTGAGTGGGCATAGCCCCCCCATAGGTCGATAACATTTGAAGTTCCTAGTGAAATGCGAATGAACATTCGATGCCAACTGAAATTGACCCATAAATAGAGTAGGTAATAGATTGTGAGCTAGACGGTACATGAAATTGCATTATCTGAAATGTTCTAATCTGGATGAACTTAAGTAGTCTATATTCTTCAAATAATGGGGATGCGAGTTCAAGGAGACTCCAGCGATAATACGTATTGTACGCTTTTGCAATATCTTGTGTAGTCTGGAGTCGAGGTCGAGGTAGACGCCCAGATCATGTTACGGTAGGAGAAGTACGGGTGTATTAGCGAGTAGTATAACTTAGTACGAACGGATGGGGGAGCAGGTAGGCTGTTCGGAATAGTAATCCGATCCCTATTGCAATTTTTGCAGAGATATGTTTTATGTGTACATTCCATGTCAAATGCTGATCAAGAAAACCCCAAGGAAAAGTTGACCTGTGAAATTGGAGTGCCATTGTTATACAAGAGTGTGGAGCTGTTAGGATAGCAGGTTTTCCTACGGGATGTAAATAATATAAAGGCAGTGTTTCTAAATTCATGAAGAGTTTATTAGCAGCAAACCATTCGGTTATTGAATTTAGTTCAGCGTTTACCACCTGGAGTTGGGTTTGATCAGATCTATGTGAAAAAAAGACGTTGGTATCGTCAAGGACATAATAGGTGATGCGTTGGGGAGGTCGTTGATGTAAAGAAGGAAAAGTAAAGGGCCTAAATTGGACCCCTGCGGAACCCCGTATTCAATCATCCTTGGGTCGGATAAAACGCCATTGCAGAGGACGCATTGAAGACGATTGTCAAAGTAGCTTTTAAGCCAATTAAGTTGGATGCCTCTGATACCGTAGATTGCTAATTTGTGAAGAAGGATATGTCATGATTCACGGCATCAAAAGCTAAATCGAAAAATATATCAATAGAGTATTCATTATTTTCAAATGCATCCAACCATCCATCCACCCATACATCCATCCATCCATACATCCACCCATCCATCCATCCACCCACTCAACCATCCATCCATCCACCCATCCATCCACCCACCCATCCACCCATCTGTCCACCCATCCGTCCACCCATCCGTGCGCCCATACATTCACCCATCCATCCATCCTTACATCCACCCATATCCTGTCAGATGTCCATGGACACTAAGCGGAACCCATGTGGGTTCTATACGGGTCCTATATTGGCTCCATGTGGCATGAATGGCAGGATACATATATAATTATATATACCTACATACAATACAATACATACATACATGTACATAATCATTCACACATACACCCCCGCAGTCATACGCACGCATAGACCTTTATATACATGCATACATCCAATACAAACATATATACATAATATTTTCCTACATAGGGCCTACATATATTTTATTTAGCGCCAGTTCTAAAAAGAAACTCAACGGGGGCGTTTAGTGAGCGTGCATATACTTACTTCGGCAACTCCACCACGCGCTGGATTATTGAGTTCCACTGCCTCAACGTCGTAGCGAGAGGTTCCAGGTGTCGGTTCTCCTGGAACAGTGTCCACCACCCTTCTGGGCGTCTTCTGTAGTTTTTGTATCTCATTTGCATCTGTTGACAATGCACATTCACACATACAAATCTACAAATGCACACGTTTTCCTATATCGACCGTAAGACCTTGACCCTGCTCACTTTTCAACGAATTGATCGGGTGAGATCCGTCACCACGTCTGTCCGTTTGATCGGGCGCTACGCCGTTTAAGGTCCCAGTGTATTGATCGAGATAGCCCGAGATGCGAATCTTTTAATTAAACCGCCATAGGTATGCGAACCAGCACCCACACGCACAGAGGACATGGGACGTACGCTCTGATCCATGGGCGTCCGCATGGAAAGGGGCGCATATGCCCCCTGAATTTTGCAAATATTTTACAAAAACAAAATTTCTTGATTATTATGATTATTACCACAGTCCCAACACGATTTTCAATGCGAAAACACACTTAATTATTTAAGTAAGTCCTTGATCATTATTTATTTTAATTATTTTTCTATGCAAACTTTTTCTATACAAAAACGTGATTTTGCCCCCCTCCCCAAACAGTTTTTGCCCCGCCCCCCGCAAATTTCACCCTTAAAAAATCCTGCCCATGCTCTGACCATGTAGCCACGCGGATTAACAAAGGAAGGCAAGCTTAAGACGGAACTGACTGAACAGAACATGCAGACAGATGAAGGTGAAAGAGGAAGAACACGAGATAAGACAAAACGAAATAGATGAAGATAGCAACAGAAAGACAGTGGAGGAAGATTCAACTGTGCAGGGGTCGTTAAACTGACCGAGATAGACTTCATCGAAGTCCTGAGTGGCGTCCACGTTGAAAAATCTAGGCAGACATGACACAGAGAATTCATCCAGAATGACCACAAGGACCCCGATGATGACGCACAAGATGCCTTGAAACACAAAACAACAAACGACACTCATTCATTCGGGCAGTCTTTCGTTCATTCATTCATTCATTCGTTCATTCATTCATTCATTCGTTCATTCATTCATTCATTCATTCGTTCATTCATTCATTCGCTAATCAACCGATCGATCAACCGATATTTCAGTCAGTCAATCAGTCAGTCCGACAGTCGGTCAGTCCATCATTCATACATTCAGTCAATCATCTGTCATTCATTCGTTCAATCATTGTCAGTCATTCTGTCAATCATCCGTCAGTCACTCAATCAGTCAGTAAGCGTATCAGTCAATCATCCGTCAGTCACTCAATCAGTCAGTAAGCGAGTCAGTCAATCATCCGTCAGTCACTCAATCAATCAGTAAGCGAGTCAGTCAATCATCCGTCAGTTACTCTTCGTCTTCGTCTTCTTTTGCTTCCTCAAGGCATTTCTTTTCTCTTGGCCTTGCGCACTTGGAGCGCCACTGAACGGTTCACCCTACTAGAGGCGCTTTATAAATGTTTAAATACAATACAATACTCAATCAGTCAGTAAGCGTATCAGTCAATCATCCGTCAGTCACTCAATCAGTTGTTTTGTTTATCAGTTTGTTCTTTCGGTCATTTCTTCCTTTTTATTCTGGTGTTTATCTCTTTTCTTTCTTTCGTTCATACCTCATTTCTATTTTCGTTAATTTGTTCTCTGTTTCGTTTGAGTCCGTCTGTCTCCGCCTGCTTTCCTGTCTGCTTTTGAGTCATAATCTTATTTCTTTCCTCCATCTGCATGCAATCCAACTCCTTTTCTCATTTTCTACTTCCATCCCTCTATCCGTATGATCTTTCCTCTCAACGGACAGCAAAACAGTCATGCAAATAAACATTATACACAAACAAATGAGAAATTTATACAAGGACAGACACGCAGCCTCCTGCCTGTGTGACTGTGCATCTAGATCTTCATGCAGACAAAACGACAGGCATTGTGGAAGTCAAAGAGACTGACATACAGACTGACAGAAACAGTGACACCAGGCAGGATCACTGACGTAAAGGTTACCTGTGACGATGCTTAGCCAAAAGCACCAGCCCCAGTGAAACATCATACGGCCGTCTTCGAAGGGTATGGCCAGCTGTTCTGGGTTCCGAAGGGTGCCATAGATGACGTTCGCGGTTAGCATCGACAACCCAGTCATCACGGAAACGTATCCTCCGTAGCGTAGAACCATATTGAAAAGAACAAGCGCCAGAATCCAAAGAGAAAAAGCTGTCCTGTCAAAAGATAATATGTCAGATCGAAAATAATTAACTGTAATTTTAATTAATAATAATTAATAATTTTAATTAGCTAAAATTACTATAAAAAAAACTGCAGCAGTTGCAATAGCCATTCAGTTTTAATCGTTTCAGTTTAACTTTGTTCAATTCAAAGGGAATAAGATACGTCCTATCCAAAAATACCAAAGATCAATTAGAAGTAATTGGGACTAATTAATTTAAACTGGTGTAGCAACATGTCAGTAGTTAGCAAGTATTAAAAGTTAATAGTTGCGCAAAACATTTATTGTTATATACTTTTTTAACTGTGTTTATTAGATGTCTGTACACCAAAGTGCGAGTAGCAATTGGTTAGTATAGAACAAACTTATTTACTTACTTACTTACTTACTTACTTACTTACTTACTTACTTACTTACTTACTTACTTACTTACTTACTTACTTACTTACTTACTTACTTACTTACTTACTTACTTACTTACTTACTTACTTACTTACTTACTTACTTACTTACTTACTTACTTACTTACTTATACCAAACCGAATCAAATACCCACCCTACCAATCATCCAAGCCAATCTTCCATCAACTTATCCAACCGTCGACTCACCCAAGCGACCCCACTACCCGACCACCCAACCCATCGACCCACAACCGTCCATTTATCTACCCTCAAAACTCAATGTTTCACCAGAGCATGATGTGCGTGTAGTATCCGGCCTGGAGGTAGTGCCTTCCCCATCGGATTCCTTCTCCGTCTATCGTAAAATACTCGGCTATCCAGAGGATTGGGTATGGAGATCCTTGTCTCTGGTGTTCGCGGAATTCTCGATTGTATTTTCCCGCTGAAAGAAGCACAAAACATATGAGGGGCGCTATAAAAAATCTCTGAATTAATAAACGAAATTAAAATTGAATGGATGAAGATAATCAGACATGATACCAGCTCATCACATCACTCCATGCAACAATAACTACACTGGCTCCCAGTCGAAGTGAGACCGGTTTCAAAATCTGACTCAGTATACAAAGTACTTGCCTTAGGTCAGCCAACAATGGCCCAACATTCTTCAATCCGTCGATTCATAAGTATTCTATCCGATCATTCAACATTTTGACTCTTACTTCTACCGAAACAAAGCAGTTCTGGTTGCTTCACTTACCATTACTTTGCTAACACTTTTTCACTCATCCAGCCATACTTTATCGTACCTTGCCCGACTATACCTTACCATACTGCAACTTATTTTTGCCTAACTTGTCTTGCCTTAACTTGCCATATACTGTATCGCCTTATCGCCTGACCCTGTCTTACTCTAATCCAATTTAGTCTAATTATCGTTATGCAAAGGCATTGTAGTCAACACTTGCACTCAGTGCTTCTCAATCGTTGCATCGATTTCCTTTCGACTGTTTACGAACTATGGCACTTAAATCTCTGCTATTATTATTATTACTCATGCCCCCCTTGCCCCTCCCTCTCGGCGGGCCTGCTCATTTATTAAAGCTCGGTCGAAAATCGACGGGTCACAGAAAACTAAATTGAACATAATTATGGTAGGTAAGCAAACAAGAGGCCTAGTGAAGCAGACGAATCTGAAGTTTAAACATGAATGATTCAAAGAACAGAGAAAGTTGGGTGTTGAAGTCTAAGGCTGTATTTACACCAATTACGTAACTTTGTACTCTAGCTTACCTTACCGTATTTTAGTGTTACGTTTAGCCTATCTTACAATACCTAGTCTTACCTATAGCCTGTCCTACAAACACGCCTTCCTATAACTTACCCTGTCTCACTTCTTTTTTCATCTCGTTTTAACCAAGAATCTATATATCCTGTCTTGTCTTCCCTTAGTATGGCTAGTATTACTCTAAAACGTACATGTACATTACAGCCATATATCTAATAGAACAGTAAACAGTAAAATCACATCTCTTAACTGAAACATCATACAAGACTTAAATAGTTTAATGTTATTATTGCTACTGCGCATTTATTAAGCGCCACTCTCTAATGACCAAGCATCAATCGATGATGCTGAGCAATAGTGAGTGAAGGACTGACTCAAGGTCCCCACACAGTAACCGTCGTTAGGAAAGGTTCGAACCCATACTGTCCGTGTTACAAGGCGAGCGCTGTAACCAATCGGCTACCGTGTCCCAGAGGGTTCCACTGTGACACGTAAGTCTCACGAACCGTTTGGTCCGAATCCAGCTCTTCCGATTAGCCATCCTTCGTTGTCCCAAGACAGGCGCTCATTGTAGTCGATCTCTTCCTTCACACGACCATGCTCGAACTCCTGTACGGTTGGATTGCCTTTGAAAAAGACAGAAAGGGTTAGCAAGGTTAAGCGTCTAATGGCAAGTCACGCAGAGCAAGGTTAAGCGTCTAATGGCAAGTCACGCAGAGCAAGGTTAAGCGTCTAATGGCAAGTCACGCAGAGCAAGGTTAAGCGTCTAATGGCAAGTCACGCAGAGCAAGGTTAAACGTCTAATGGCAAGTCACGCAGAGCAAGGTTAAACGTCTAATGGCAAGTCAAGTAGAGCAAGGTCAAGCGTCTAATGGAAAGTCAAGTAGAGCAAGGTCAAGCGTCTAATGGCAAGTCACGTAGAGCAAGGTTAAGCGTCTAATGGCAAGTCACGCAGAGCAAGGTTAAGCGTCTAATGGCAAGTCACGCAGAGCAAGGTTAAGCGTCTAATGGCAAGTCACGCAGAGCAAGGTTAAACGTCTAATGGCAAGTCAAGTAGAGCAAGGTCAAGCGTCTAATGGAAAGTCAAGTAGAGCAAGGTCAAGCGTCTAATGGCAAGTCACGTAGAGCAAGGTTAAGCGTCTAATGGCAAGTCACGCAGAGCAAGGTTAAGCGTCTAATGGCAAGTCACGCAGAGCAAGGTTAAACGTCTAATGGCAAGTCACGCAGAGCAAGGTTAAACGTCTAATGGCAAGTCAAGTAGAGCAAGGTCAAGCGTCTAATGGAAAGTCAAGTAGAGCAAGGTCAAGCGTCTAATGGCAAGTCACGTAGAGCAAGGTTAAGCGTCTAATGGCAATTCACGCAGAGCATGGTTAAGCGTCTAATGGCAAGTCACGCAGAGCAAGGTTAAACGTCTAATGGCAAGTCACGCAGAGCAAGGTTAAACGTCTAATGGCAAGTCACGCAGAGCAAGGTTAAGCGTCTAATGGCAAGTCACGCAGAGCAAGGTTAAGCGTCTAATGGCAAGTCACGCAGAGCAAGGTTAAGCGTCTAATGGCAAGTCACGCAGAGCAAGGTTAAGCGTCTAATGGCAAGTCACGCAGAGCAAGGTTAAGCGTCTAATGGCAAGTCACGCAGAGCAAGGTTAAACGTCTAATGACAAGTCACGCAGAGCAAGGTTAAACGTCTAATGGCAAGTCACGCAGAGCAAGGTTAAGCGTCTAATGGCAAGTCACGCAGAGCAAGGTTAAGCGTCTAATGGCAAGTCACGCAGAGCAAGGTTAAGCGTCTAATGGCAAGTCACGCAGAGCAAGGTTAAGCGTCTAATGGCAAGTCACGCAGAGCAAGGTTAAACGTCTAATGGCAAGTCACGCAGAGCAAGGTTAAACGTCTAATGGCAAGTCACGCAGAGCAAGGTTAAACGTCTAATGGCAAGTCACGCAGAGCAAGGTTAAGCGTCTAATGGCAAGTCACGCAGAGCAAGGTTAAGCGTCTAATGGCAAGTCACGCAGAGCAAGGTTAAACGTCTAATGGCAAGTCACGCAGAGCAAGGTTAAACGTCTAATGGCAAGTCACGCAGAGCAAGGTTAAGCGTCTAATGGCAAGTCACGCAGAGCAAGGTTAAGCGTCTAATGGCAAGTCACGCAGAGCAAGGTTAAACGTCTAATGGCAAGTCACGCAGAGCAAGGTTAAGCGTCTAATGGCAAGTCATGCAGAATTACGCGAGCAACGCATCTTAGGAGATTTAACTGCAATTAAAACGGTCTGCATTGATTGATAGCTGTCCACGAGTCGTCTTTTAGTCTTTTATATATAGCCCCTTCTACCTTTAGGCATAGCCTTGCATAACCTCTCATTTTCTGTCGGATGAAAACCAAGTTCAGTGTTGTACTTTTTGCCTTTCCTATCATCTTTTATTCTATCCTGTCCTATTCCAACCTATCCCATCCTATTCAGTCTTATCCAGTCACATCCTGTCCTGCTCTGTCCTCTTGCATCCCAAAACAATGACAGACACAGACAATGACAGACGCAGACAGCAACAACCAGACCGAGACACAGGCCGACAGACAGGGTTAGACTTTAAGTGAATACCTTTGAGGGTGATGTTGACGCTTCGTAGTCCTATCTTAACTCCAACAGTGGCGTTGATGTCTCCGCGAAGACCCGCTCTGTACTGAGTCTTCGTCTTCAGATGAGACACTTCCCACTCCTGACCGAAATTACACACTGCACATCACAGAAAACACACAAACAGGACAAGGTTAGTTTAATTTATTTGTTCATTTCACCATTTCACTAATTACGCGCTTAAATTCAATAAAGCTGATTTTTAGGTTCAAGACAAATGTACAAGGAAAACTTCTTTGGATACCTGACTCGGAGGTAGGCGCAAAGCCATTTAATCGTTACATATCAAAGGTAAACGAAATAAAACTCAATATAACAGAGTCGTTACTGAAACAGAATCCATGCATATCCTCACTTCGAACAAGGTCATCAAATGCGCTGACAGCATTAATACTTGTAGTCATACATATATGCATGCACACATGCATACATCATACATACATATATAAATACATATTTGCTTGCAAACATGCACACAGACAAGCACGCATAAATACAGGCTTCGGAAGTTGAAACATAAAACACGGAAGCTGCTATGTGTAACAAAGGAAATTGTTGGAAATTGGGCTCCCTGCCAGCGGAGCAATTTTTTCCTTCTTTTGGGATAACCCTTTGATACTGGGCATTTGTTGGCTAACAGTCATTGCTACTATATGCAGTGAAGTACTGGAATGTATTGAATCAATTCAATTGTACTTGAATTTGGTACTTGGTACTTGGTACTTAAATAAATGTACTACTAGGTACTTAATGGGGTCGGAAGCGCCTCTGCTGAGTTTCTCTTAGAGTTGCGCTATATAAATTTGCTATTACAAAAATATGTGCATATATCCATACATATGCACCCCTCTCCAACCTGCCCTTCCCATGCCTTTCCCTTTCTTTAATCTTCCCTTCCTTTTCGGTCTTCTACTCTCGCTTCTTCTCTTGTAATTCTAACATCATTTAACGCCTTCCGTTTTCTCTTTCGTTCTTCTTCCACTCTCCCATCGTTTCCTTCCACACCGAATTATACAATTACCATGCTTCTTCCCGCAATATCCACCTTCTTCAAC
>OY744608.1:57674728-57802228 GCA_963556255.1 Allolobophora icterica
ATTGATCATGACGTTGATGATACTGTGAGACAAACAATACTTGCTGCTCTCCATGAAATGCTATGCTAGCATCCAAAGCGCGGCGTATTTTCGGCTGAAGCGCTCATAGGACAAACATCTATGTGGCTTTATAAGTCCTCTTAAGACACCTATACGGCGCTATATAAATTTCCGTTTACGTTACGTCATACTGTACATCTAGTAATATATGGGACCTTTAGTTGCATGTTCGATTCTGACAACAGACCCGCTCCATTATCTTCATCCTGGTAAAGTAAAGTAAGGTGATCTGTAGGCTATAACTTTGGTTGAAGGACTGGTGGGGAGCACCGTAAACGGTTTGTATAAGGAGATGTGCCTAATGGAAACACTATCTGACGGTTCTGACCTACATGTCCCTCGCATAACCCAGTATAAGAATCTTATAACGTCTGTATCTAATGCACACATTATCAACCGATTTCCACGCATCATGATGTCGCCCAAAAGAGTTCGACAGGCAACCTATCTATGATTTAGAAGCGTTGAGAACAATTAGATTTAGAAAAGTAAATTCTCAACTCATAGCTTCACCGTCCCTTCACGCACGAAATTGACAAATCAGAAATTTGTGTTATCAGCCGAGTTGGCCTATTTACCTTTGGTATCTGTTGAAGTAATCCTCGTCTGAATCTATTATTCCACACTTCTCTGTACCAAAGGGAGTGCTTGCCTCCCAGACACCAAAAGAGATTTCGATGAGGAGAATCCTTTTCGTGGAAACAGAAGAGGTTTGGAACTACAATTCCTGTTATACTTGCAATACCAGACTCTGCGGGCGGCCCATATCATTACCCATCCGTCTCTGTATATGCCTTTGCCTATATCACCATCTGTGTCTCTGTATCTGCCCATGTCTATGCGTGTATATCTCTACGTCTGCTTATGTCTCTCTAGGTTCGTATCTGCATAGGATAGTATGTTTCTGTCGATCTGCCTGTATGTATCTGTGGAGTGACAAGGAAGAAGGCAACTAGTGTCATAGCATCCGGCATCTACGCGACTACGTGTGTGCCAGATAAAAGGCCCGTCAGGCTGAAGCTCGGTGGCTGAACCCCGTGATACGTTGAAGCTACAGGCACTTGTGACCTTTATACAGGCGTGTTAGGAATAGGCCTATTATAAACGCTACGCTGTAAGGCACGCCTAGCAGCCACAATAACCAATCTAATTTGACGGCACAGATAAGACGCCATGTGGTCCTACCAGGTGACTTCAGGAGTAAGATGCCCTCTTCCAGGCCTACAGTCAAAATTGTTTTGTCTCGAGACTTAGTCTTGGTCTCGAGACAGGTTTTCTTATGTCTTAGTCTCGATCTAGGTCTTGGGAACCTATCGTCTTCGTTTCAGTCCTTGTCTCGAGCTAAGTCATTTCTTTACTCTTGGAAACTGCTGTGAAGCGAAAGTTTTGTTCTGTCTTGAACAAGTGGTCTCAATAAGTCTCGCGCAAACTGTCTTTAAGTCTTGCGCTATAACTGGCCTGTGCAATATAATCAGGTAACTCGGAAGTGCCAATCGCACCGGAAGTTGTGAAAAACGGTCTTTTTGTCAACATATGACACCAGCTCTATCTTGATAACAAAAATCAACGTTTGACCCTTGCTTTGCCTCGGAAATAATTGAGAGCCTGTTGTGACCGACACGTATCACAACTATTTAAAAGAGCATTTTGTAATTTATTTAATTTATTATATAAGTACGAAAATGTCTCATTAAGAGCCTGAAATAGGCCTAGTGACGTTTGCATTCACACAATTTGAAGTCCTGGATAAACAAAAGAAAAGATGTGCCGTTTGACGCTTCTGTAAAACCACAATCATTGAAACGATTGATACAACATCAACTAACATAAATAGCTGGCAGACTTAGTTCTTCCACCAGGGGCGTCTATCCCCCCTCCCCTAAGTCACTGGAGCAACGTCCCTTTCCCTCCTCTTCCCCCTCCCCGTTCCTTCCTCACCTAATATGGTGGCACACACACTGACAAATATACCCCCCCCCCTATTTCTTGGATGGAGCATTTGCTCCAAGGTTTCTATGGTGTTGACGCCCCTGTCTTCCACAGTTGATTGTTGAATAAACCTGGAAAAGACTTCATGTCTACCAGCAAAGAGAACAGGAGCCTCATCGTTTTCACCATACTTATTTGTATACGTGTCTTTCTCACCATTTATCAGTGTCTGTTATCATTCGGTGGCACTGTTTAAAGCGCTCTCCGTAGGGCGTAGGCTATATGTTACAGGATGTGATACAAAGGTTGCACAAACGATCCTGCTCCTATAAATAATAACAAACGATCCTATACTTTGTTTGCATCCTGTCAGGCTATTATCCTGTATAAATATATGTATTTCACACATTGTTATGTTTTGTCATTTGTGTATGTATGGTTTGTATGCATATATATATATATACATATATATATATACAAGTACGTATATATATACGTACTTGTACATACATATACACACATAGGCCTTATGCATACAAACATTCATACTTACAAACATACACACATACATACTGACATAAATGCATACATACATGCATATATTCATTCATGCAGTCACACATTAGATGCAGTGGCGGCGATCTTATCTGAGAGGTGGGGGGGGGGGACAAAGTCGGCCACGATCTCGTCGACGACCTTTTTTTAAAATCTTGTCCCCAAAATTTTTTCTGCCACTTCATCTCCGAAAATTTCGCTTTCATCTCCGAAAAAAGTTGATGACCTTTTTTTTAGTCATTGACCCCTGTTTTTACTACCTTTTCACACTGGTCTGCTTTCTCCCAAAAAAATTTCGTCTTTTCTGGGATCTCATGTTCCCACTCAAAATATGCAATCTCATCTTCGAAAAATGTTGATGACCTTTTTTTAGTCTTCCACCTACTTTCGTTACATCTTCAGAATTTTGTTACTTTTTTCCTTGGAATTTGGGGGGACACTTCTCCTCAAAACAACTTTTCTGGTAAAAAAAACCCACTGAAAACACATTTTCACCCTCACACACAATTGCATTTGTTGACCTTTTTTGGTGTATCTTCAAAATTTGGGGGTCCGATGTATGGCGTGTCCCCCCCCCCACTCTTAAAGGTGGGGTCTTGTCCCCCGCGACCCTCCCCCCGGGATCGCCGCCCATGATTAGATGTAAAGGTCAAATGCTGTGATATAATGACCTGTGTCTACGACCTTGTGATAGATAGGCTATACCTAAGCGGTAAAAAACAGAAAACGGGAATGCCTTCACATATTTCCATTAGGGCCTACGTGAAATGGAATGGGGTACGAATATCGCTGATTCAGGTTACCTCTACATTGGGATTAATTGTCCACGTTTTTATCAAGCTCCTTTTCAAATATTTGCCTCACTTAATGCTGCTTCTAAGTTCTGTTCACACTTCGTGTACCATGTCGACCTTCTCAGACTTTCAACTTTAACTTCTGAGTTTTCGGTTTTCAACGAAAAGCCAGTTCTCTTAACTTAAACGTTTGCACCCTAAAGGTTTACGGAATTTTCACTAGTAGGCCTAATGTAGTATACTAAATGCTAAACTGCTTCAAGTATCGTAAAATGCATAACACTACCTTACTCAAAAAAACTGAATCATAGCAAAACCTGCGAAATGGTGATTCAGAGGCCTATGGAGAGGCGAGTGGACAACGATGTCCCACAAGTCAGACCCGGACTCCATAGGGTAACCAGTTTGGTTTTAATCCGATAACAATTTCTGATAATCTCAGCATAACGACCCATTTTAATCGAATCTGCAGTCAGGACCGTCGATCGCTTTCTGGCGCATGGTTTGCGAGGACCGTGCCTTTATGACGTGCTGAGAGCCACTACCCTGTTCAGGATACTCTATGCCTCACCTGCATTGGTGGGGATTTCAACCCAAGGGGATCGTGATAGATTGGGTGAGGTCTTACGGCGTCTCATCAGAGGACGCTACCTCCCAGAAGACACCCCTCCATAGAGCAGCACTGCCGCTTGGCCGACACTCGGCTCTTCGCAGCTGTGCGGGATATTCAGGAACATGTCCTGCATGATCTGCTGCCACCAATCAAACTGACACGAGCTCACAACCTGGAAATCCAGACCGCTGATAGTTTGGCTAGAAAAACGTTCATCATCAGGATGCTCTATGAAGCAGCTTAGTTTGAGCATTTGGTAAAAAAATACAAATGGGGCATATTTGAGACAAATATTAGCAGTTAATAATAGTTTATTAGTAGTCTTATGTACAAGTAATCTGTATGGACACGTTTAAGTTTCACCGCATACTGGCGTCCAGTTTGACAGTTCATTCGCTAGATGGCGAGAGTAGTCTCGTGTTTTGTTTTAAAGTCGAAACAGCCGTGGCCATAGCCGTGGCCCTCTGGTGAAGTAAACATGCTCGCTAGATGGATTGGCGATGTATTAATATACCAGCTAGACAGCATACGAACGTTTTGACTCGAAGGCATGCAGCAGTTACTTGCTTCCGCAGATATTGTGTTAGAGTGCGTTGTGATTCGACTTTTCACCTCCACGACACAGGTTCCAATCCTAGGAGCGCCATAATAATTATGATGTTGACATAAATCCAGTGATCGGCACTAAACTATTTTTTTTAAGTTAAACTAAAACTATTTTCCAACTAAAAAAAAGTAGTTAAACTAAAGTTGGCAACTGATTTTGGAAATTAGTTAACTAAACTAAAAAAAGTAGTTAAACTTTTTCCAACTATTTTCCAACTATTTACGACAAACATTTTTGCAATAAAAGACGTTAAGTGAACTGTAATAATGCAAAGCGTCAATGACAATTTCACCTTCAAACTGTGCAATGTGTACTGTTCTGGCATACAGTTACATGTGCACTGTAAGTAGTGTATGAATTTGAAAACACAGGCTGTAAATGCTAAAACCATGCAGTGTTAAAATGTTTTTTTACTGACAGTGTTCAATGTTCACTGTGGAAAAATAGTTGCATATTGCTGATTTTTTTAGTTAAACTTTTTAGTTAGCAACTAAAATTTTTTAGTTAAACTATGGTTTTAACTAAACTATTTTTTTTAGTTAAACTTCTTCCTTAACTAAATTTTTTTAGTTAAACTAATAGTTAGCAACTTTTTAGTTAACTATTGCCCATCACTGCATAAATCACACCGTGGAAGCTCAATTGGCATTAGGAGTTATGACTAACTCCGAGGCTATGGCCAGTCTTCGAAATGAATCGTAATTGTAAAATCAAAGTTTCTAAGACACTGCGAAGAGAACCAGACTGGTCATGGATATGAAGTGTAGGCGACTTCATTTGTCTTAACCTCGGCATATGAGGGCGCGTAGCCAGTCTTCTCTCACACCGCCTGATCTTCTCACCGAGAGTGTACGGCCAGCGTACTCATTATGGTAGAGGAGCAAAACGCCCTCTTTAGCGGTTTTGCTAATTTTTATAACTTCTTTCAGATAATAAATCTGACGTCAATTCCGAAGCCATTTGTTTCCTAGCATATAGGCTCCACAGCATCAAGCTTATCTTGGATTTCTCAACCTGCAGCCGATTATCATAGGCCTAGCCTGCCATCCTGCTTATAGGCCTACTTGTTGCTTATGGATAGGTCTGGATGTCTTTTCATAAAGCCTTGTAACCAATCTTCACCAGAAGACCTACCGGAAAACGAATGATCTTGACAGTGGCGTACCGAACGGGGGGCAGAGCGGGCGAGTCGCCCCGGGCGGCACTTTCCTAGGGGCGGCAAAATAGGGTAAAAGAAAAATAAAAGGAGTGAATTTTGGATATAAAAAGAAAAAGTACGAGAGAAAGAAAGAAAGAAAAAGACGGAAAGAAAGATACCGTCACTTTAATTAAGTCAGCTTTGCCTCCGTTAATCGTTAGGGGCGACATCACACTCTCTACATTAAACACTAAACAGAATTGCAGTAAAGGAAGCAGAATCGCATTATCTAGTAAACAGAGTAACAGGCTACATACAGCAAACTTTAAAGTATATTCTTGTTTTTTGCCGCCCTTCATAATCATAATATATATATATACATATAATATACATATATACATATATATCATATATATTGTATAGGTATGTACACGAATTAATTACTTAGAATAAAATTTAATCACAAACTATCAATATCGCCACCACAGCATTTCATGATTTCACCACTTAGTTTAGACATCATTTTAAAATTAATATTAACATTTTTCTGGTTTTACCAGAGATTGACTGCATTATTTTGTCATTAATTTTGAAATGATCACTTATTGAAGTCTTATTCTTTCAACATAGACTATCACAGTGAGTCAGCGACAGTCGCAAGTCATGCAATAAAATGTTTTTAATTATGTAATAAAATAAATTTCAGAGGGTTGAAAATATATAGCTAAAAGGGATAATTACAAAATAAATACAGTGAAAAGTGAAAAATCCAGAAAGGCTAGGCCCCTATAAACTGCACAAATAAAATTGAATAGCCTATGTAATATGATCGTTATGCAATATCTTAGAGAAATAGCATATAGAAACTTAAGTATCCAAGGGCGGCATATTGGGCCATCGCCCCGGGCGGCATTTCAGCTCCGTACGCTACTGGATCTTGATATTCAGTCGCACTGCGGCACTGCCCAGGGGCGCCGCCAGCGTGACGCACTGGACGCACGTGCGTCCACTCACCAAATCAAATCCACACAAGGATTAGGCATCGCTTCGATATTTTTGACAATATTACTGCGTAATTTTGTTTATCGTATACAGTATATATAAATAATATCATATGATATCATATGCATGTGTTGTACTGTATGAGTCAGAGTCACTCTAAGTCTTTTCAGTGTACGACTACGAGTGGCAGACAAGGGAAGGGTGTGGACAGGAGGAGATGGGAGGGGTGTGCGTCCAATTTTTTTAAGCCTGGCGGCGCCCCTGCCACTGCCAGATCAAATGTTACACGACATTATGTCATATGGTGTAAGACCACATAAAGCCTTTTTCATCATTTTGATGTATTCCACCAGTTGCTGCTCTGCCTGCTCATAGTCAGATTTAAAAACTGTAGACATATTGTGTCGCGTGGGGAGATCGACGACAACGACGAGATGTCATCATCATCATGATAATGATGTCGTTGGCGGTCGAGATGGAATGATGACGGACGAAAGCCAGTCTCCACTTGGGCAACAATGAAGGCAGCGAGGCCCAGGTGTAATCGGACGCCACACAGCCAAGGTGTAATAGGACACCTCGCGGCTATGGTGTAACCAGACACCGCCCGCGCTGCAGGCGAGCGACGACCCGCGTATCGAGGAGCAATCTGACACTAATTGACGATAGCTTGACGTGGGGAGGGGGGCTGACTGATGCACGCTGGAGTTCCTACTTAACAGAAGGGAACGGTGAATACGGAACTTGTACTACTGACGCGGACGACGCGTGAACATCGGTCGAGCGATCAACATCGAGAGGAGCGACCAGCGGCGGCGGCAGAGTATTAGTCCGTCAGATTCAGAGACTGACGCGAAAGAACGATCTGTAGTTAGGCTGTACGAAGAAACATTTGAGATAGTCCGATTTAATATCTAAACGCTTTAATACTACGTGGAAGTTCCCGTAGAGTTAGTGTACATATATTTGTTTCTTTAATTAAATTCATTTATTAATTAAACAAAGTTCGTCGTGAATCTTCTATAGAAAAGTTAGGCACGTTAAATAAAAGTGCAAGTAAAAGAACAAGCAGTCGAGGGTCGACATCAACACACGGCAAACAATCGACTGGAATCCTCCGATTGCGACATTGGCGCAGTCGACAGGATTTTTCAACTGAAGACGTCACGACGAAAAGCGGAACCGGAAACGGAAAAGAGAAATCTCAACAGATCGGGACCAGCGGCGAATACAACCCTCCGCAACTGGAGAAATCGAGTGCCGGACTCCGAAGACGAAGGACTCGAAGGAACCGACAGCAGCAGGCAACGACGAGGAACAAGAGCGCCAACGGACGACCGACCATCGCTAGCAACGACGGACGGGAGTGGCAACGGAGGACAGCGGATCAGCCAAGATACCAAAAGACGGAACACGCTCGACGTATCAGAGGGTAAGTCCTTACTGGTAGTCGTGGTAATCTGTGAGGTTGCGGTTGAGGTCTGGATGAGGATTGGTGTGCGAATAGCCGAGGCTTTTGCGTAGCTCCTTTTGCTCAGTTCTGTTCTTGTTGTATTTGTGGTAGAATTTTAGGACGTTGTTTTCTTTGATTTCTGACCAGCGGTGACTCTCCTCTAACTTACTTATCTTTTTCTATTAGTGAGCGGACTGTTGGAAGATGGATAAGTTGTCGGTAGGGAAAAGAGTGAAGGTGCAGAACATGCCCCGTCACAGACTAGTCGCATATCTGATAAAGATGGGACTAGGAGAGGAGGAATTGGGTTCCATGAGTACGGGCCAACTCCAAGAGGCGAGTGCTGAAATAATTGTGTCTGGACGGGAAACCCCGCCAGAAGTAAGTGAGGAAGTAAGCACGGGTAGCATAGAAAGCAGTATCGACTCGGCAGCGCAAACGCAGGTATACGAATTAAAACGCTTAAAATACGAGAGAGAGGAAGCCGCAAGGCTGAGAGAGGAAGCGGAGAGAAGAGAGAGAAGAGAGGAAGAGAAAGAGAGGAGAAGAGAAGAGAAAGAAGAAAGACTGAGGAGAGAAGAAAAAGAGGAAGCAGAGAAGCTCAGACTGCTTGAGGAGAAGCGGGCTGAGAAGCAGCGAAGAGAAGAAAAAGAGGAAGCAGAGAAGCTCAGACTGCTTGAGGAGAAGCGGGCTGAGAAGCAGCGAAGAGAAGAGAAAGAGGAAGCGGAAAGATTGAGGAAAGAACAAAAGGAGGAAGCTGAGAGGCTGAGAAGAGAAGCGAGAGAGGAAGCAGAAGGAGTAAGGCTTCGTGAGGAGAAGCAGAGAAGGGAAGAGAGAGAGGAAGCCGAGAGGCTGAGAAGAGAAGCAAGAGAGGAAGCAGAAGGAGTAAGGCTTCGTGAGGAGAAGCGGAGAAGGGAAGAGAGAGAGGAAGCTGAGAAGCTCAGGCTTCAGGAGGAGAAGCGGAGGAGAGAAGAAAAGGAGGAGGCAGAGAAGAGAGAGAAGGAGGTCCGAGAGGAAAGGGACGCAGAGAGGAGACTCAGAGACGAAAGGGACTATAACTTGAGGCATTCGGTCGTAGGACGAATGAAAACGTATAGTGAAAGCTTGCGAGGACTCTTACCGAGATTCCCCAGCGACCATGCGCAAATCCCTGGTTTCTTTGTGCATTGCGAAAGGTTATTCGACTCTTGCGCTGTCCCGGACGACCTTCGAAGCAGATTACTCTTGACCTGTCTAGATAATCAGGCCAGAGCACTGACGGCCAGACTCACACAAGAGGAGCTTGATAATTACGGGAAGCTAAAAACCTTCTTGTTGAAAGAGTTCAAAGTGAGCGCAGTCTCTTTACGAGAGCGATTCATGAACGCAAAAAAGGCGGTAGATGAATCATACACAACATTAGCTTCGAGACTGCATAATTTACTTTCTTACTATCTGCAAGATCGCAAGGCAATGACTTTTGATGAGGTTACAAGCCTCTTGATTGCAGATAAAATGAAAGAAATGTTGCCCAGAGGATGTTTGAATTTCATCCTCAGTCAAGAGCAACAGAATTGGTTAGGGCACAAAGAGTTAGCTGCAGCGGCTGACACTTACGCCGCCACCCACCCTTGGGAAAGTGACTATACGAAGCATAGTCTAGGCACGGGTAAGACGGAGGCTCGCTATGCGAAGGCACCAGCACCTCCTCAGACGACGGTTAAACAGACGGACACGTGGACTGACCGACCGGGAGGGACACAGACAAGTAACAGGACAGACGGACGTCCAACCCCCGACGAGATTAGAAAGCGTGGCCTTTGTTTCCTATGCTTTTCTCCAGACCACAGAGCTAAACTGTGCTCGAAGAACAAACAAATTAAAAGCAAGCAGGTGAGCGCGTGTGCGGTCCAGCCAACCGTGACCAGAGCTCAAGACAGACAGGCAGACAGACAAAGCGAGACGCGACAAGACGGACCGCCATTGATACAAGAGATAGACCAATATGCACGGCCGACAAACCCGGATTGCATTGACGTGGAGGAGACTTATGTAAGAGAGTACATGAAAGTGTATATTACAGGGCTCCCTGTGACATCGTCTCTAATAGATAGCGGGGCCGAATACAATTGTGCGCGAGCAGAACTAATCAGGCCGCTCAACCTACCTGTGGTCAAGCAGATAGAGGTGAAGGGGCTGAACGGTCAATCAATGATTGTGGACGTGGTGCGGCTGAGACTAAAGGGGTCTCAGGCCGGCGAGGACAGCGAGGGGGAGGTAAATTACGCCCCTGATGTTCGGATATGGGCGGCACTCATTAAAGACCTTAATGAACCGTTAGTTATCACGCCCACTACAGCCGACCTGCTGCGCGAGACAGCGTTGTACTCGTGTCACGCGGCCAGCGCTCCTGAAATAGATCAAATTTCAGAAGCGCAGGCGGTCGCAAGGACTGAGACGAGTGAGGAAGAGGAGAGAGGGGAGGAGGTAGAGGGGCTTAGGACGCTGATAGGCGAGGATTACTTCACGGTCGCTCAAGCAGACAGTGGGAGTGCAGGAGAAATCAGCCCCGAAGAAACGGATAATGAAGAGCTATTCTTCAATCCTGAGATACCACCCCCACCCAAGGAAGACACAATAGTAGGCAGAAGCAAGATGGCGGCCGAACAAGCACAATGTTCGACACTAGCACCATTCTTGGCCCACGGGAAAATTGGGGCGAAGAACTTCTTCATTGAAGACAATTTGCTCTTTCATAAAGACAAAATAGCTGGGCATTCTGTAAAACAACGGTGTTTACCTAAAGAAAGAATAGACAAGGTCTTAAACTTAGCACATGACGCTGCGTTCGCAGGTCATATGGCGTTGAAAACGACTAAGGACCGAATCAAACTGAATTTCTGGTTTCCCAACGTGGAGGATATAGTGAAGGAATATTGTGCATCTTGCGACATTTGCCAAAGGCATGCGCCGCTGCGAGTGGCGCAGCGAGCCCCCATAACTCCTATCCCTCGCAACGACGAGACCAGATTCGGTTGTCTAGTGGCAGATTGTATAGGGCCTATAGTTACCAACGTAGACCCCACAAGCCCAAAACCCGAGTACAACTACGCCTTAGTGGTAGTTGACCAATTTTCAAGATGGCCGATGGCCTATCCTCTGAAATCATTAACGGCAAAAGCGACATGTGATGCATACATGCAAATCTTCACGACCTTCGGTTTTCCAAAAACGATTAGGTCCGATAACGGGTCGAATTTCAACAGCAAATCAACCCAAGAGTTTCTGCATCGTATGGGGTGCTCACCACGCTTTGGGCCAGTCGCACATCCTGAGTCACAAGGTCTAGTGGAACGCTGCAATGCCACACTGAAGACCATGATTCATAAATTGGCAGAAGAAAACCCGAGGGGATGGCACAGACTGTTACCTTACGTGCTTTGGAGCTTAAGGGAACGCCCCTCGGCAACCACCCACGTGAGTCCCTACACCCTGGTGTATGGTACCCTGCCTAAAGGACCTCTATCTGTCCTTTCTGAGGAATGGGCGGGAGAGCGGGATTCTCCATTAAGTCTGGGCACAGGCGCCGCAGCTTACTTGGACCAATTAAGGGATAACCTTGAAATGTCTAAATTATATGCCGAATATTATTCAGACATTGAACAGCAGCGCTATGCTACTCATTACAATTTAAGAAGCATGGACAGGCGTTACGAAGTAGGGGATAAAGTCATCATCCAATCACCGGAAGTGCGAGGAGCAAAGAAGGAGGGCCAATGGCAAGGCCCGGCCATCATCGCTCAGGTGAAATCGCCCTACACATACATCGTGGAAATAGGGGGCAAAAGCCGCTTATTACATGCAAATCGTATTCGCAAATATAACGAAAGAATACAGCAAGCATTGATTAACAATTGCTCCATTCTGTTCGAGAAGGACGAAGACTTCGGTCACGTGGAAGCGGTGGGTAGCGTCGTCACGAGTCAGACACGGCCCAATGAACAAGTAGACCCTATTGCCGTTGCACACTTAACGGTACCCGAGCGGAAACAGCTGTTTAGTCTGTTAGACAGATTTCCAGATGTGTTCTCGGACAAACCAGGTTTCTGTCCCGTCCTAGAACACACAATCACTGTTAGCGCGGAGTTCAGGCCGAAGAGTTTGCGAGCCTATAAGGTGCCGGAACTGCTCAAACCGGAGATGGAGAAGCAGATCCGCGAACTTTTGGCCCTAGGTATCATCACTCCCTCACATAGTGAAATGGCTAGTCCCGTTGTGTGCGTTGTGAAAAAGGGAGGTCAAGGCGGTTTAAGACTGGCCATTGACTACCGATATGTAAACAAGTTCTCGGCGGGTGACGCATACCCCACCCCCGACATCCAGGAAGTGTTACAGAAGGTAGGAAGTGCAAACTTCATATCCTGCTTTGACGCACGTCAAGGATACTACCAGATTGGACTCCACAAGGACTCTCGTTGGTTATCAGCCTTCGTATGTGACGCTGGCCTATTTGAGTTCGTACGACTGCCCTTTGGTTTAAAGTCAGCCTCAAATTCTTTTATCCGATGCATGTCAAAGGTCCTTCATCCCATTCGCGACTTCACTGAGACGTTTGTGGATGACATGGCAGTACACTCGATGACGTGGCCGGATCACATGAAACACCTAGAGAAATACTTAATGACTATTCAACGGTCGGGTCTGACCCTTAACATTAAGAAGAGTTCGTTTGCTAGGCGACAAACAACGTTTGTAGGTCACCTGATCGGATCAGGGAGCATTGAACCGGATCCTATGAAAATCGCAGGGCTAGGGAAAACCCTCAACCCGAGTCCAAAAAGGACATACGGAGATTAATTGGCTTCTTCAGTTATTTTAGGAACTTCATCCCTAACCTGGCTGAGACAGCCAGAATTCTCACTGACTTGACCCAGAAATCGGTGCCTGCTAAGATACCCTGGCGAATTGAACATCAAAATGCGCTAGATAAACTTACGCACGATTTGAATAACGCTGTATGTTTGCAGACAATTGACTACGGCAGAGAGTTTGGTTTATCGACTGACGCTTCAGACAAAGCAGTCGGTTGCTGCTTATTCCAAATTCAAGACGATGGAACAGAACGGCCAATATGTTTCGCCAGTTCTAAATTAGATGCTACGCAAGCGCGTTGGTCCACTGTGGAACGCGAAGCGTATGCTGTAATCTTTGCGTTGAAGAAGTTTAGGAATTGGATTTTTATGTCAAGGACCACCCTCTATTCTGATCACAATCCCTTGACTTTCCTAACTGCTTCTACGCCCACAAGTGCTAAACTTGCGAGATGGGCTCTGGCACTCCAGGACTTTGATATCGCTTTTAAATATCGTCCTGGGGCGCTGAATATTCCCGCTGATCTTTTGTCCAGACTATGATTGAGGAAGAAGGCGGACTACCATGTAAGGCACCGCGACAACTGTAAATATATTTCTAACTGTGCTGATATTTTTGTATTTTTATGGGAATGACGAGGACATGGTCTGGAGGAAATCGATGGAGGGAACGACATCATTCTCAGCCGGGAGGCGAACCAATGACTGGCTTTGTCCTCCCCCGGGAAGGGAGGTGTCGCGTGGGGAGATCGACGACAACGACGAGATGTCATCATCATCATGATAATGATGTCGTTGGCGGTCGAGATGGAATGATGACGGACGAAAGCCAGTCTCCACTTGGGCAACAATGAAGGCAGCGAGGCCCAGGTGTAATCGGACGCCACACAGCCAAGGTGTAATAGGACACCTCGCGGCTATGGTGTAACCAGACACCGCCCGCGCTGCAGGCGAGCGACGACCCGCGTATCGAGGAGCAATCTGACACTAATTGACGATAGCTTGACGTGGGGAGGGGGGCTGACTGATGCACGCTGGAGTTCCTACTTAACAGAAGGGAACGGTGAATACGGGACTTGTACTACTGACGAGGCCGACGCGTGAACATCGGTCGAGCGAACAACATCGAGAGGAGCGACCAGCGGCGACGGCAGAGTATTAGTCCGTCAGATTCAGAGACTGACGCGAAAGAACGATCTGTAGTTAGGCTGTACGAAGCAACATTTGAGATAGTCCGATTTAATATCTAAACGCTTTAATACTACGTGGAAGTTCCCGTAGAGTTAGTGTATATATATATTTGTTTCTTTAATTAAATTCATTTATTAATTAAACAAAGTTCGTCGTGAATCTTCTATAGAAAAGTTAGGCACGTTAAAATAAAAGTGCAAGTAAAAGAACAAGCAATCGAGGGTCGACATCAACACACGGCAAACACACGATAGGGCGACCTCCGATTGCGACATATTGCAAAGTCTAGCGATCCCCAGTCTTGTTGTCAAGACCTAAAACCTCAAGACCAAGACCAAGAGTGAACCTCAAGACCAAGACCCGAGACCAAGAACCAAAAAAATCACAATCAGGTCAAGACTTCTATTGCTTACTAATAAATTAAGTCGGAATACTCGCTATTTTAATGAAAAAGTAAGTCTTTCATTTTATTCAAGCAAATTAACTTTAAATGCAGACTGCAGAGAATTCTGAATTCGTATTTACAAAAGTGCTTCATGCAAAATGTTATTCCAGATGCCTTAATTGTATTTTATAAAAACCAATTCACTCAGAATTTTCTGACCAAGAGGCCTCGTAAAAATTCCGCAAAGTGAAAAAATACGTTCTACAGGTGTTGAAGTCGCTGGAACACAATGTAGCTGTCAACCCAATCCTTCCGTTGACAATCCTTCTGATTAAATCCTTGTTCTCTTCGTACTTAACGCCTATTTAACGTTCACCTTTTGAACACTAATTCTACGTATAAGTATAACCTGAATTAATCAGCAACACAGTTTAATATCTTTTAGTTTAATAAGAAACAAACAGACAGAACTCAATTCGATTACAACTCAACTAGTCAGCCACACTACTACAGCGAACACACTCGAATTCAAACTTCTCTAGTCAGCATAATTCTTCGCGCCTCTTGACACACCTGTCTTCTGTGCGCCTAAGCGAAATCTAATAATATACATATAGGCCTAGCGCGCCTCTGCCGAGATCGGCCGGCCACGCGTGTCACTAAGTACAACTAAACGTTATACATCTATCATATATACATATACACGAGAAACTAAAGTAAGCGCACTATATATATACGCTAAATATCTCGCACTGCAAAACTGTACACAAAACTCAGTTCACATTACCTCCTTCCTTTTTCTGGAATTGAGCAAATTAAATTTCAAAATTTGCGAAATTACCAAAATACATGAAACATATATATGTCTAACTAATCAATAAACAGTCTTACGATTACTTATAACCTTGACAAACAATCAGCAATAATATTCAATCTGCCCTTCTTGTACTTCACCTCAACATCAAAAGTTTGTAAGGCTAACGCCCAACGCACAAGTTTAGCAGACTTAGACATTGACTCAGTCAAATATGTAAGAGGATTGTGATCAGTAAAAATGAAAATTTTTGATCCAATTATAATTTCTTTTAACTTGTTTAGAGCCCAAACAATAGCATAGGCTTCCTTTTCCACAGTAGCCCATCTCTTCTGGGTATCAGTTAATTTTTGACTGATAAATGACACAGGGCGTTCTATTCCCTTGTCGTCCATCTGTGTTAAAACAGCACCGACTGCAAAGTCACTACTATCGCAGTACAAATTGAATGGTTTTCCCACTTCAAAAACATATAACACTACTTTGGATCGCACAGCCTCTTTAAGTAAATCAAATGCTTGCTGATGTTCAACAGTCCAATCAATCTTATCAGAAACACGTTTACTAGTTAAATCAGATAGCGGTTTCGCAATCTGTGCAAAGTCCTTAATAAACTGTCTGTAATAATTAAAAAATCCAAGCAGTTGCTTAACTTGCTTCTTAGTTTCTGGGATCTTCAAATTAGTCAAACTTTCAATTCTGTCTGGATTCATCTTTATCTTACCAGACCCAACCACATGACCGATAAACCTTACCTCACTCTTACCAAATATGCATTTTTTCAAATTCAAAGTAACGTTATGCAATCTCATTTGCATCAAAAATGCATCTAGATGCTGCAAGTGAACTTTCCAACTGTCAGAATGCACAGCAATGTCATCAACATACGGTTCTGCAAAGTCACTTATAGGCTGTAAAACTAAATTTATCGCCTTAACAAAAGTTCGTCCAGAATTTATCATTCCAAAAGGAACACGAGTAAATTCATACAGTCCATTATGTGTTACAAAAGCTGTCTTCCATTGATCAGATTGTTTTACAGGACAAGTCCAATAAGCACTTCGACAGTCCAAAATAGAAATCACATTAGACTTTCCAACTTTGTTCAAAACGTCTCTGACAATCGGCATAGGATATTTACAATCCACTGTGAATGAGTTAATGTATCTGTAGTCACAGGCAAGTCTTAAAGATCCGTCTTTCTTTTTAACAATAACCAAAGGGCTTGCCATTCTGCTCGATGATGGTTTGATAATGTTTGTTTTTAACATTTCTTTGATCTGACGTTCCACTTCTGATCGATAAATCAAAGGAATTCGATATGCTGCAAATTCCTTTTCACGAAATCCTGGTTTTAGTTCAATTTCATGTTCAACCAATGTACATAATCCGGGTTTTTCTGAAAATCTATCACAGTATTTGTTCAAGACTTTCAACAACTGTTCTTGCTGAGTTACTGTCAAATGGCTAATTTGTTCAGGATCGAGGTTAAGTGAATTCTTGTCATCTTGAACCTCATTCCTCATTGGTAATTCAACCACTGAACCAAAATCTTCATCTTCTTCAACGATTAGACCACAACTTAATGCTCGAGTAACATATTTTCTGATCTTGTTGGCGTGAATTATTTTTCGACCATTTTCACCCATATCGACTAAATAAGAGTACTTTGATCTTCGATGTATGATCGTACATGGACCATGCCATCGAGAAATAAGTTTGTTTGTTGACGTTGGATACAAAACTATGACTTTCTCACCAGCTTCAAATTCTTTGTGCTTTGCTCTCTTGTTATACTGATTCGTGTATTGTAATTGCTTTTCTCGAGAGTAAGATTCTGCAAACAATAATGCTTTCTCCATATTTTCTTTGAGTTCTTTTAAATACTTTTCTGGTTTAACTCCAACATGAGGTGGTAAGTTTATTTCTCTAGTCCAACTCTCTTTTAATATTGCCAATGGTCCTCTCGGAATTTTCCCATAGACAAGCATATATGGTGATACTCCAGTAGTTGCATTCGGCACTTCTCGTAATGCCCACACTGTGAAAGGAATTATCTTGTGCCATTTCCTCGGGTTGTCTATTATCACATGATGGATCATCTTTTTAAATGTCTGATTCCATCTCTCTACTAATCCAGCAGCTTCTGGGTGTCCTGGTGTGTCGAATCGTGGACTACAGCCCATTAAATTGAGAAATTCTCTTGTCAAACTGGCTGTGAAGTTCGTTCCTTGGTCACTTGTAATCACGGACGGCACACCAACGTTCATGAACAGTTCCGTCAACGCTTCACACACAGCCTTCGCTGTCAGCGATTTCAATAAGAAGATTGTAGGCCATCTGGTGCACGAGTCCACAATGCATAAACAATACTTGTGACCTGCAGCAGATACTGGATCGATCGGGCCAACGAGGTCCATCGTCATTCTCTTGAAGGCGACCTCTTCTCTTGAGACTGGAGTGATAGGCACTCTATCCATCACCAGACTCCTTGCCTTTAATTGACACTTCTCACAAGACTTACAAAATTTCACAATGTCTCTTCTCATCTTTGGCCATACAAAAGATAATTTTATTCGTTCTCTTGTTTTCTCTTCTCCTAGATGTCCTCCAAATACCGATTCATGCGCCAATTCCATCACTTTAATTCGTCTCTCTTTTGGTAACACTAGTTGATATATCGTCTGGTCTAATATCTGATATTTCTTATGCAATAAACCGTTGATCACACAGAATTCAGATTCTTTCTCTTGTGCTAACTTCCACCACAGCTTCAACGATTCATCATTTCTCTGTTGCTCTTCGAACTTCTTCGAATCGGCAATCTGCACCTTTTGTTCTTCATCCATCTCTTCATCTCTATACAAGTCTCCTATCCCCACATCACATTCATTGTCTTCTTCCGTTTCATTTAATGTGCCATTCTCGCATGCAGCCATCTCTTGCTCGTTCATCTCTGATGTTATACCATCTCGCGATAAGCTTCGTTGCTCATTACTGTCGTTTTCCTCATCACTTGAACTTTCAGTTTCACTCTTCTCATCCACATCTACCATTTCCTGTTTCCGACTCTGCGCTCTCGTCATTACATTTGCTCGTACACTCACATCTCCTTGTATCGTTTTAACTTTCATCTGTGGTACGGCTTTTAATTCGGCAATTATCTCTGGATGCAACAAGAATCTTTCTGTACTGCCCATCTTTGCAATACTAGCACACATCAAGGTGACATAAGGTGTAAGTGAACACTGGATTTTACGCGGAAATCCCTCTTCTTCCACGTCACTATCACACAGTCTAACATCGACTTTCACTAACTTCGCAGGAATGGCATCTCCTGCCACACATTGCAAATTCACTTTTCCAATTTGTTCCACCTTCATGCCTTCCAGTAATTCTTCACTAATCACCGGAATCTCTGCTCCCGAGTCGCTCAGTGCTTTGACTTTCACTGGCTCTTTACCGTCTACTGCACGAATTTCAACCTCGACATATTGCAAGAACGATTTCTTCAATATTCGACTGTCATCTTTTCCTATGACTTCTCTCTGATTTTCAGCATCCAATAGAATTTCATTTTGAATACCACATTTCATTACTGACTTTACTTCAGTCTCTTGGTTTTCTTGACTCGCGGTTTGATTATCTGTATCACTAACCACTTGAATCAAATTCACCCTTGTGTGTTCTTGATTTCTGCTAGAACTAGCTGCTGCCACTGGAACTGGACAAAATTTAACCAAATGTTTGTCTGAACCACAGTTGTGACAACGCTTCACAACCATACCTCGTTGTTCATTGCCTTCATATCTCTTATACTGCGTAAACGATGTGTTGCCTTCCCTCTTGGCAAACGGCGCTGACGATTTGTTAAATCCCTGACGACCAAACGCCACTTCTCTGGTCTCATTGGGTACAGGGACACTAGCCTTGACTTCTTTACCTTTGAACTGACTCCCTGTTTCTGGATTACTTTTCCACTTTCCACTCTGGCTTTGGTTTACGGAACGTTGAGAAGGATAACTGTTTATATTTGGGATCGCAAACCCAATTCGATTGTTTACATGAATGTCTGCTAGGTCTGCCACTGCACTAGCTTGGAGACAGTCAGTTCCTTCCTTCGACAATACAAACTGTAGTGGACCTGGTGGTAAACATTCTTTCAGCTTATCCGCTACCAGCAAATCAAAGAGCGTATCATACTCTCTGTTCACGTTTCGACTTCTCACGTAATAGTTTAGCAAGTTCTTCAGTCTTGCCGTAAACATCGTATAAGTCTCTTCTGTTGTCTTCTTAGCATCCACAAATCTGGCTCTGTATTCTCTCGAAGTCAACTTAAATTCTTTTAATAAGTGCTGCTTGACTCTATCATAATTGTCTAGATCATCGTATGACAATCTATTCAGAACGGTTCGAGCTTTCGGCGTCATCAATGGTAATAATAATTTCACCCAAAACGGCTTTTCCACAGCAAAGCTACGAAACGCGTTCTCGACTGTTTCAAAATATAATGGCACCTCCATCATATCAGTTGGCATTTGAGGCAATACATGCTTCATTGCATCACCTATTTTCTTAATTTTTGACACCAAAGTTTCACTTTCTTGCTGTTTCCTTCTTTCAGCTTCCCGTTCTTCTCTCATTTGCGTTTCTTTCAATGTCAATTTTGATTTCTCCAGTTTCAGACGTTCTTGTCTTTCTGTCTCTGCCTTTTCCAAACTTTCTTTCTGAAATTTGAGTTCTTCTTGTCTTATCTGTTCTGCGCGTTCTAACTCTAACGTTCGCGCTTTTTCTTTTTCTTCTTCACGCATTCTCTTTGCTTCAATCTGTTGCTGACGTACCTCTTCATCACTTTTTCTAGCTTTTTCAAATTCAATCATCTGCTCCAATCTTCTTCTTTCAGCATCTTCTCTATCTCTTTTCAACTGTTCTAACTGAATCTCAAACTGATTCTTTTGCAATTCAAGTTCTGCCTTACGCACTTGTTCTGCTTTATCTTCTCTCTCTCTTTGCAGACGCAATTCCTCTTGCCTTGCAAGTTCCGCTTTCTCTTCTTTCTCTCTCTGCAAGCGCAATTCTTTCTCTTCTTTCTCTCTCTGCAAACGTTCTGCTTTCTCTTCTTTCTCTCTCTGCAGACGTTCTGCTTTCTCTTCTTTCTCTCTCTGCAAGCGCAATTCTTCTTGCCTTGCAAGTTCCGCTTTCTCTTCTTTCTCTCTCTGCAAGCGCAATTCTTCCTGTCTTATCTCTTTCTCTTCTTGTCTCCGTTTCTCCTCCCTATCTTCTTTCATCATCATCCACTGCATCAACATCTCCATAGACATAGGCGCAGGAGGTTTTTCAATAGCCTTTTCTACGGCACCGCCAACTGCACCTTCTTCTTCGACTTCTTCTTTAACCCACACTTCAGCGAGTTCCTGTATCATGTCACCACGTGACATACCTTCTAATTGTTCTTCTTTGAAACCGGCTTTCAACAAACGCTGTTTTAGCCTTTCCGTAGACATCTTCTTAATATCTGCTTGTCTTTCAGCACTTAGTTTCTCCATCTTACTTGTTTACTTTGGTGATTTCTCTTTTCAAAGAAGTCACGGTTTTTCTTGGTGTGTGAATCGATAAACAAACGGGATTTCTTTTGTATTTGTTCGTGGAAAACAACGAAATTTTTATACCGTTTCTCGTGTTCCGCCGTCGTTGATATCGTAAACTCGTCACACAGCACACAACGCGTAGATTCTTCTAACACCGTCGTAGATTCTTCTAACACCGTTGTAAATTCTTCAATCACCGTCGTAGATTCTTCTATCGCCTTCGAAGAGGTGATAACGTGAATTTTTATCCACTGTGAGTTTATATCCACCGTGAGTATTTATTCCACCGTGAGTATTTATCCACCGTGAGTATTTATTCCACCGTGAGTATTTATCCACCGTGAGTATTTATTCCACCGTGAGTATTTATTCCACCGTGAGTATTTATCCACACCGACGCTGCCACCAATAATGTCAACCCAATCCTTCCGTTGACAATCCTTCTGATTAAATCCTTGTTCTCTTCGTACTTAACGCCTATTTAACGTTCACCTTTTGAACACTAATTCTACGTATAAGTATAACCTGAATTAATCAGCAACACAGTTTAATATCTTTTAGTTTAATAAGAAACAAACAGACAGAACTCAATTCGATTACAACTCAACTAGTCAGCCACACTACTACAGCGAACACACTCGAATTCAAACTTCTCTAGTCAGCATAATTCTTCGCGCCTCTTGACACACCTGTCTTCTGTGCGCCTAAGCGAAATCTAATAATATACATATAGGCCTAGCGCGCCTCTGCCGAGATCGGCCGGCCACGCGTGTCACTAAGTACAACTAAACGTTATACATCTATCATATATACATATACACGAGAAACTAAAGTAAGCGCACTATATATATACGCTAAATATCTCGCACTGCAAAACTGTACACAAAACTCAGTTCACAGTAGCTTTTCAAGCACTGGATGTAGGCTTATATTAAGTACAAATCGTGAGTCGTTTGAAATCCTCCAATGGTTTATCACATTCACCGTCTGCATGGCTTCAGAAACAATTAAGTCTCGGCAGGGCTTCCAGATAAATCATAGCTGTTGCTGCTGCCCAGAGTCGTCTATCCCCCCCCCCAAGTCATTGGAGCAACTTCCCCTTCCCCCTCTTCTTCCCCCTCCCCGTTCCTCCCCCCACCCTAAAATGATGGCACACACACTGACAGATCTCTCCCCTCCCCTATATCTTGGATGGAGCATTTGCTCCAAGGTTTCTATGGTGTAGACGCCCCTGCTGCTGCCGATGGGTTTCCCTGACCAACAAGACTTGTATCCGTCCGTTACCGTATAGATATTTGTCGTATGACGCAAAGAGGCTTGATAAATTTTCTTGAGTTTTGTAAAATGACTGTTCAAATTGACAACCGGTCTTGGTCTTGCGAGACCAAGACTTTGAACCTCAAGACCAAGACCAAGACCGACTTTGAACCTCAAGACCAAGGCCTAATACCGAAGGCATCACCGCATCCAGTGTCGGCGATCTTGTCTGAGAGGTTGGGGGGGGGGGACAAAGTCGGCCTTGGTCTGGTTCATGACCATCTTTCAGGAATTTATCCCGAAAATATTTTTTTTACCAGACATTCTACGAAAGTTCAACATTTTTTCGCCAATTCATCTACGAAAAAACTTGACGACCTTATTTTTTTAGTCATTGACCTCTTTTGCCAGTATTTTTACCAATTTATCAAGAAAAACTTTTCTTTTTCTTACCATTCCACGAAAACTTCTTACCTTCTTCGTCAATTCATCTCCCAAAAAGTTGATGACTTTTTTAGTCATTCACCTCTTTTACAACTTCTTAAGAGTCTCCCCCACATTGTCATTACCTTTTTTCTCACCGGTAAAAAAAGCCTGTGAAAACCCTCACACACAGTTACATTTCCTCGCTTTGTTGGTCTTTCTTCAAAATTTGGGGGTGGGGGTCACATGTATGGCGTGTCCCCCCCACTCCTGAAGGTGGGGGTCCTGTCCCCCGCCACCCCCCTAGATCGCCGCCCATGACCGCATCAGTCGATGGTCGCTCCAAGTCCATCGCAATCAGAAATCGAATATGCAACTCAAACATAATGTGAGATTACAAGATGTTAAGCATAAAAGTGTATTTACTTAATTCTGCTGTGGGGTAAAATACCCTTCAATGTGAGGCAAACCGCCTCCTTTCGGGGGTGTTTTGTCCTACTTGGTACTACACAACAAGATTACCTATATCACACACAAATCAACACAATGTTCCGTCTGTCAATCCGGTAACTTTGGGCTATAGGTTAAAGTGGGCGAAGCCCGCCATTCCCCGCCAGCTCCCTCTGCCGGCCTGCAGAATGCAGGCAGCTTGGCAGGTACACGGGTCCAGTTAAGGAAGGCAAAGCCCGACCTCGCCAGCACCCAGCTGTCAGGCGTAACCGGTGCGCTGCCTGATGCAGGCAGGTAGAGAACATAGATATTGAGAAATCATCTATTGCACATGGTCGGTTACATGTACATGACCGACTGTTAAATGATACTGTTGTTGTCTTTCAAACTAACCGTTGTCTTTACAGTTTAAGTGTTTAATCAAGTGTTTAAAAAATAATACCGTGATTTTTCACGGGTTACAGCTAGTGTAATGTAAAAACTCTATTTACTATGCATAATGATTGTATATACCTTGTATTTTAAAATTATTTATGTACTGTTGGCTCTGCCTTGTGTATTGCAACGCTTATGTCACAAAATTGGCAGCATAACTTTACAAGAAAACGCTCAAAAATTGATTTTAGTGAGAGAAAAAAACAAGAAATCATCCAAAAATCAAAGTGGCTGATGATGACCTCAATATAGTTCAACCACAGATCTATATTCTATTATGGCCTCCTCCTCCTCTCCTCCTCCTCCTCGTCCTCCTCCTCCCACTTCTCCTCCTATTCTCCTTCTTCCTATTCCCACCTCCTATTCCCCTCCTCCTGCACTTCTTGGTCGTCTCCTCCTCCCTCTTCTTCTCCTCCTTCTGTACTCGTCATGCCCTCCTCTTCCTCTTCGTCCTATTTGGTTCAACAACAAAGCCCAAGGACAGTGGAACAGTCCATTACATAGCGAAGGGATGACGGGGCGGCGTCGAGCCCCACTCTACCTTATAGCTGTTGGCCCTGTACTGATTTTTGGCGACATGACGGTATCGTTTTGGTTCGAAGCAACACCAATAAAGGGTGGCGTATTCTTGCATACTTAACTATCGCATTAGCCCGTGTGTTATACGTGGCCCCGGCATGTTGGGACTTCGCGGGTCAGCACTCAGCAGAAGCGGGATAGACTGCAGTCCGTGATAAACCGTCTGGTGCGCCTGCATTATCTCTTCGAGCAATTATGTAGCCTGGCAGACGGGGTCCTCTTCGCTGCGGTACTGCATGACCAGGGCCATGTGCTGAACCCTAACCTCCCACCGTTGAGGCCACAGCACTACACGGCCGAGAAATACCTAGGGCGGAAATTCTAATGAGGAAACTTTTTGACAAGAATGCTCTAGTCTGTATTGTATAAACCATGCATATGTAAACCAAAGTGCGGTATAGGCAAGTTGGTAGTAATAAAGAATATACTTACTTACTTACTGAAAGATGCCTTCACGTTGTTACTTACTTATTGTTTTGCGCTGCCCATATTAGTAACGTCATTCATCTTATAGTTGACAGTAACATAGGAAGTTTGTATCAAGTGGTTGAGAGACAGGAAGGCAAACAAAGGAAAAGAAAGGGATGAAGGAAGGGGAATGCTTGCCACCACTTTGTGGGGGCAGTGACGCCTTTGGTTCATAGATGTGCTCATGCTAGAATGCTAGACGCTACATGTTTGCTGAGGGAATGCTAAGCTAAGAAGCTAAGAAAATGAATGCTCAATGTTCCCCGTGGCTACATCTTAAGGATTTGTTTTCCACGACGCCAGTCATCTCTGACGTGGTTAAATAAACGTTATGAAATCTAAATCCACGACATTCAATCAGACTGATGTAATTGGTACAGCACTTATGACATGCATCTCAGCTTAGCTCCAGAGCAGCAAGCACCCTTGAGTGTTTATAGCAATCTGTCCACATAGAATAATACTATTCAACCTACATATCTATGATATCTTAAATAAATAACTAATTACAGATATCAGAACTTCTATGTTAAGCTATTGATTGTTTTATTCCTTTCCAACAACTGCATATATCCGCCTTTCAGCTTCTGTAGCATGCTTTCCCTCAGTTCAACATAAATGTCCTAAGTCATTACTTATCTCTTATGCCCACTGTTGAGTGTGAATAAACTAGTACGTTACTATTAATGTACAGTTCAGTTGTAGGCGTGTTATGCACGTTAACTTGTATACAATTATTGTAGTCCACTTCCAATAAAACCCTTTAACGTCGGACATTTGGTATCATCTTACACCCAGTCCAATAAGTTCCCTTGATTCGGCCACTGTTGACACCGTACCACCCCACAAGATGGCCGCCTTGTACTAAGTGATCAGCCCGGATACGATTTTTTGTCTAAAATAGACTCTCCTTTAATCGAGTGCATGTGAATAGGCTTGTTCGCAGAAACCTCATGCACTGGGTTAAAAGCATACTGTGAAATTAACATAACATTAACACTGTATTGCAACAGCGTGAAAGGAGTTGGCCGATGCAACGCGGTATGCGTTGTATAATTATGCAGGTGCCTGTAAATTGCCGCATTGCGGAAAAATACCCGGATGTCGATCAATCGCTAGCGTCCGCTACGCAAAGCTCGCTGCTAGCCATTTTGCATTGAGACAAGTAATTTCTGATCACAGCGCTGCGTAGCGCTACGTTAAGCTAGGTTACCCGTATGTTGCTTGCGTGGCTAGAGGACAACTGAAGGTCGTTACATGGCGGAGATAGAAGTGGTCGAAATGACATTAAATTCGAAATTTTGATTAAAAATCCTCAAATAAACGACCAAATATGACGAACCGGTGCGGTACGAAGACGACTTTTCAGGCAGCTGAGGGGGTTTTACGGTGGGACAGTCGAAAAGAAGAAATTTGGACGAATTTTGGTAAGATCAGAGTGCTACGCATTTTGATAAAATGTCTGAAATTATTGTGCGCAAATCTGCGTGCTAATTTCGACGTTTTACGTGTCATTTTGCGGTTTAAATGCACTTTTTCACTTCCCTCGCTGAGTATAACTCTTATACCTCTTCTGGTGATAGTTTAAACTGAAAATCACAATTTTATTATTGAAATTTGAAGGAAGACTATCTCGGCGAATTTAGAAAGCATTTGTAGGCATTTGGTTGATTAGAGTAAGGATAGCCCTAACAGACATTGAAAGGGAACTTGGTGTGCCTTGCTACACAGTTTGCAGGTAGATTTTACAGAATTACTTAATTTATTGGTGTATTTGGTGGTGTTACGCATAAAATTGTGTTACAGGTGGTAGCAGCTTGGTAGAGATTGTGGCACGAGGTACGTTCAAAGAATTGAGGTAGAGGCTGATATACCATGTGTGCCTACCCAGTTGGAAGTGGGTAATTTCCAAGGGGTTGACACCACAATATTCTTCAATAGGAAATCTGTGTGGCAAATCTAGTGATGTAACTTTGAGGGTGGAAGACAAGAAACCAGGAATGACCAAACTGCAGCCATCAGTGTCAAAACGTATACCCAGGGCTTTCAGCATCGGGGCGTACAGCGGAAAAGATGGGTGTCAAAATGATTTGACAAGCAACGCGTGGAAAAAGAGTGGAAAAGTTGAGCATTGGGAGATACAGATTGGTCCTGATTTAATGATCTGTACTGAAGGTATAATCATGTCATAGATTATACCTATTGTATGGGTAGGGCTATAAGTTCTACATATATATATATATATATATATATATAGTTGTGGACTTTGGGCAATGTCACTTCTGTATTCTCACTCATATGACGTAATGTAATTTTTGCTGCTCTTATGGATTTGGTATGTGACGAATCAGACTAAACCTATGACTTTTCATGCAGGTTCTTCCCATCTTATGAGAGGGTGAAATCAGTCATCTACCTCATTAAAATGGCATTTTGCCAGTGTATGTCTTGTTATGATGATGTTTGTATTGTAATTTAATGTTATGTACCACTTTTTCCAGACTTCCCAGAAATGATAAATTTTGAACAGAACATTATAAACACTTAAATGGATAGTGAGACTGTATGTAGAGTAATGTAAATGAGATATAGTGCATCTGTGAAGTCTTGCAAAAAACTGGAAGGCAGATACTTTCTGCTTTTGGTGATTGTTTTCTATGCAAAAGACAGGGTATGGTTTCATGGTTTTGCACTGCATTAAATTAAGAGGTAATTTCTGCCCATGTATTTTATATATATATATATATATTTATATATATAATGATATATATAATGATATATGTAATGATATATATATATGATGATATATATATATAATGATATACAGGGTGTCTATCCACCCAGAAGTCATTGGAGCAACGTCCCCTTTCCCCCTCTTCTCCCCTTCCCGTTCCTTCCCCCCCCCCCAAATGGTGGCACACACACACTGACAGATAAGAGGTAATTTCTGCCCATGTATTTTGTATATATAATCTGTGTGGCAAATCCAGTGATGTAACTAAGGGTTGACACACTGTCAGATCTCCCTCCCCCTATTTCTTGGATGGAGCATTTGCTCCAAGGTTTCTATGGTGTAGAGATGCCCTGATGATATATATATATATATATATATATATATGTGTGTGTGTATGTATATATATATATATATATGTGTGTGTGTGTGTATGTATATATATATTGATTGTGAAACAGAGAAAATGAATAATTGGTCATGTTTTTAAAGTAACGAAGGAGTTGGGATTAGACATAGCTGTTATAATATGGTCAGAAGTGAGTGCTATATTGCAGCTCAGCATTATATCTCTGACTACTGTAGCCAAACTCATGCCTGGCACAACCTTGCAGATTTCTCTGTGTACAAGGTGTTTCGACTGGCTTTTAAAAGGAGCAACAGGGAGGGGAAACTAGTGTATCCTTTCAAATTATAGGTTAAATAATAATCAGTTCTTATTTTCATGCATTATACATCCACATGTTATACGTAAATAATTACTAGAAAGAATATTGACCCACTTACAATGCATTCGTTAAGTTTTTATAATACAGATGATGGTCATTAACAGTCCTTTAGTCATATGGCAATTTTCTTGATGGGGATGACAGTACCGGTAGTCATTCTATTAATTGGATTATTACTATTTTAGTTACCGTAGTAATTTAGAAGTTAGAATTATTTATTTTCACTTTTTTGAATGGTGGTGATTTGATTATTATAAAACCTGCTGGTAAAGCGTTATTACATTTGTTATATTCCACTGCTTCACTGATGAACAGTTGGAAACTTAACAAAAAGGAATAGAAAGTAACATTGTCTTTATTGCAAAGTACTGGAGGTGCTTATTAACTGCACTTTAGCCTTGTAGCCAGTGTGATGCTATGTACATAGTGACCTGAGATGAAGATTTGTCCGAAAAATATTGTCATTATCAAGCAACTGTCAAGCTGAACTAGTAATAGGAATACAAGACCTGGTCTGGGAAAGATATTCGAGGTCCCCAAGATAATTATTCCTACATATTAAAGATACGGAGTGTAAGTATGTTTGGAAATTGGAATGTGTGGGGTTTTAAACTATGTCGACACAATTTCCGTATTTATGTAGAAATAACTTAGAATAAGTAAGCCAGCATGCAACGTTGCTCTTTGCTGGTTTTCATAGTTCCTGCATAGGTCATTTAAATCTTCTCTAATCTAATCCGTGTTTGGGTTCAACATTAAACATTGATAAACTGTACAAGTATACAAAATATGTTGCTTTTAAAATCACAGAACATTTTTAATTAGGTTTAAAGCTACACACGGAATAATGTAAACGATATGAAAGAAGAGCAGTCCCTTAAACTAGCCAGCAATGGGTATGAAGTGTTAGTGAAGTGTTTTCTTAGCCTCGGGATACGAGGGCTGTGGCCAATTCTCTCGCCATCTCATTATCCCACTGACTTTGTATGGTTAGTGTACTCATTACAGCTGAGTTGGCTAGTGGCACAGCTTGAACAAAAATCTCAAACCAAATTTCTGCCCTAACAGGGATTTGAACCCCAACCTGTTGATTGACGGTCCAGCATGTTGATCATTACGCTGCCAAGCACTTTTCCATCATGGAATGTGTTTCAAAAACTAGAACTCACCTTGCTATAGCTGCATCATGAAAATAATGATTTGACTGCTCACACTTTGTGGTCCTCATTTCCTCTGACAAAAATATTGTTTCACATGTCATTTTGACATTACGTTAACACAATAGTTGGACGTTAACACGATAATTCAAATGTGGTCTAACTGTCCTGACCATTGGTCTGGACATTATTCGGATGTTATCTTGCCTATTTTGTACCAAATATTGTCTTGGCAATGGAAGCGGGCGGAATCGGATACGTCTCCACCTCGGACTATGTCGCACCCCACCAGCGGTGAACAAATGCTAAAGTCCTGGACAAGGGGTGATCCCAGGACTTAATCTGTACTTCTCAGCTTACATGGGTTCTAGGTTATAATGCTTGGTGATGAGGACCTATGATCATAAACAACATGTCCAGGGTCATATGGAAAGCTGCTTATCGGTAGTTGGGTATATGTGCAACCATTTAGCAATTAAATGATGAGCGTGTGCCAAGCGCTACTGCAAAGCATTCCCTCTCGATAAAGGTTTAGTACAGTACTACAGACCCAGCTTGCTCACATGGTAGGACCTTGTGAGTCATGTTGGTGGCATTTTACGTTACAGTAATTGTGATCCTATATATGCAAAATGATGTAAGTGATGCCAAGAGAATTTTTTTTACATCACAGACTATTTAGTATTCAGTGATTTTAGCCTCTTCGCTGCGGATGACGAGTATGGCTCGTCATGGAAATGCTATTGCCATACGCGAAGGACGAGTATGTCTCGTCATAGAAATTATAGGTACCCATTTGATGCCCTGGTCATATACCACACATAAATACATACATACATACATACATGCAGACATACATACATACATACATACATATACCCATACATATATACATACATTTACATGCATATATACGTACATGCATATACACACATACATATATACATACATGCATAATATACATATATACATACAAACATATATATACATACATGCATAATATACATATATACCTACACATATACATGCATATATACATATATACATACATACATATATACACATACATATGATACATAGTTACATTCATATATACATATATACATAAACACATACGTACATACATCCATCCATCCATCGATCCATACATCTCTGCATACATACAAACATACATACATGACGCACACGGGATTACAAGGCCGTCGCAGTGAAGGGGTTAAAGTTCTTGTAACAGTTGTGTGAAAGAACTAGTAGTTCTAGTAGACATACTTGTGCTACTGCTTGAATCTGAATTGGATTCAGGTTGAATTGGATTCAGAAGTGACAGTTTGTTTGAATAACTAGTACTCCTACATCAGTAAGGGCCTGTACTTGCAGTTGAAGATTTAACTATAAAAGGGTTGTGGTTGGGAAGTCTGTTAAAGTAGTGGATATACAAGCCATTTTAGCTTGTACAACTTGTACTGACAACATTGCACTTCTGGTCAATGACAGTGTAAAAAGTGTATAAAAAATGGCAGTATATATTTGTATGTAATAGTTTTAGACAGCCAAGTCATATATTCCTTTTCCTTCCTGTTTAGGCTAATTGATAGAATAATTACACAAAATGTTTTATATGCCTGCCATGTAACTTTTTAATCTTGATCTCTACTTCCATGTTGCTTTTGACTTGCTTTGTCTGCAGTTAGATTGTTGCCTGTTTGAATGTATGGTGTTTTATCTTCTGTTTCCCAGACTTGCTTTTTCTGCAGTTAGATTGTTGCCTGTTTGAATTCATTCATTCATTCGTAAATTTATATAGCGCCACTTCAAGGGAACTACTCAGAGGCGCTCCCGACTCCAGCACGGCGAAAAAGAGCAGTTTTCAGGTGGTCAATGATGTTTCTGTGCATTTGTCATCCTCCACTTAAGCTGAGGAGCTACTAGAAAAAATCTTGATCCCGGCAGGAATTTGAACTTTGCTCTGTATTGATTCTCCAACATGCCAGACACTGAACTACTCTGCCACTTTAAGACATGTATAGAATTGCACATTTAAACTTTGTGCTTGTTTTACTTAGAACTATTTGTTTTGTGTTTTTACTAGAAATGACGTTCTTGGGTGTAGTTGGCATGGAAGATGTAAATGGTGTTTTATCTTCTGTTTCCCCAGCCTTCTATGTTTACTAGAACCATAATATTATAACATTCTGTGGTACTAAAAGCTCTGTTTTACTTCATTGGGAATGTATATTTTGACCATTTCAGCCATATTCCCCTCCAGAAGAATCCATGCATAGAGCCCAGCAGAAAAATGGCAAAACTTTTAGTCAATCAGCAACAGCTTCTTTGGTTTAATCTTGAACGTAATTTTGATATCTGAGTATAAGAATGTATTTTGACATAAATTACGTATATATTTTTAATGCCAGTATGGTAGATGGGGCTGCCAGTAACTGTCAGATGCTACAGAAGTGTTCAGAAATTCTACAGAAATCCGTAATATCTGGTCCATAACAATTTCTTTATTTTCAGTCACTTTATACTTTTTGCTGCCTCTATTTCTACAAATTCTTTATTTTTGCCTGCATGTCATCCCTTGTTTGTCAGCATTCTTTTGAAATGTAAAACGTGTTTCATGCAGAACAAACCATTTTATTTTGTAAGTGAGACCTTGATCTGCGCCCATTATTGGAGAAAGTGACCTGGATTTAATGGTAAACATGTTTTGTATGTATCGGCTCTCTTGATGCATAGTGGTCTTGCTGGGATAAAATGTAGACCCTGGAGCACGCATTTTGATCTTGATGGATAATGTAATATGGATCTTGAAGCCCTAAATTTGGGTCATGCAGGGTTAAAGGGTTATGGTAAATGTGGTGCTTTAGAAGGCATGGGATTAGTCATTCGTAATTTTAACTCCGTGTTTATTTGTTAATGGTGGATAGAAGCTTCTAAGGTCCCAGGTAACCTGCAGCCATGAGTTATATCAGTGACTGAATTTTCTTAGCTGTATGTGGGAATGTGGCCAGTCCTCTTGCTGTCTAATCATCCAAATGATGTTTCTGTGCATTTGTCATCCTCCACTTATAGCCGAGGAGCTACTAGAAGAAATCTTGATCCTGGCAGGAATTTGAACTTGGCTCTGTATTGATTCTCCAACATGCCAGACACTGAACTACTCTGCCACTTTAAGACATGTATAGAATTGCACATTTAAACTTTGTGCTTGTTTTACTTAGAACTATTTGTTTTGTGTTTTTACTAGAAATGACGTTCTTGGGTGTAGTTGGCATGGAAGATCGAAACACATCCCCTTGTTTCCACGACATTCCATTTGAGCTGCACTTGCTTGGACGTCTTGGTGTCACCTGATGTAAAACAACTATTGTAATCAGTTGAAAGATTTGAATTGTTCCAGAAACTGACGTGATCCATCGTGTTCCAGTACAGCATCAGTTCGACAGGCAAGAACACGAAATGATGTCAGGCATGGCAGATCAGAATATATGCTTGTAATTGTGACGGAGCATGCACTTTCAGTGATATGACAGCAGGTCTTCCTCATTCATCGGCGTGACAGTAGTGATCAGTGTTACATTTGAGCTGTAAGCGTGACAGTTGTCTTCATTGAGACAGAAGTAGTCGTCACCATAACAATTCTCGTCATTGGTGCGACAGTCGTTGGGATGACACTAAAGGTGTTTTCAGTGGTCAGCAAGAGAGCAAGTCACCTGTGTCAAAATAAGCCGTCATTGGTTTAGCAGCAAGTCAATATAGGTGTTTAATTCCAGCCAAGTGTGATATGAGTAGTGTTAAGTTGACACAGATGTAGTCGTGCATCGTTGGTTCTAGGTAGTTGATCATGAATTTCGATGATTGAAGGTTGAGCGAATCTGTGCACCATGTCAGATAAGCACATTTTATGCATAGCTTTGTGTTGCATTTCCTGGCTGAGGTTCTCGTTTTCTGACTACTACAATCCCTGAAATTCAATGGACATGAAACAAATGTTACAGACTGAAGCAGAAGTGTGCATACAATCAACTGATGACAGTCTCTAGTTACTGCATAGTTTTCTAGACTCGATAAGCACACGTACTAATCCAGCAACAGTTCAAGCGTGCTTGGTTCAGGAACTGTGGTACGAAGAGGTACATCATGTTATCTCTCTAGTGACAATAAACAGTGATGGATGGGACAGACTTCTCTGCTTTACAGATTGAAGAAGGTGATTTTTGGACTAACAAGAACTGTGGCAAGAGCTGCACTCTTAAAAGCCTTTGGTGGAACCAGACTACCTACCTTGTGTCATCGAATGAGTCAACTATGAAATCTGCAATCACAACAGTTTTAAAAAGTGAGTATATGCTCCATTTTCATCTACTTGCCAGTTTTAAAGTTTTTTCTTTTCACAGGTAATTTATAGCTAAGCTTCTAATTTAATTGGGAAAAATAAAACGGCATTTTAAATTTTACCCAAGTTATTTCGCACTTATGTAGCAACACTTTGTATATTTGTATAGCAACCAGTGTGTTTGAGAAGTACATATAAGGTGCTACTAAATTGTTCAGTTTCATTATATTAGACTTGTGTTCTCCTTCAATGTCATTGAATAGTTATGACTAAAAATGATTTGTAAGTTGCTGGTAAATGTGGCTACTGTTAAAATCCATGGATTGAAAGCTAAAGTCATGTGGGATGGAAGAGAGAAACCATTGGCAAAGTTGAAACTATAAATGCAAATTAAAGTGAAGGGAAAAGTGTAATCATATGGGGATGAGAGAGACATATGAGAGTCCAGGTGATCTAAATTATAAACCCGCAATAAGACTTAAAGCAAGTGTTATGGAATTCTTAGGAAATTTTTATTTACAGTGAGACAAAATTCAATAGATATTTCAGCAATATCAAAGTTGTTTTAAAATGTTGTGATAGGCTAAAGGAATCACTGCAACGATGGTATGACTTATAGGAAGGTGCTATGGAACTCCATTGTTGAAACGCTTGTCATTGTACATTTTGTGAATATGGTCTTTCCTCCACTGCTGCCACCCATGAATTCCCCCTTAGTGTAATGTGATATGTATACAATATTTTCCCTTTGAATGATGGATGAACTGCCTGAATAAAAATGTCAAATTTGTTTATTCAGTTCTAGAGTAGGTGAAGTAATCTAATGAATGCTTTCTTTGATGTTCTAGAGTAGGTGAAGTAATCTAATGAATGCTTTCTTTGATGTTCTAGAGTAGGTGAAGTAATCTAATGAATGCTTTCTTTGATGATGTTACAGCAACAGAAATGGTGGTGGTTTCCTGGCATCTCCATAAGATGGTCATGGTACATCGGTTCACCATCGTCAGAAGTCGTGGATACGATGTCATGCTGGGAAGATGTTGAAAACCGGTTCCTGTTAAATGTCATTTCCAGTGGAAAGTCAATTCTGATGGATGGTGTTCGCTTAGGTGCTTGCAATCTGAGTATTTCTTCATGAATCTAGCTGGGTGTGTGTATCATGGTATGGGTAGAGATATGTGTCACTCACTCACTTAATATACACACATATATATATACTTACGTATGTGTGTGAGTGAGTGGGTGTGTGTATGTATGTATGTATGTATGTATAAATGCATATTTCTCCTGTATTATCTCCAGTGCTTTTTTATATCATCATTTAACACTTTAACTATGAGCTGCATTGGTTCCCAGTCGCTTTTAGTGCACTCGTCGTTTAAAGTGTTAATCATCACATTGTGCATATGCCAATGCGTAGGTGCTTGCAGTCTTAGTATTTCTTCATGCATCTAGATGGGAGTGTGTATCATAATATGATTACAGATAAGGGTCATTCACTACGGTAACTTAAAACACGGGGAAAATATGCATTTGTATATATTTCTCCTGTATTCACTCCAGTGATTTCTCATATTTAATCATCATAGTCATGCATATGCCAGTGACAATCAAGTATGTTCATTTTGTCTAGTTCATTTCACAAATGATTGAAGACTTGATTTTTCCAGCTGCCTGTTCTTTTGCAGTGAGTTCATAAATTAGTGTGATACAGGTATCAGATTAATGAAATTAACAGGTTTAAATGTTTAGATATATTGGCTTTTATACATAATGTACAGTTTACCCATGGGTATGGTGTTCATACACGTGTGTGTAATGTTTATATGCATATCAAAACAAATTAGATAGCATCTGTTAATGTCGCAAAAGCACCAAGAAGAGTATTTGGTTATTTTTAAAAGAAACTAGACAGCTACTGTCTTTTAATCGCTTATGATCTACGCTAAGGAAATTCACTAATAGATATTAGAGGTTTTAGTTCCAAATGATGACACTTGTTATGATAAGAACTTGCTGTAGTAATATTTTAACAGTGTAGCTGCTTTCTTGTGACATTAACAAAAAGTTTTTATAACATAGGTCAATTACAAGTTCTCTGCCAACAATCACTAGTACTATAAAAGTGGATAAGTTTTCGTGGACAATGTGAATTTCAAATCAGTTGGCAATGTTTAATGCTTCTTGAAGGGAAACGCTTGATGACAATCGGAAAATGTGAGCTAAATGATGTGAGCTGTACATTGAAGAGGCTTTTTGATTTAGTGGCATCAGAATTACCATTTGATTGTCATAAATAAGTCTTTAGGATTTACTAGAATTGAAATTTCTGTTTTATGCACTAATTTGATATTGGGAGTTAGTTGACAAGCTTTATCATGTGGTGGCAAACTGTATATAAATTTATGTTCATTCAGAGAGCCAATCATGAAGGTACATAAGAAAATACCAAGTGAATATAGCCTGGGTGTTAAAATTTAAGATAAATTTGACCCAGGTACCTGAGTCCAGTATGAAGGTGTACCTGACTACCAGTACCCGTCACTCCATCCTATGATGAATAATGTAAACTGTGACTGAAATGGAACATGCAGCAGTCGCTTAATCGTTATTGCTAACAGATGTATCAACATGTTAATAAAATATTAGGGCATAACTGAAATCTGGATAGGTAAACCGATTTTGCTGAATTTTGGAATTATCCGGATCTGGAATGTCTAACCCGCCAATTAATAACGGCTGTTTTTTTCAATCTACCATGGCTGGGGCCGGCGACCGTTAGGGCTGTCAATCAGTGAGGAAATTATTTCAGTATAGGGAAGGGGGTGACTGACTGGCTGTTCTGTTCTACCGCGCCTGTAGCCGACGCCAAGCCATAGCCAATGATGACTTACTTGGATTTAGGCCGTAGTGCACTGGTTTAAGAACATACTTTACTAAAACTGCCTTGGCCCAGCACCGGGCGTTTGAAGTAGTGGGTCTCACGATCTGGAACAACCTCCCCCCTGCTCGGGGCCAAACTAATGACTGGCTTTTCGGGTCATTGGTTTCGCATTCCCTAAAGGCATGTCCGTTTCCCCGGGGCTTCTGCGCTGAGAGCACCTCTGAATAGTTAATCTTTATAAATTTATAGATACAATACTAATCGGATCTGGAATCGGCAAGTAATGGCCTATACTATCGGGTATCCAGAATCACCAAAAAAAACAAAATCGGTTATGCCCTATAAAATATGACAATGGTATTTCTGAATGGGTATACCACCCATCACTGTTGTTGGATAAATTTAATAGTTCAATGTTGAACCTCTCAAATTTCTGTGGGACATTAATTGTGTTTATTAGTGAAAACTTCTCATGGCTGCAAAATTAATATTGCAGACATGACAGGCCTGACCAGACCCATGTTTAGTATTACCTGTAAGGTAAATTATGGTTATTGTGTCCCCATCTGCTGCAGCTAGCGTAGCCAGGTACTGGTGATTGGATGTTTGCTTGAGTCTCAGTTCGGCTGATGTATGGGCAGAGATAACAATGGCTGCATGCTGGTATCCCATGTAATCGGCGTCTGGCTTTTCACAGTTGAAAGTGATGACTAGAAACGGCTGCAGGTACCTAAGCCTCCAGGTGCCACTTGACAGCTTTAGCGTATATACTTGATACACTTGGATTGTCTATTTATGAATATTTGCTCATCTTTTGACAATTTAGTGTACAATGGTTGGAGGATCTAAAGAGTTGTATGTAAGTCAGTCCAGTTGTTGGTATGCTGAGCTGTTGATCTAGAGGACGGGTTCAAATCCCTGTCAGGCCAATAAGATATTCCCCAAGATTTCTGTTCTATTTGTGCCCCTTGGCAAACTGCTGTGGAGGTTGTTGCCCGAATGAATAATACTTTTATGGTATGGTATGGTATCTGGGAATTTTTCACACCGTTGTATAAAGTGTGACAAATCTTTTGTGTGTTAAATGCTGATTGCCAGAAGGCATGATGATCATGCATCTGTATACCTTGCAGTAGTAATAACTATAGAAAGTTGATTTTACTTTTGCAGATGTAATACTGATAGTTTTATATAATTATTTAATTTCTGGGTTGGTCCTGTTTTCCTTGTTTGAGTCGGCATTAAAAACTTCTTAGTATGTAGAATTGTGTAACGTTTGTGTTCTGGAAATAATGTTGTACCAATATGCATGAGATTAAGATGTTGCTTATATAAAGCAAATCTGTGTGATTCAAGGCTTTTGCATGATTATTTTAAGAAAGTCGAGACTTTTTATGTTTTATGTAGCAGAAAGATACAATTGTAATGATTTAAGATGTTACTGAGAAAGTCTAGCTATGTCATCATGGATGTAGTGTAATCATGTAAGAGGCTTTTCAGTTTGCCATTAAAGGTTTCTGCTGAGAAGTAGAAGCCTTGTGAATTTGTATTCTTATTGAATGATAGGGCAAGTGCTGAGTGCTATACATTTGTTTTCTCTATTAACCCTTTTTTTTATATACTCCTATATAATATTGTGTCAATTAAGTTTGCTGATCGCTTGTAATCATTTACATGAAACAGAGCTATGTTTTAGTTTATGCAGTATGTTTTGCAATATCTTATTTGAACAACTTTTATGTTAATGTCTATTAATAATGGTTGACAGTTTTCTAAGCCAGTTACATGCCATTCAACTTTTCTACGGTGAATACAAACAATTAATTAATTGAAGTTGGCTCTCTGAACATTGAGAATAGAATAATAATTTACACTGTGAGTGTTATTTATATAGTATCATTTTGTGGATTGAATATTAATTAAATTATGCAGTACTTAGTGCACTGTAGCTTTGTTTTTGATGTATAATATTTACATGTTTTTAGCATGGGAGTTTTAGGGCAGCTTCTGAGGTGGAGACAGTGTCTGTATCTGGAACGTTCTACTAATGTCTAACTGCAGAACTGTGCAGTTCAGTTTCAAGTTTTTCAGGCAACCATGGTTGTCCAGCATTGCAAATGGAATAGATCTTGCCGACAAACATTTGCACAAACGAGATGATAAATCAACACTTGCACGGTGTGTGGGTTGCCATTTTGTTGGGACCTTGATGGATTGGCAAGACATTTTTGGCCTGCATTCTACATGGAACATCTTCAGCTCTGATGGAGAAATGTGTTGGAATGTGTACCTCCTGTGATTGGGTTGACCTCAATAACTGCTGTTCGAGGCCATATGCTACAGTTCTTCTCTGGTGGGCCAACTTAGTGGTGTTTCACTACAGTTGAGCCTTTTTTATATTCTTGAACTGTGTTTCACTACAGTTGAGCCTCTTTCCTATTCTTGAACTGGTTGAGAACATTTGGTGGTTATCTCTGGTGCACATTAGTGCCACATCTGCTTTGTATGAGCTGAGTTGGGAACTAAATCGTATCAGTTTAACGTTTATACTTCCTTCTGCATGAATTAGTTAAAGAATGCCCTTTGTTCTTTAATGCAAACCATTTGCCATACTTGTTTTGGCCAATTAACCATTTAGTGGATACAGCCTTCTAGGGAAAGAATGTTCAATTGAGCAATCGCTGTGTTGTCACAATACTTTCTCCCCATGAGTTTTAAACAACTGCCAAACTGCTTCTCATTAAGCACCTCCATGCTTAATGGTGACATTTGTTCATTATTTTCTATGCTTTGTCACTTTGGCATACTGGTTTTCCGCTCGTTTTCACAACTTTGACAACTCTTGTTTTTTTATTGCTGTTCTTGTTGCTAATAAGTTGTTCAAAAATATTTGACAATTCAGTTTCTGTGAAGCCTCTGATCCTGCTGCACTCTTTTCTATGAGAATTTGATTTCCTGTACTATTTTCTGTATGTCTGTGATATCCCTTTGTGCAGCTATTTTCGTTGATAGCGTTGATATTCCCTTGCTCCAATCTGTCGCCACTATGAACATCTCTTGATTATCTCTTGGTGCAGCTTCTTCTCAATGGCTTTTATATCTCTTGCCCCAACTATTTTATATGGTGGCTTTAATTTTGCTTGTTGCTATCATTTTTCTGCATGAATGTGACTTCCCATGCTGCAACCACTGGCCCTCATGAACTTGATATCTTTTAGTTGCAATTCCTTTAATTCATATGACTTTGGTATTCATTGGTGCAACTATTTTGCACCATGGTTTTAATATCTGTTATTGCAACCTCTTACCCCATGAACAAGATCTCTGTGCTGCAGCTCCTTCCTCATGGTTTCCCATGTTGCAACCACTTACCCCGTGAACATGATATCTCTGCTGCAGCTCCTTCCTCGTGGTTTCCCTAGTTACAACCTATCACCCCATGAACATGACATCTCTGCTGCAGCTCCTTCCTCACGATTTCCCTAGTTGCAACTTCTCACCCCATGAACATGATATCTCTTTGCTGCAGCTGCTTCCAGGGGCGTCTATCCCCCTAAGTCATTGGAGCAATGTCCCTTTTCCTTCTCTTCTTCCCCCCTTCCCGTTCCTTCCCCCCCCTAAAGTAGTGGCACACACACTGACAGGTCTTTCCCCCCATATTTCTTGGATGGAGCATTTGCTCCAAGGTTTCTATGGTGTAGACGACCCTGGCTGCTTCCCTATGGTATCCCTTGTTGCAGCTCCTTAACTATGGTATCTCTTTGATATCCCTTGCTGCAGCTATATTCATTTATGGCTTTGGTATTTCTTCATGCTACCAGCTTTTTGCTTGGCTTTGTAACCCATGCTGTAACCCCTTGCCCCTATGAAATTTATATCTGTTGTTGCAACTCCTTTCCAGTTGCCCTTATTAGCCCTTTGCTGCAATAACTAGTTTCCTTCATGACTTTCACATCCCTTGCTGCAAATTCTCACACCTATGAACTAGATATCTTGCTGCAGTGCCTTCCCCATGACTGATATCACTTGGTGCCATTTTGGTGCATTTCTTTGAGATCCCATAATATAATCCCTTGCTCCCATGAACTTCATATCTGTTGATGCTACCATTTTCCTTTATGACATTGATTTCTGGTGCAACCATTTGCCCCTATGAACCAGACATCACTTGTTGCAGCCATTTCCCTTATGCATTAGGTATCCCTTGGTTCAACCATTTTCCTTCTTGGCTTACTATGACTTGGATATCCCTTAGGTGCAGTTCATTGCTACATGTCTGACTCCTTAAGCAACTTCTTTATGGCAACTTTTTCATTTACAACTTTGATATTCGAATGTGCAGCCATTTTCTTCATGGCTTTGATATCCAATGTGGCAACCCTTTTTCTACTATGTATGGGATATCTCTTGTTGCAGCCTTTCCGATATGGGGTTGATATCCATGCCTTGGTGTCACCATTTTCCTTCATGGCTTTGATATCTCTTTCTTCAACTTCTTGCATCTATTGGACATCTCTTGTAACGGCTTTCACTTTGGATTTGCCATTCTTCGAGCAAAAAATTCGTGGCTTTGATATCTCTGCAAAACATTCAAGATCATACATGTTCTTGTTGCTTCCCCTGCCCTTGTGGCTTTGATGTCCTGTGGTTCAACTGTTCATTTATAGCTTTGATATCCCATGGTACAATTTATTTTCACTCATGGCATTGATGTCATTTTGGTGTAATCTCTTGACACTGTGACTTCAATATCTCCTATTGCCACCCATTTCCTGTGTAGCATTGATATCTCGTAGCAATCCTACACCTCTGTGGATTTGCTATCCATTCATTCCATTGCTACAACTTGTTTCCCTTGTGATTTGGATGTATCCTGTTATAACCCCATTTATCACTGGTTCTTCCATGTTGCACCCATTTTTATTGTCTTCAGTATCCTTGTTGCAATCCTTTAACCCTGCATTTTGGATATATCTTCTTGCAGCTCCTTTCCCTGAGGCTCAGATAGTCTTTGTAGCAGCCATGCTTCTTTGTGACTGATCTTGAGACATCTCTGGTGAAACGTCTGTTGTGGCTCTGATAGCTTTGCTGAATCCATTTTGTTTATGATATCACTTTCTGCATGGCTTTCCTCTATGGCTTCTCTCTTTGTTTTCCAATATCTCTCTTTCCAACCCATTCAATGAGGTCTTGTAATTCTTGTTTTCTAATGTGACAGCAGCTGTTGAGTGGTGTGTTCAGGATTACTGCTATATAATATGTAATATTTTTAGATTTGTGACCTTTACCTTCTCTTGTAATTGCATGAAAATTTATGTTAATTTATGTCACTTGATTTCCGTGTTCCATAGGGGTGATAGCATAGTTTGCTGTTAAAATTTCTATGAAAAACTAACATTTTTTGATGTTACTTCCATTTATCTCCAAAAAAATTTGAGAAATGTAAATAATAACTAATCACTTATATAGAAATTGAAGGAAATTTCGGGTTAAATTTGGTTCTGATCAAGAAATTTGTGTTCTAAGCCCCTAAAATTAGTAATAGACCGTCAGAAATGCGTTCCTATTGGCTGTACGCCGGGAGTGCGAGGCGGTTGGCCACCGTGTGGAGACGTCGTCATCCGCTGAAGCAGTTCTACAATGGCGGCGGCCTTCTGCGTGACACAGAGGGCGTAGCGTTTTGCGCAGTTTTACGTCAGTAAGAAGGAACAAGTTGTTTACTTTGATACGAGAAACGAATACCGAAGCTGTTTTAAGAAGATTTAAGCGTCAAAAGGTCGGACATTTTTTACTAGAATGTGTTCTTTTCGAGCGCTTTCGACATCGACCTGAATGCTGCGTGTCTCAAAATGGCGGACGCGAAGCACAAAGGCCGAGATATCAAATTGACGTTTGATGATAAGTCCGAAAATATGCCACCCTATCGATTCGATTTGCAGTAAGCGGTCAGTTTTTATCGATGCGCGTGAAATGGAAAGCATTTTTGTTAGCTGAAAATAAATTTCTTTGTTCGAACGGTGAAATTTTGCGAAACCCGGCCCTACGACCGACGCGTTACCATAGGTGCTCGGTATTTCCACGAGTGTTGTGGTTTATTTTAAATTCATTGTTTTCTTTGGCGACAAGTACTTCCGCGAAATCACCGAAGCGGAAATTTAACAAAAATTATCCCTTTAGGGTTGAGAGTGCTCGAAATGTTGCAATTTTTAAGGGATAAACTTTTATTTGGGTTAAAATATCCCTAGTAAACAAATTATGGTTATTTATATTAAGCTATTTTACATAACCACCTAAAATCTGGCACCTGTTTTAACATGTATGCAGAGAAATAGTTTAGACCTGTTTTGCGTATGGTGCCTCGTGGACTACAAAGCCAGCTTTCATTTTGTGGAGTATGGTATGCATTTGTTAACAGTGCTACACCCAACTTCAACCCCAAATTTTGGTGTTTAATAGAAGCTGATCAGAAGTTTAGTTTACAGAATTTGTATAATCATGGATTGACCCATTGCTGGGCTTTGTTTCAGAAATTTCTGTGTGGTACCCTATTTGGCAATTTTTGGTCAAACTTTACCTCTGGTTGTGTTCTGCGACCCAGCTGTGCGTGATCGGATCAGTAATTGGTTGTGGATCTTGGAATTTGACTGCTCTTTTTATTAAATGACTGCTATACTGTAAGGCGTACTGGGTAATCCCATCGATATCTATATTTAGACCTGGATTGAGCTTAGCCTATTCGTTCTGCACGAATCGGCGCGGTCGGCGAACAGGCCTTTCCGCCATCTTCGTACTCTTATTCTATTAGCTGTGCGTTTCATACCTGTAATAAAGTTTCGACTAAGACCTTCAAGTAAAGAGCATTTCCACACTCAATGCAAGCTAACCAACCGTTAATTGATGTTCAGTCGTCTTACTACGACTAGTACAAATTAGTATGTGTTGTTTAGCAACAATTCTTTAGTAAAGGACCAAGGGGCGTCCATATAGTACGTAGCCTACGCACAGCATAACGAGGGGTCAGGTATGCAAGCGTGGGGTCAGCGGAAAATGTACGTACACCTCCTCATTCCCGCGCAATGATGACTGGTATGACCACCACCACCTACCATTACATCACAGCACGGCTGTGACAAGTCATTTGGCAACTTTGGACTCCTATATCAGACGCTCCAGCTACACGCATCCTAACTACTCTACAGCCCATCATAGTCGAGATCACCGTCAGAGCCAAGGACACTGTCATTCCCCTTTCAGACCTTACTTACCTCCTGCAACAACCTCTCTCCTGGACCTTTTGCAAGACAGACACCCAGTTCTCTAGCTCATGAAGCAACATATAAAATATACACAATAATTTCTGTTTTGATGTATATTTACTAAACTCATGGGCATAACTTTGGTCTAAAAAGTGAGGGTACCAATTTCTTCTCCACTTTCGCTTTGGCATGGATACCATTTTGGACATATTATGCATAACTGTAATAGTAAATTAGTAGCAGTAATAATAGTAGCGGTAGTAGTAATAGCAGCAGCAGTAATAGTAGCAGCAACAACAGCAATAGTGGTAAAAATAATATCAATAAGGGCCTATACTGCTCTGTAATGTGTTTTCAGTTTTGAGGGATCACTTGTTCCTTGGGAAGAATATGCGGCTGAAGCAGCTCATTGTACACATACCAAATCACATGAATGTCAGATCATGTGGATTGTGTCAATAAAAACAAGCCATCTTTTTTATTGTTCGTACCACTGTACAGAGCATTAATCAGTTATGTACATTTCAGTAGACATTGTACAGCACAAACAAAAAGAGAACCAAAAAGGCACCAAGGTCCCGCTACTTAGGGCTCCCTGTGCATCATTATATAATATACATGGTTTGTTGACACCTACTGAAGCAATTTTTCATGACCAATTATGTACAACGTTTGTTAAAACAAAGTACGAGGTAAAAGAACAAAACGTGGAGTCACAAATCGGAGTCCATCGTAAAGACAAGAGAAAATATAAGCTATCATGGTACAACAAACAAAACAATAAAGTTTAATAGGGGCTTAGGCCATACATCATTTTTGTCACCCTTCTTAACAATTCGAAAGCACTCTATGCCTTAAAACGGCACTGCACACACCTACACACACACACCACACCTACACAGACACCACACACACACAACACACACCCACATCCCCACACACACACACACACATACCACACACCTACACACACACGCACACAACACATACAAACACCCACATACACACACACAACACAGACACACACAACACATGAGACAGCGTAAGGGCTTACGGGGTTTTACGCCACGCCAGGGGCCCACCTGCCAACAAGGGGCTTACGGGGTTTTACGCCACGCCAGAGGCCCAGCAGGCCGCTGACTCACACACACACACACACACCACATACACCTACCCACACACACACACCTACACACACACACACAGAACACACACACCTACACCGCACACACACCACACCCACACACACCACACACGCCTACCCACACACACACCTACCCACACACACATACCTGCACACACACAACACACACACACCACACCCACACACACACACACCACACCAAACCGACAACACAGAGCCAAGTGCACCCGTAACCTGCATCAGAATCCATCTCTCGTAACCCCCACAAATTACGCTATAACTTATTAAATAAAACAATTTATGACGGACATGAAAGTTCAGTTTAATTGTTTGCCTTTGGCATTGCTGTACTTTAAGCGCTTCTGTACTGCAACAGCACGATCAACAACAACATCCATTTTCCTTTTCAGAGATCTTGGACTATCTTTTATCGAATAGGAGTGATCCTTCTCAGGCAGTACAACTGTAGGCGATGTTAACGGTGCACACGGTTCTGACATCTGTGTAGTCATGGCAGCCTCAACTTGCTGCAATCGCTCTTTCGGGGGTTTCCGAGACTTCACAACCTAACACAGCAACAAGCAACATAAAATCAAGAATACAGCTGATAATGGAAAACATACATGTGGTTGATAGGCTGTTCAGAGGTAGCCCTAACCCAGAACATACTATTGTGCTATGTATTATTGTATCCTTGCGTTTTTCTCTGGATGGTTACCAAAAAAAATGAAATGAATGTGCTTGTGCTTTTGACACATCTCTGTAAACACGTCAGGTGCCAGGTATGGGCTGGGACTGAATTTATGCACTATATAAATCCAATGTTCCTTGTAAAAGTACATATTTGACATATTTGACTGGCTCTGGACTTGGATCAAGGGATGTCTAAGTGGTGTCCTGTGCTTTGCTGACTTATACAAACTACTATCATGGTCTAAAACGATGTTACCATGTTTATAATTGTCTATATTTCATAACAGCAGCATAAATCAACAACAGCTTTACAAAACAATAAATATATTAATTAACGGTGTGCACAATTCTGACATCAGTCTGTCTATTCATGGTGGCCTCAACTTGCTGCAGTCACTCTTAATTAATTAATTAAATTATCCTCAGTTCACCAGTTTAAATAAATAATAGCTGACAGATGTGTATGATGTAAAAAGTTGTTGCAGGAAAAATCAGTATGGAAAGAAACCTTAACAAGGTGATCAGGTAAGGTAAAGATGGTTGGCACAGATCCAGGATGAAGTCTGACTGTCTGTCCAGTTCGATCAAAGCAGCTTGGCTGAAAGTGATCAGAGCAAACGACCGATTTCTTTGATGGTGCAAAACTTTCTCGATGCATATTGTTCACCCACTGTTTCAGCAGTTCCAGCTGGGAATGTGGAAATCTGTTGATATATTCAGCATATTCACAAATTTCAATTAGTAAATATGCGTTAGTACAAATTGCAAATATTTATTATACATCTATATAAGAATTTTGGGTGAGGAATTGTGATTAAGATGCGAAACTACTTTAAAGGTGCATGATGCAATGGTTTGGGATGATGTTTGGGACGTGTAAGTGGGGGTCTTCCCGAATCCCCGATTCCCGAAAGTGGTGGATAAGCAAAATTGTTTGAATTCCTGAAAACAATTGTCTGCCATTTGTTCGAATACTGAAAACTACTATGGATTAGCCGGCCAATATCCTGAATAGGGTAAAAATAGCTTTCCGGCGAAGTTCTGTTTCGGGAATTAGCCGCGAACCCGTGTTAGCGATATGGGTATTTCGCGTGATTGAAGTCCGTATTAACTTGAATTTATTTACATTTTCATCAGAACTCCGCTCACTCAGTACTAAAATAATCAGTAAATAGGCATACTCACACATGAAACGACTGTGGTGCTCCTTTAAACTGCTGATTAGAACAGTTTATAGCCGCGCAACAAGGCATCATCAGTCAACATTCGACAACACTCAGAGGAGCAAGATGGTAGGTCGCTGACCTCATTTCTCAGCCCCCTTAGCGCAATCCAGGTCTAAATATAGATATCGATGGGTAATCCTCTAAAACCATGAGCCATGCCTGCCTCTATATGAATAATCGAAGCCCTTTTTCGAGATCGTTATGACAGACAAATAGTCGTTTTGTCTTTCATAAAATAGGCATTGCCTATATTAAGGCTTATTTTTCCACTGTAGGATGATGGGCACAATTTATAGACAGACTTACTTGTAGCCCATTCTCATTTGAAGTACATTATAGTGATTAAAGAGTACAACCTGTGCTATGTAGGATTGATATCTCGAAAAGATTGACTGTCAGTCCCTCGTTCAATGCTGCTATGCATGCAGGTGTGCCATTCAGTAATAATACAGCTTGAATTTTATATGCCATTCAGTAGGCTTACATGCACATTTAAGATTGGATTAAAAATTAACTCTGATGATCATGAGTGACTTACCATAACAGTTTATTAATTTTATTATTATTATTAAACAGATGGTGACTTAACTTATTGGCTTACACAGAGACTAAACCTCACAGCGTTTTAGATGAGTTGCTTTGGTCAAAATAAACAGATTGATGGATTGAAACAAAGGGATCAAGGATTCAGTTTCATAATTAGGAACGATTTAATATTTTTTATTGCAGTAGGTTTCTGCCGAGTTAGTATGTGATCCAATATGCAAATGAGGAGTAACTACCAACCCTCATGGGCATAGCAGCTGTATGCTAAATACAGTTCACTAATCATGGAAGAAACCACCAACCCCATAAACCTAAAGAGCTCCCCATCTACAGGGGCCATTATGAAACCTATATTCATTAACATTTGTCTTATAGCACCCCCATGTAACACAAAAACTAATCACTAACAAGAAGTTACCAACAATCAAAACTAATTACTAACAAGGAGTTACCATCAATCCACAAAGTGCCTAGCAGGTCCTTGGTCACGTTGGCCATCACAACACTACAAAGTATGTGTGTGTGTAACCATGATTCTGAAAATCATTTAACGGAATTTGAACAGGTCAGCAGATCATCTTCAAAACTGGATTACATGTTTGTAAGACTACACTCTGGCCAGCGTCTGCCATTTTGACTCGATAGTGCTTGCAGCTACTCCACTCGTTCACCTGATAGGCTGGTCCAAAACACAAGAAAATCATTAAAGTAGAAGCCTTTTTAATGACTGGACCTGGAGTTTGAAGCCCTGTCTTTCTGCACATCTTTCAGCAGTGTCTGTTCTGGCATGGGATTAAACTATTGCATTTTGTTCCTCGTACTGTTTCATTTTCCATCAGTGATTTTCCGGTTTTGGCTGTTCAAACTGATCTCAGATTGCAGTCTGTCATTTTCACATAGAGTTGACCATTGGCTGTTGTCTGCTGCGGTGCTGTAGACATTGTTAGATGGATTAGTTTCAAGTGCAAATGTCTAAGTTGAGAAAGTTGCTAACACAACTGATTCGGTGCCACAGTTTGGCTCTAAGAGACGAATCTTACTTTCTATCTCGGTCAAGTACAAATTTCTGTTGGAGCTTCATCCTGCAAGCGGCCAGTCCTACATTACACTGTAAAGCACATGAATGGCTGTTTAACTTCGCATACATCTATCTTGGAGCTAGGTTGTTTTACTTGATTAATTTTATCGCTTTTTGGTATGCTAGCGTAACATGGTAAGCGTGTATCTTTAGTTAATGAACATATGCACTGAAACGTACACAGCTCTAAGTGGGTACAAACACTCTTCTTTCATTGTACATTTCACAAGAACAAGCTGACCTGAAGAAGTTTGAGGATTTATAACATGAACAACTAAAGGAATTGTGAGCATTTACAAAATAAATGGCTAAAATAAATGTTATACTTTTTAAAATACAAACGAAACAGGATTACAAGCATTTTCGAGTAAACCTCTGAATGGACGACTAAACAAGTGATTTTAAATTGGTGAATACATATGCATGTACAGTTGTATGTACTGTATATTTGTGGATATGGCTTCTGCAACCCATTTAAAAACGTTTTGAAGATCAGCATAAATGTGCTACATAGTCTTGAAGATGCTCTGGGAAGCTGGAAAAGTTCGCAGCACCTACAGGTAACCCTAAACCCTAGTGACAGTGGTTGTTAACACTAGATTTAAGAATTGAACTCTTGCATTAGTTGCTGTGAATGCAAGATTACTAAGCTGTCGGAATGTAACCTGTCTTTGGTTGGTAGTAGACTGAAGTTCCAGTAGGAGATGATAAAAGAAATCCCACAACAGGCACAGCCTGAGCACTTTACATGGGGAAGTGATTTAAGTATGCCTGATGTGAGTCAGAGGTCATTGGTAACAACAAGCATAGCATACAACAAGCATATGATTGTGGGTATGTAGACACTTGATATCCCGAGTGTACAGTCTGCTGTTAGGTCTATGCAATGCTGGAAAAACCTGAAAAAGGAGGCCTTATGACCCGCGTACTAAGCAGTCCACTTTGCAAGAACCTGCCAAACATGGCGAACAAGTGGTTGTATGACCTCTAACTTCTGTGAGATGTTGGTGCATGCCTTGATTGACAGTATTCTACCCTACAGGACTTTTAGGGTTTAGCAGTGCTCACTCACTCGTTGGTTTGATGGAGCTTGTGATCTTCGTCAAAATGTCGGATGACTCGAGCAGTGGTACAGGCAGACGCATAGGGTTGAGGACTGTACTGTCTTTATCCACCACATCCGACATATGCATGGTGTGTTCCAGGAGAAGGAGATGCTGTAGTGGGAGAAAGTAATTAACATGATGCTAATAGACTGCAGTGATTGGTCATCACTATATAACATCCTTGGGCATTCGACTTCAACAAATATCCTCAATCTGCTGCTTTGATGAAGATGCCCTAACACTGACCTTCCTCTGACTAGGATGTCACGATTACAGGTCATTTTCACCAGAACTGCTGTGTTGACTGGTTGCTGTCATTGCTTTCAGAGTCTTGTGAATTGGACCCATTGCTGTGATTCTTAGTTAGGGCCTTTGTGAATGAATTTTTGCTGCTTCTGGTAATGTTCAACACCGCTTTGTCTCAGGGGTCCTTTCTCGCCTTCCAGAAGTGGGATTATTTTCGCCTAGACTCAAATTCAAGGAGTTGAATACTGAAGACTTGGCCAATTGTCATCCAATCTGTAGCATATCATTTTTTATCAAAGATGATTGGGAAGATTGTATAGATGCAGTTGACATGTTTTGAGGAAGCGAATTCAGGCTTGCCCAAACAACAATCTGGTTTCAGGAGGCTTCATTCCACAGAGTGTGTGCCGACCCATATTACTGCTGGTGTCTTTGGTGCTGTCGATCAGGGTGAGCTTAATGTGCTTGCTCTCTCATTTGACACTGTTGACCATGTCATTTTCATAAAGCACCTTGAAAAGTCGTCGTCGTAAACGTTGTGGGTTGCAGTGGTTGTGATCATTTCTCTCTTGCTCCTCCCAGTTGATGGTTTTCAGTTTCCGTCTATTTGATTTTGTTCTTGTGTTTTAAGGTCAGGAACACGTCTGATGGTTTCTTGAAGAGGTGCTATAAACATACACTTACAAATTACAAATTTTAAATACCAGGCAAAAGTACGTTGCTGTCTGAACAAGCCTGACTAAACAGCTAGTGAACAAAAATTACTAGCTTCTAAATACTTCAAACATTCCATTATAAACCTGAGAAAAGTGCATGGAAGTGATATTGAAAACTAAAAATTAAGTCTAAATTACGTAAGTTCTTTGAGTAGCACAGAATTATGAATGCCAACAGAACACAATAACAAGCCCTCAGGGAAGTTGTATAATAATACAACGAATTTTAAGACAACAAATATTGTTCTAAATACTGTTGGTTGTAGAACTTCATGAGAGCAAAACAGTATTGAGGAGTTGCACTAAGGCTTGGAAATCGTGTGAAAAATTAATGAATGCTCAAATAAACTTTCCAGTTGATTAAGGCAGATAGTAAGTGGTGATCACTTGAGTTACATCTTGCAGCTGAAAATGTTGACAATGAAGCTGATTTTCGACCATGTTAGAAAAATTTAGTTTGTCTCACTACTGGTGGAAGAAATGGTTGAAGAGAAGGAAAAACAGCATTATAAGAAAGCAATAAAAGCGTAAAACAACAAAAGCGTGAAACAACAAACGGGCATGTCTTAAACAAACGCATAACTAAACCATATAATGAGATTTACGTCAAACAAGAACTTCACCGTTTATTATTACTGAAATAAGTTTATCCATGTTGGAATAATCCCTCAAGTTAAACACTATTTGGCATATCATTAATGTGCCAAACTGTTGAGCAGAAATTCTGCAACATTCTGCTCTAGAATTTATGTATACATTAGCAACGACTGCCTAAGCTGGACAAGTGTGTGACAGAACAACAATGTTTTTGATGTGCATGGAGTGCAGTAAGCACTGACTGAAATTATGTAGTAACCAAGGAAGGTGAGAGTAACTTGTAATTCTCCTGTCTTGATTCGGTATTTGCTGGCTACGTGTGGCTTACCCTGGCATCCTGTTTTTGTTATGCTGTTGACCTAGTTGCACATCTGCCACAAACTGTTTATTAATAGACTTCTGAGGCTGTTTGATGGAGGTACTTAACAAGCATGTTGCCTTTATCATCAGTTAATGTAACAAGGTTGCAGTTAAACAGTGGGTGTTGATGGCCATGTATTTGATTGATGCATATAAAACAGTAAAGTGATAATCAATAAAGGACCCTTGAAAAGAGTAGGAGGAAGGGGTGACCCAAATGCAAGCAAGGGAAGAGGATTCTGCACGATGCAGAAGTCCACATCTAACTTCAGTGGTACATAGTTATTTTGGTAGTCTGTGTCTTCAGTACCAAATTCAGTCGAGAGTGCAGACAATCTGTATTGCATCCCTTTGAGAGTCTCTTTGCTGGATGCCACAGTATCAAGTAGTGCAGGTGTCTGCAGAGAGGAGAAGGGGAGGATTGTGCAAAATATGGACAAGGAGAGAGGGAAGGGTTGAAAGTAGGTCTTTTTGTAGCAGTCCTTTATGGATGAACTTAAGTATTAAGTGCCAACACTTTCCAAAACCTGATTACTGCTTATCTGCACCAGTGCTAAAGTTTACAAAATATTGAGACTTAATTGAGATAGCATAAAAATATGAATAAATAAGTGAATGTGGACAAGCTGACACCAGATCGTCTTCTCCAAGTGGAGATCCTGATCTCATCAGCTCATTTACTACAGCTCAGTATTTTCCATAGATCTTAAATCAGCATGTGGCTTTGGTGGCTCTGTCAGTCTTCATCTCTGCATTGTAGTTGTCAAATTTCTTTTCATCTTTAGGTTATTTGTTGTATAGGAGAATTGATATGACGAAAGATAAAGACAGTCCTGATCCTGGTGACAGTGGACCGGACTCAGATGCCCACAGTGAAGCTGTCAGGTACTTAATCATACATTGTTACTGTACACCGTTTTTGCTTTATTTAATTTTATCTTAACGGGCTTGCCTCTTTTGTATGAGCTCTGACGCAAGAGCTTTGTGAGAAATTTTATCTGTGCTAATGATAGCAGGAATAAGAAGCCACTGATATGCAGGATGAGTAATTTTGACAGAAAGTTCAGAAATGGAAGATGCAGAGATTAGAGGACATAGAAGACTGCCAAACGAACGTCCGCAACTTCACTAGCAGTGCGTGGCAGAAAAGTGTGGAGGGAACAAAATGTACAGTGGAAGCCATTGAGCTTTCAGCCCGTGGACAGGGATGATTATTATTATTATTAATTAAATTTGTAACGCGCGCATGGTCACACCGAAATGCGAATCTGAGGCGCGGATAGTCAGCCGCCAGGAGAAGATGCCGTTAGATATCCAAGTGTTTGAAAGCCAAGGAGAAGTAGTGAGTTTTTAGTCTCTTTTTGAAGGTAGAAAGTGAATTTGAGCTACGAAGAGAGAGTGGCAGTCGATTCCATTCCTTGGGGGCAGAGACATGGAATGCACGCGAGCCCATAACTGTTTTGCACCGTGGCTCAGCTAACTTGAGGATTGCCAGCAATGGGAAGGGATGTAAGGAGTTAATAGTGATTGAAGGTAGGAGATGTGCTGGTGCTGAGGGCTTTATATGTCAAACAGGCTAACTTGAATTTTATTCTGAACTCAACAGGAAGCTATGTTGAGTATCATGATCCAGAGTGATCGAGTAACTCACTTACAATTGTTGCCTGGTCATTGGGTGCTGGTGCCTAACAAGTGCATAATAATGATAAAACATACATTGATTTTTTCAGTGAACATGGTGATGTTGGCAGTTCGGCATCTGGCCAGGACCAGCCCAGTTTGAGTGAGGAGAGCCACAACAGTGGATCCGGCAGTGCTACTGAGAATCACCAGAGCGCGACATCCGAGGAATCTGACACGGAGAAAGGCGACGCACCGGGAAAGAAAACTGTCCTCAGTGTCGCAAATACATTTACTGATGACTCCAATGGCACAGATGATGATGACTCCAAAGATATCACAAAGTCAAGAACAGCGGCCATCCGAGATATCATCCGGGTTAGCAGACCGAAGAGGTTTCACATATGTCTGCTTTTTTTTTGGCTTTTTGTGTATGATTTGGTATTAAACTAGTTTTATTTTAACTTTACATAGAATGGACAGTACCAGATTTAGATCTAGCTGTGTAGCCATCAGATAGATAACCTTTGAGAATCCTGACTAATGGTATTTCTTTATTGAGAAGAAATTTCGATGCATTCCTTGACTGCCATTATGATGATACATCCTACCAGAAGCTATCTAATGCTCTAATAATTGTGTTTATCAATTATACATATTATATGTGTGATAGATAAGACTCTGAACATCGTTGCCATCTGTTGGCTGTCAACGGGAATCTGTTGGTCGGTTCCACGTGTGTGCGTGGGACCGCCAATGGTGACTCTTCCAGATTACTGTGCATTGTTTTGCTAACTGATGTAATATTTTCGTTCGTAGTGACATTTTATGTCACGTAGGCTAGCACAGAGGGCGCCTCTGATTTGGTTTACCCTTTGAGTGGTGCTATATAAATGTCAAATTAAACATTACATTACGTATGTGTGCATCCATGTACGTGAAATAGCGATAGTGTGACAGTATAAATATACGTGATAAATCTTGCCAATGCTGATAATCAGAAAAAAGAAAATGCCTGCGCTGTACATCGCTGCATGTGTACGTTCTGCCGTTGCTATACAACTGAGTTGGCTGTTGTTCAATGCCATTTTATGTGCCATGTGGTAACGAACCATGTGTTAATTTGGTGTCGTTCGCAGGCATCGCATTGCCGTGCATTAACTGAATTTTGTGCTTAATCGAACATGTGTTATGACGCCCTTCAAGTGGTGAAGTAGTACCAAACATTGTTCTACCCAGGATATTTATTGCTTTAATCGGCTAAAATAAATGAATGAACCAGATGTTTTCTTTTCTTTTGCAGAGTTCATCTGCATCGTTGTCTATAAAAAAGGTTAATATTGAATTTATACTGTAACAATTTTAGATATTTTCACAATTTCAGTGAAACGTCTCTTCAGAAAGACTAATGCTAATACATGTATATTGAAATGGTTTGGCGCTTATCAGCAATGCACTTTTATGTTCAGTACTTTAAAGTACGCTGATGCTACATTGCTATTAATTATTGCTATTGCTACTGTTCACATATTCTAAATCAGTGGTTTTCAAACTTTATTTTTATAGTATCACCAGATAAAATATTGAATGTTGGCGTACCACCATCAAAGGTCAGAAAAGGTCAGATCAAAAACAACAGGCGAGCACAAAGTTCCCTTGCAAATTAGAGTGGGATCTTAGGTAGACAAAATTTAAAACTTAATGTATAATTTAAAGAATGTAATCTTTGAATTTTTTTCGCTTGCCAGGCGGCACCTAGCATGCCGTTAGTGGTATTTTGAAAACTGCTGGTGGTTTGAAAACCACTGTTCTAAATAGAACAGGTGCATGTCAACCAGTAGTTGATGGTTGTGTGTGGTTGTTGACTATAGTTGGCCGCTGAACAGCCTGACCTCTATGGCATTCGGCGATCCGGACGACAACGCAAAGAGGTCACACGACTAAACATGGGAGATGTTAGTTGCCGGACATGTTTTTTTGTTTCTTCAGAATCTCTGAACATGACATTTTTATTTTTAAACCGAATGACTGCTTTCTTATTTTGTTTACCAACATAACGGTTCAAACTGATAGGCTGTGACACTTTGGAAGGGTCTGAAATTATGTTTTGGTCTCTTGCATTACCTGAAGAGGGGATTACTCCTTGTGAAAATGTCAAGTCTGTTTCAGAACAGACATGTGACATGTTGTTCATTAGTCTGCTAGAAACATCAAAAGACTTTTCATTCTATGATTAGAATTTAACTTAGAACCATGGAAGCAAACTGCATGATTATCCAAGCGTAAAGCCTTCTTTTAATCCCTTATATGATCCTTGCTAATTGAGAATATTTTTAAATTATCTACATTTATGACAGAGGTAGCTTTAACTTTGCACACATTTTGATCCTGGCCAATCTGCTATCCAGCAATTTTGTCTTGTGAGCTTTTTGGTCGTTTTTGGCACCAGCATCCAAACTTGGAAGGTATCTTTTCTGAAATCTGAAAGATCTAAAACTGAACCTTGCATTGTAAATATGAGGATGTTGTTGTAAATAGAGAAGTATGGCAACGTTTGATTCTAGGACCTGCTTAAGTGCGGAACACGGAAGAAAAAGAGGAATTGTCTATATTCTAAAGCTAACTTAAATGTGGAACTGTTTGGTTTTGCAGAAGCAGAAAAATAACAGATTGCGAAACAAGAAAAGCAGGTGAATTAGCTCTGTCTTGGTCTTATCATTGCCGTATTTTCCTTGTCTGATGTGATAGTCTCGTAATTTGATATTGCTGCACTGGCTGTCTGGATTAGATTCAGATACATATCTGGATTAGATTAAGATAAATATCTGGATTAGATTAAGATAAATATCTGGATTAGATTAAGATAAATATCTGGATAAGATTAAGATAAATATCTGGATTAGATTAAGATAAATATCTGGATTAGATTCAGATACATATCTGGATTAGATTAAGATAAATATCTGGATTAGATTAAGATAAATATCTGGATTAGATTAAGATAAATATCTGGATAAGATTAAGATAAATATCTGGATTAGATTAAGATAAATATCTGGATAAGATTAAGATAAATATCTGGATAAGATTAAGATAAATATCTGGATTAGATTAAGATAAATATCTGGATTAGATTAAGATAAATATCTGGATTAGATTAAGAGAAATATCTGGATTAGATTAAGAGAAATATCTGGATTAGATTAAGCTTTATCTTGTTACAGACACCTAGAAATATGTGTCATGAATAGGATGTTATAGAAGTCGTTTGATAATTTCTGACAATGTTGATATTAAGAATTGATAAATAGGAATTGATAAATAGGAGCTTTTGTTGGCTGTAAAAGTCAGTGCCAACTTCACTGTAACGCTACTGAGGCTAAAAATACTAATTAGGAGCTGTAGTTTATTTATGCAGAGAATGTTACCCATGGGATTTAACTTCTTGAGGCTTCTGTATGCAGACCAATCAGAGTTTATTTCTTATTAATGCTAATGAGGCAGTTGAATATTAATTAGCAGTGTTGGCTTGTTTTAGAGATTCTGACCAATCAGAGACTGCCTCGGATTCAGACGTGTCCTATGACGAAGGGCGATCTTCCAGGCGCCGAATGACAAGGTGAGCTCAGTGAAATTTTAATCAGAATCATCATTAATCATTTGTTTATTGCTGATTTGAGATTTAATTAATCGGTTCCACAAATGGAGAGGTTCTGGCATTGGTGTATGAGTCTTCCATTGAGTCTTCCATTTTGCCTCCCATTTGATTTTGACAAACATTACTTATTTTTAGGTGATGTAGTTATGACAGAAAGTTCTGAAATCAGCATATTGTTATCCAGTTAGGGTTTGAACCGCGATCATCTGGTTTTTACAGTCCAACTGTCGTGGATCCCACTCAAAGAAAATGTAAACATTATTAGTTTTAATGAACTACTCAGTTTAAAAAAATTTTTCATCAAGTGATTAATACTGATTAAAGATGCTAATCTTTGGGGTCATAATTTCTCAGGGCAAGGACAAGCAGAAGAGTTCAAAGCAGCCAGAGATCGAAAGATAACCTCTCGGATGAGGAAACTGCCAGTGAAAGCGAAAGTGAAAGTGAAGTTGAAAAAAAGAGAGGCAAAATTGCTTACCAGAAGTCAGGCAAAAAAGGTGGCAGGTAAACAACACCTTGTACTTGCTGCCTCGGTGTGCTTGCGGCCTCGGTTAAACTTGCCTGTTTTTGTAAGTCCCTCAAATCACATTTCTTTAGCTGTTGCTGGGCTGGCAGCACCTCTGAGTAGATATCTTGAAGAGGCGCTATATAAATTCTCAGAATGAATAAATGAATGAAAGAAATGTCCGGATCTGTTAAATTGTATTACATTATGTATCTTTTATAGCATGTTGGAAAGCTGGGAGGTGCTCTTTTACTTGCTGATGCTAAGTTAGAGTTTCCATGGTTTTTGATGATTTCCTTAGTGGAGAGGAGTGCTAGAAAGATGTACTTAATGGATGCAGTATAAGTGTTTGTATGTGTATGCCAAACATGACTGTATACATACAATCCTGTGTCATTCGTGCATAGGGCCTACATATGCTAATGCCCATGCATACATTCCTAAATACTTGCCTTTGTGGGATACATGTGAATAATTATACTTTGTTCGTTTTTAACATATTTGCTTATGTTTTTAGATTATTAACATGGTATTAGTCATTTTAAGTTACTTTGCTTCTGCATCTTTCTTTTTAGTTATAATTGTTTTTACCTGAGAGGGATATCTTTGTATGTTGTTTTTTTTAAACTTGTAATTGTAGGGGCAGTAAGCAGAGAATTTCAAAACGCGGTTTGAAGCAGAAGATCAGGTCAGTTTTTGTGACAAGTTTCTCCGAACATCATCAGTCGGTACTTCTTCATCTTTCTCAGTTGCACTTCTTCGTAAAAGGAACTTGCAGAATGATTATGGTCATAGATCTATACAAGTCTAATCTAACCCAAACAGCGTCTTTAGCTTGCCTCAGTGTTATACAGGGTGGGAATTGTTGTGGGGTTCAACTCCCCCAGTCTTTCTTAGGAGCCCCAAGTTAAGTCTTCATTGCACACCCCAGGGGGGTCGTTTCCAACCCCCTCAGTTGTGCTGGTGTGATTTAGCATTATTTGACTCTGAAGAAACTTCCATGGCGTATCATGAATGCATTTTTGAATTTTCTCAACAAAGGAATTGATTTTGATTCGAGTCTGACTTGCAAAACTGCTTGCGTTGAAATCAGCTGCTTTCAAATTTCGTTGACATCGGTTTATAAAATAGGGATAAAATGTTCAACCCCCAGTCTTTTTTCTGCAGTTCCGATGCTGGTGTTATAATAATAATCCATAAGACCTCGTTCTATGGGGCATCGACACCCATCTGCAAATTGTCTGACTTAATTTATCTTGCGTGAGTGAGTACTGTCTTCGGTTGGGCCAGGTGCTGTGCTTACAACTTTGCGTATATGGACAGGCCACTGATCCTTTGAGCAGCTGTGGCGCTGTGCAGACTTTGATAGACATTGTCAATGTCTATCTGCAACTCACTGATGATAGTGCTTGCAACTGGCTGGGCATGAACTGCAGCTGTCTGGGCATGAACTGCATATGCTAGAAGAAGAAGAACAATAAGGTGAATTCCATTCTATTGATACAGAGAGGGAGCATATTCGCAGTGACAGGATTGATACTGATAATATTATGTTTGATTACTGATAATGATGACACTTATGGTTCTTGAATATATCCACAGTGATGACGATGTTGGCATTGGTGATGATTTTTTTTAGCTATAAAGAGGAATCGGATGATGTTACCGATTCAGACGATCTGCTGGAAGTTGAAACGACAGAGGTTGACCAAGAGAAGGAGACGGCTGAGACGATCGAGAAGGTCATAAGAAGGCGTGCTGGAAGAAAAGGAGGTAAATATCCTGCCACACATGGCTAGTTCCATGTTTAGTTTGCCAATGTTCACCAATGACTTCCATTGCACTGAAATCACATAATGTGTCTGAAATGATGAAGGGAATCTAAAGCTTTCGATAGTTTGCAGATGTTTCGCCCCCACAATTCACCGTCAAAAATCGCTCGCCAGATTTCACACTTCAGAACTTTCGCCCCATTTACTTCACTTAAAGAAAAGATATGTTTGCTTTAAGTGAAATAAGTGGGTGCTAGATAGACAGAAAAAGCTATGGGTGATAAAGTGACAAATATGATTTGGTCAGACAGAAAACTCACCGGAAATCCTGAATTTCTTGTTATTTCCATTCCATATTTGACTGTTGCAAACATAGAGTTAGCGATGAGAACTTCATTCAAGAAATATATGCAATGGAGAGGGCTATCTAAATAGCCAGTTACATACATACATGCATATTATTGCACATATGCATGTCAAAGTCATGGCAGTATGGAATATTTATCAGGTATTGCCTGCAACTTTGAGTTCTAGACATATGTAGTGTTTCTTCAAGTCAGAAATTCTGTGTTTTGTTTTATTTCTATATTTTAACTTCAAAATAAACTTCTTATGTAATTCGTCAAGCAATTTCCGAGGGGCAAAATGTGGGGAGCAAATTTTGTGTGAGCGAAATGTAGGGATGTCCATATCCCGCTTATCATAAGTTTTCAACATTCAGTAAAGCCAGCTCATTGCTCTGGGGCACAGTATGTTAAAATGTATCTGACATGGTAAAATGCATGGGAAATAATTAAATGGATACATGTGAAGTATCTCAGAGTAATGATGCATAGGTTCATATGGAAATAAGTTAGATTACATTTCTGATCTGGCTTTAGTGAATGTCGAGCTCTTGTGGAGAGGCTGTACTGTCCAGGTACTGGTTAAACTCTTTTCCTTTTCTGTTTGCCTCTGAGTAGATGTAAGGAGTGCAAGCATCTCAGTTTTAAACTGACTGTACTTTTACATTACAGGGATATATTTTGTGCATGTAATGTGTGATATTACAGCATAGTCACTTCATAATGACTATTTAATATTCTCATTCAGCAGATTGATTTTTAATTTACTTATGTTAAAAACCTGCTTGGATTTATATAATTTGTGATGTTTTTGCCTAAATTATATTAATTTTGTGTTGCAAGAGTCTTGCTGTACTGCATGCTCGACCTAGTGATCGATAGCAACACTGAAGCAACAGCTATAGCAATAAACAAACAATAGAAGGACTCTTAAAGTGCGCTATATAATCGTGTGCTTGTTTAGCAACAGGTAGCAAGACAACGATGTATAACGTTGACAAAGACGGCGATCCAAACAGTGACCTTGACCCAAAGAAGGAAGAGACGGAGCTCCAGTACTTCATCAAGTGGAAGAACTGGTCGCACCTTCACAACACATGGGAGAGCGAGGCCGGCCTGCGAGAGCAGAAGGTTAACGGTCTAAAGAAACTGGAAAACTTCATAAAAAAGGAGGGGGATCTCGACAGATGGTGAGTGTAGATCTACCTGTGAATAGTTATGTAAGCCCTTTTAACACTGCAACGTTGAGCTGCATTGGTTTCCCAGTTGCTTAATGGTTACTGGTAAGGTCCTCAGTAAACTAGAGAATTTCATGGAGAAGGACGATAAGCTCTAGATAATGAGCTTTCATTTCACTTGCTCACATCATGAAAATAAATATGGTTTCAGCTTCGAAAATCACAGCATTTATTAAGAACGAGGTTACGCTATACGTACAGTAACCTTTCAAGGGATTTGTTCAGCCTTAGAAAGAAATAAATGAAAATAGCAGACTGATGCATTTTTAAGCTTCTGTTACCAAAGTGATTGAATGTGATGAGTTTAGTGATCAGTAGTTTTTCTGAGAACATGCTTACAGCTTAATTATGTTCAGTTGACAGTTAACAATCAGTGAGGTGCATAAGATTACAAATTTCTTTTTCTCTAATAGGCAGTACAAATTATTGCGCATCGTACTGGTGGGCTGAAAGACGTCATGGCCTATAGGTGAGGTGGCTGCTCAGTTAACTTTGAATTAGGCCTACATGCATACAATAATCCACCTACGAACCATTCCGGTGTTTGATTTATTATCCAGTTAGAGTCTACAATTAGTTAATACTCGCAGAGAATGAACTTGTGTACTGGGCTGTATTTTACCGCACTTTTGACACCTTGTGATGAGTTTATTCACTTGTTATCCAGGAGAAGGTATGCAAGTGTAGAAGATCTGGAATACTTTGACTGTCAGCAAGACATGGTTGAAGATCTCTACATTCAGTACTGTCTGGTTGATCGAATAATCGGTTAGTTCCTGTTCTAACAGTTTTTGTTTCTGTGCGTTTCAGTTAAATAATTTTCAGACCATAATTTGCAATCAGTGCGTGAAACTCAGACCCGGATTTGTTGTTATTGTTGGGAACAGTTAAGAGAAGTTACTGCAATTCTTAGTTGCGGTATCTTCTTACAACCATTGCCGTAGGGAGGGGTATTCCAGCGGTGCCATGGAACAGGGCGCAACTTGAGAGGGGGGCACAAATTTTGAGATGGAGTGATTTAATTATTTAACTCATTACTTTATCTTGAAATATAATATCCATTTAAAATGAAATAAATGTATTAAAATTAAGTAGCAACAAATAATAGTGTATATATATTTCAATTTAATGGATAAATATCTGACAGTGCAGACTTGTTTAAAAATTGTTGTTTGATATTGCTTGCTACCGCTAGGAATAATATTACTACCCATGTGGCCCTTGTAGCGGGTCTAAAACCCTTTTTGGGTCTCCTGTGCAGACAGATTATGTTAATTGATTATAAGCATTATATGCTTTGTTTATCCTTGCAATGTTTGGTTACTGAACTAAAAATACAATACAATACAATAGCTACCGGTAGGTATTATAAGTAATTGCATTGTGGTTTCAGTGAGGATATTGCTCCCGCTAGGAATAATTGCATTGTGACTTCACAGAGGACATTGCTCGCTACTGCCAGGAATAACATTGCATTGTGATTTCACAGAGGACGTGTTGCATTGTGATTTCACACAGTATTTTGTTTCCGTAACAACCTCTTGTAATGATTGCATTGAGATTTCATAGAGAACATGTTGCTGTAGCAACGATCATCTAACCTCTGGGAATAATTGCATTATGATTTCGTAGAAGATATATTGCCTTAGCAATCTCTTGTAATAATTGCATTGTGATTTTATAGAGAACTTATTGCCATAGCAAAGATTGTCTAACCTCTGAGAATAATTGCATTGTGATTTCATAGAGGATATATTGCCTTAGCAACCTCTTGTAATAATTGCCTTGTGATTTCATAGAGAACATGTTGCCTTAGCAACGATTGTCTAACGTCTGCGAATAATTGCATTGTGATTTCATAGAAGATATATTGCCTTAGTAACCTCTTGTAATAATTGCATTGTAATTTCATAGAGAGCATGTTGCCGTAGCTATGATTGTCTAGTCTCTTGGAGTAATTGCATTGTGATTTCATAGAAGATATATTGCCTTAGCAACCTTTTGTAATAATTGCTTTGTGATTTCATAGAAAACATGTTGCCTTAGCAATGATTGTCTAACCTCTGGGAAATGGAATAATTGCATTGTGATTTCATAGAAGATATATTGCCTTAGCAACCTTTTGTAATAATTGCTTTGTGATTTCATAGAAAACATGTTGCCTTAGCAATGATTGTCTAACCTCTGGGAAATGGAATAATTGCATTGTGATTTTGTAGAAGATATATTGCCTTAGCAACCTCAACCTCTTGTAATAATTGCATTGTGATTTCATACTTTGTATTTTTCCGTAACAACATCTTGTAACATCTTGTAATAATTGCATTGTGATTTCACAGATAATATATTGCCACCTCTTTTAGTAAATAAAAAAACAATGAGAGTGATGATGATGGTGATCACGCTGATGATAATGCTTGGTAATTGTTTTGAATCTTGAGGGCTTCCTTGGATAAAATAATAATGGGCAAAAACAATGGGTATGAAAAGTGGGGGTACGGTACCCTCCAGTCCAAAAAGTGGGGTACGGGTATCCCTCCTAGCCCCGTAAATTACACCTATGATGCTAGGCTAAAGCCCTACTTTGCCGAGGTTGTGTATTTTCTTTAAACTATTTCTTCCCTGTGCCTGAGTGTCTTGACTGACATTTTGGACGTTTACTGCATTGATGTTGTATTTGTTCATTCATTCATTCATTCATTCATACATATCGGACATTTATATAGTGCCTTTTCAAGGAGAACTACTCAGAGGTGCTCCCAACTCCAGCAGTGCTGAAAAGAGCAGTCTTAAGGTGAGAAAGGAACATAGGAGAAATTTATATGTTGATACTTGGGTTTTATTCAGTATTTATTCAGTTTTTATTCAGTTTTATTTTTGTCTATGTTTCATTAATTCTATTCTAATACTGCCAGTGGCACATTACAATTTCTTAGTTTGTACTGAATTAGATTGCAATGAATTAGATTGCAATGGTTGTTCTAGTGCACTATGCGCCAAAGCCTGGCTTCGAGAACTTTGACTACCTGGTGAAGTGGCAGGGTCTGCCGTACTCGGAGTGCACTCACGAGGACAGTGAACTGATCAACAAGAAGTTTCCGGCAGCTGTGGAAGAGTACAATGTGAGACAGAAGTCTTCCTTGGCACCAAACAAGTTCTGTAAGGTCTGTAAAAACTGACACTGAGTCTAAGTCGTAGTTTTGATTTAAGTTACGTTTCTTAATGCTATCTAAATGTCCTCAGATGGAGTGATGAAATGTCCTATTACCTTGTTGTGCAATAGTCAGTTGCAATGCCAAAGTCAAATGCTGATTATGAACAAATATATTAAGTCGTCCTTATCGCAGATGTGAGTTTTGGGAAGTGCTCATTTCTTTCTGTTAGGCAGTTGTGTGATTATAATGTCCCAGTCTAATCAAATCTGACCTAATGAGGCATAATAACGCTATAATTGATGGTTGCAGTAGTGAAAGTGTGTGTGCAAAAACGTATTCTGTTGTGGAAAACCTCCTTGTAAAATCCTCACGATCAGAGAACTGAAAGTCAAACCATGTTGGGTACATGCAGTCAGATGGAGTTTAGAAGTCTATAAGAAAGAGGAACATTTTGAGAGCCAGAGATTTTAAGTCTTTGCTTGGAACTACTACCTGGTAATCACATTCTGCAAGGTTGTCTCTTAGTTCGAAGCCGGCCTTGCAATACAAATCATGCGCAGAATATACTTACTTACTTACTTACGTTTAAAAACTTTAATGATTACTAATTTCAAAGCCACTAAGGTTCTTGAAGTGTCTTCACTGGTCTCATTTTTGGTTTTCTCTTGCTTCAGGCTCTGAAAACGCGACCGAAATTTGTGCCTTTTAAAGCCCAGCCAGACTGCATTGGAGCAAGTGACGAAAAGTTGCAGTTACGTGACTACCAGTTGGAGGGACTGAATTGGCTGCTGAACTCATGGTGCAAGTAAGTTCATTCATAGGCGCCGAGTTGACCCCAAAAGTGTGAGTGCCCAAAAAGAGTGGAAAAAATGTTCGCGCCTTATTTTTCGTTACAATGTTACAATGCTACAAAAATCATAGTTCTCTCCAATATCAATTCTCAGTTCTTTTGTTTTATAATTATAATGGCAAATCAATGTCAAATTACAGATACGTAGCTTTTCTCGTCCAGTGTCAATTCTAAATTTTTTTGACTTTTTGGGTTTTTTCTATATTTGCTTTGTTGCATTTGGTTAGGAGACACTTATTGAAATTATTCCTTTGACAGCAGAATCTGCACTGCAATCTACAGAGAGGCGGCGATCTTGTTTGACAAGTAGGGGGATAATTGAACTGGGTCAATAGGCCTAATTCATTCGCGCGTGCGTGCGGAAAAATTTTTTGACCTTTTTTGTGCACGAAAAATGCGTTAAAAAGCAAGGGGCAGGCACTTTGTAACGGCATGTAGTCTGTAGATATATAGTTTCATCAAATTGCATAATCGCATGCAAACTAATTCAAATCTAAAGTTTATTGACTTATTAGTAATGTGGCGTTCGCGCCCGCCCGGACGCCTGCACTCTCGTCGCGCCGGGCGGATTTCCGTGGTGGTGGTGACTCCAGCCCACTGCCCGTCTGGAGCCCCACCAGAGTCACTGCCTTGTCTACTTTAACCGTAAAATGGCTGTTCTCTATCTCTGCCCATAGGGACCGTTCCTATCAGGGGAGATCCAGGATTGGCCGCTTAAGAAAGGCAACACTATACAGTTCTGTATCGTGGTCAGACTCTGCTTCTTCCGCGGTCGCCGGATGGGCAACGTCCTGCAGGATGGCCGTCCTTCAGAACAGGGTTCGTTCTCTTACCAGCAGGAGTCTTCCTCTTTTGTGTTCCTTCTTAGCTACGGACTTCCTCCAACTCTCCAACTGATCTGAACCTTGACGCACCATTATACATCTCGTGACTCTTTAACTATCGCCATTTATAAGGGACACCAAACGTTTTCTAAGTATCGGAAACAAGGAATACATGCGACAAGTCTCTGCATCACATCGTCCTATAGACACCGGTCTATTGGGCAACTGTCAATTGTAACTCTACGTTGTGTCGTCCAGGCACCTGTCCATACGTCTTCCCACCGTACGTATCTCTCGCTCCATATCCGTGCAGGGCATACCGGCCTCACACGTATATTATCATGTACCACAATTACAGATAAGTTTCCTTACCCGTCCTCTGTGTTGGCAATTGTCGACCAACACAGTAATACATTCTGCTTCGAAAGATAACGGTAAGGGTATCTACGGTACTCTGAAAGTGAAGGTCTTCTCTCTAACCTTCGCTATCTACACACAGGACTTCGTTCCGACCTACGCACGAGGGGGCCCAGCCTCGCACTTCAGTCAGTTCTCAGAGCTGCGTGTTACGACAAGCAAATATGTTTCTACATGGGTATCCGACTACCCGGACTTTCACGTAACGCTCCATTGGTCTGCTTTATTATTTTCCCTTCATACATGGGATTATCGTACTCCTCACCTAGGGACTCTGACTAGCTGAACTGCGGCTAGCAAAACGCGAACTTGTCTCTTTCGAACCTGGGTACCCGACTACCCGACCCGAACTTTCAGGTTAATCTCTTGGTCTGATTTATTGTCCCTATTACCTGGGGCTCTCGTACACTTCACCTTGGGACTCTGACTAGCTGGATTTCGCTAGTAAAGCGGACGTGTCTCTTTCGGACCTGGGTACCCGAATATCTGGGTCTGATCTCTTTCCGGTTCACACAACCTTTTATCTTCCCACTATTCAGAATTAGTCTGTCTCGAGACCTGAGCAGCAGAGTGGGCCCTTACTCCACAAGCCGTATCTCTTGAACCTGACTCTCTGAATCCAAAAGAGAACGTAACAGTTGTGTATTTTTCCTGAAGCTCACAGACTCGTAATCTTTGTTTCTCGGTACTCACACTCGATTCTGCTAATGGTATCTGTGGCTAAATATCAGTAACTTTACCCCGTTATTGCACACAGACCTGTGTTACTTTCCACTGTGGAAACTTTCCCGAACACCGGAACAGACAACGGTCGGATCGTCCGGATGGTCTCCCGGACGGATATTTGCGGGTAAACCGCGGGAGTAACTATGACTGAACAAGGGAACCAAACACGGTGACCGCGAATGGAAAATTTACCGGTAGTTCCCCGATGTTATCGAACGGTACCAACGGGGTCACCCTCCCCGTACAAATCGAACTGTCACCACCAGGGTCTTTGCTTCCCCGTTTTTATACAGACCTGTGTTTTCTCTAACTCTCACGATCGGTCTCTCCCCGAGGTTTGTTCAGCCCGTTAAACTTCCACAATCGGGATTCAGACCGGCTCGCGATCTAACGGCAGGGTGGGCCCCAAACCTGTCGAATCGGCGGTCAATCCAACACCCAAGAGTGATTAGTTTTGCTGTACTCGGGATCGCACTGGTTAGCCAATGTTTGACGATACTTGAACTGAGTTATCACTAATCGGGTCTTCGCCCGCGTATCTCTCTGACTACTACCACCGGGCTTTGCCCGTGTATCTCTGACGGTCAACACCGGGTCTTTGCCCGCGTATCTCTCTGACTGCTACCACCGGGCTTTGCCCGTGTATCTCTGACGGTCAACACCGGGTCTTTGCCCGCGTATCTCTCTGACTGCTACCACCGGGCTTTGCCCGTGTATCTCTGACGGTCAACACCGGGTCTTTGCCCGCGTATCTCTCTGACTGCAACCACCGGGCTTTGCCCGTGTATCTCTGACGGTCAACACCGGGTCTTTGCCCGCGTATCTATCTGACTGCTACCACCGGGCTTTGCCCGTATATCTCCGACGGTCAACACCGGGTCTTTTGCCCCGTATATATCAAACCAGACATCGGTCTTTCCAGCATATATCGAAACGAACATCTATGGGGTCTGCTTCCCCGTCTTTTGACACAGACCTGTTTATCTGCGGGGTCCTTCCCCGGACTATCGAACGGTCACCAGCGAACCGGACACCAACGAGACCTTTCCCGTCTATCTATCGAACGGAACCGCCGGGCTCGCCTTCCCCGGACTTCACCGACACAGACCTGTGAGCCTTTATTTCTCACGATCGGTCTTTCCCTGAATCAGCCTTCCACGATCAGACGCGGTACTTTTCGCGATCTACAACAGAGTGGGCCCTTACTCCGTTGGATCGGCGTTTTGCCAGCACCGGTCAAACCGCCTTTGGAGCGGCTGTCACTCGGGAGCGCACTGATTAGCCTTGTACCTAACCGGTAACCAACGACACTAAAGCACCGTGTCGCTGTACGTGCAGAGCGCAGTAACGCCGCTCTACGATATAAGCAATGCACCGTGAGGCAAGCTCTATGCATCCATCTGCATCTATCTGCATCCTATGGTCTCGCACGTAAAATATATTCGGGCCTCCATACTTATATACTAGCCCATATACACCTTTTCAAATACAGGTGTCTAAGATAGAAATATCTACCAATGATAATATGCGCCGCCCTAGCTTTAGGCCTTATTTATTGGACCGAAAGGCGTATTAAATTATACTAATTAATAATCTGAATCGCTTAAATGGCAAAAACAAGCAAAAACTTAAATATTGGCAACTATTATATCACGCTAGCGCTACCATTTACGCATCGGCCGCTGGTGCCCTCTGATGCATTATATCGCCGGATAATGCGTCAATAACACAGCTTTAATTGATAAAAACCTACATTCAAGCCCTGTGGCCTGTCCGCCACAGTAACAGTGCGAAACAGGCAGCCTATAAACAGAATAATAATGAACAAAACTCGTTACTTTTTTTATTTGTTGGTGGCAACGTGTTGATATCGACGTGTCAGCTGCCTGGTCTCAGTGGTCAAGTTTCCACTTGGAAATTATTAACAAAAACAGCAATCTAAAAGTTTCTTTAGAAATGGGGGGACAACTGTATACTGTGTCCCCTCACTGTTAAAGGTGGATGGGATATGTCCCACTCATGTCAAAAATTCCAATGGAAATGTTACAGTGCTACAAAATGCCACGGTTCTCTTCAGTATCAATTATTAATTCTTTTGTTTTATAATTAAAATGTCTTTATTTGTTACAATGATTCACAACTAAATGGCTTTTCTCTAGGTCTCCCTGGTATTTTAAAAACTGCGAATTTCTTTTTGCAAAGGCTGTTGCAGGAGATCAAATCGTTGCAGATTTTTCAAGCGATTAGCTAGCAGTTTCTTCCCTCTATAGTACAAGTGTGTCAGTCGTGTTTGAGACAAGGCTGAAAGCATAAAACTTACAGGACAAGTGATAAAGTTAATTGAGATTAAAATATAACAAAGACGTTATTTTATTTTATAGATAAATAATGTCATTAGCAAAATAATCTCTTAAAAATGGCTCTGTGGGGACTGATTTCTGGTGGTGCCCAGGCATAGGCGAGCCTCGCATGGCCTATTTCTGGTGGTGCTGGGCACTCACGGGCCTCGCAGAGTCGGCGCCCATGAGTTCATTATTGCATAAGCTTCAGTATAGCATTCAATGGCAGATTCAGAGATGACCTAATGGTCATATATCTGCCACTTCTAAACTGTTTCCTGATTGTTTTTCAGCACACCCAGTCCCACCATTACTTTGTCCCCCAATTCAGATCTTGAATTCAAACTGAACACAGAACTTATGAGTAAAATCATAGACTGTGGCACTTGGTAGTGTAGTGAGTTTATGCAAATGTATTGGTCTAGGCTCTTTGAAAACGGAAAGCCACAACAAGCTGTCGACCCTATAAGTGAAACCGCAATATAACAATGCATGGTGTAAGGATTCTTCACTTTATTTTTTAAAATCTATGTCATAATATGCTTAGACATGTGCGTATGTGCAGTATCTGGCAAATATTGTGAGAGCGTCTGCTATTATGGCCTATAGGTAATAAAAGAGGGAAGCGGAGAGGAGAGGAAGGGGAAGGGGAAATGAGGAGCAACATGAGTTTTCTTCAGACATTTTTCTGAACTAGTATGCAGGTGCTTTGCTTGGGCTAGGCTGGTTTTGAAACATTGCCTTGTGATATTGCTATTTAAGCCGTTAACACAATTTCTGTAATGCATTCACAGAGAGAATGGTGTCATATTGGCTGACGAAATGGGTCTTGGCAAAACTATTCAGACGATCTCGTTCCTGGCGGTTCTGATGAATACACATCACGTCTATGGTCCATTTCTATTGGTGGTGCCTCTGTCAACAATTGTTACTTGGCAGATGGAGTTCCAATTGTGGGCTCCACAGGTTAATGTGATAGTTTATATCGGTGACATCAACAGCAGAAATATGGTAAGGCCTTGAGTTTCTTGTGGCATGATTTTTGATTGAGTTTTGCTGTGGTCAGCACAGCATGTCCTTGGTGAAATAAGTTTCCTAACAACCATTAACATGACCTCCTTTACCTCTGTGCCTCTTTTCCACGGGTATTTGAGGTTTGATGATGGTTTCGTCTTATTAGGTCACGAGCGCAGTTGAGTTTCGATCAATTGAATACTAAATTGCTGCATTGAGAAAACCAAGTTTTACTGATGATTTGATTTTCAGTGCAATTTTAACGGTCATTTTGGTTTGACAATTATTTCACTTTGGAAATAATTTAAACTCGCACAAGTAACACAACAATGAAGAGAAGATATGAGAGTGGAATCTAACTTTTCACGTTGAACTCATTTTTGTATAAAAATCAACCAAACTGATAACCAAGAGTAGCGTTTACAAGTCAAACCCCAAAGCAAGTTTAAGTAAAGAATTGTGGTTTGTTTCAAGTTTACTGAAGATGAAGAAAATCTGGAACTGAACTGTTTAAAAAATTATGCGACCCGACTGATTTGAACCCACTTGGACTGAAATTGTGAATGACCTCATTAGGACATACCACTTAAACATGTGCTCAAAAATATAACATTACGTATTTGAGATTCTGTTGTCCGAAGTGAAAATCAGTGGCCAGAGTTTTTAAGTTTTGGTTTTACAGAGCTGAGTAAAATTTGACAATGGTGAAACTGTTGCTGAGTAAGTTGTTTCCTGTGAACAGATCAGAGAGTACGAATGGTGTCATCCGGGCAACAAGAAACTCAAATTCAACGTCATATTAACAACATATGAGATTCTGCTCAAAGATAAGGTGTGTTCTCTAACTCTGTTTTAGCTAATTTCTCCTAAATTCAGATTTTTTGGTAACTCCTTTTGAATAAAAATTTTCATTTGATTTGTAATTATTAATGCATTTTTTAATTATAGATATATATAACATTGTGGGGCATGGTGGCTCAGTGGTAAGTTCGGCGCCTTGTGACCGAAGGGTTGCAGGTTCGAATCCCACTCTAGCCGCTGCGTATGGACCTTGGGAAAGTCCTTCACTCGCGATTGCTCATGGCGCTTCTGCGTGAGAACTCCGTCACAGTATCAATGCTGTAGTCGGGAGCGTCTCAGAGTAGTAGTAGACTTGAGGAGGCGCTATAGAAATATCCTAAATAAAATAAATAATACAAATATTGTTTGATTGATTGACTTGTTGATTGACTGATTGATTGACTGGTTTTAGGCATTCCTGGGTGCAACCAGTTGGGCTGTTCTGGGTATCGATGAGGCCCACCGGCTGAAGAATGACGATTCTCTGCTCTATAAATCACTGATAAACTTTGACACAAATCACCGAATATTCATAACTGGAACTCCGCTACAGAATTCACTGAAGGAGCTCTGGTCTCTGCTTCACTTCATCATGCCAACCAAGTAAGATAACAAAAATCTTATATCTTTATGGAGCACAGTAATTTAACAGGCAGGTGTGCAGATCCTTAAGTGGCTAAATTGTGGCTAAACTTTATTATAGTTTGTTACTGATTAATATTTGATTTGACTTTTATCTGGGATGAGGATGATAAATTACTAACAGTCTTTGTTTACAAGGGCTTTTGTGACGTACTTTATTCTTTGACGATGAGAGGTATTAGTTTTCCATACATTTTAGTACACACTGGTCATTAAAGTGTTAAAGGCGCTCCATTAAGTATCTTGATACATACATACGTACAATGCCATGCTGGATATGACAGAGTTGAACAGTGTAGTTATTTATTTGTGTATATTTGCTTGTGAATTACATTGCAAAGAAATACATTTTTCTCTCACATTGCTGGGCAAAGCGATGCTTTCCTGCGGCATTTTAAAGCCACTGTATAGATTTACATTGCACTTTCTTACAACCACCTGCTTACTCTTATGTAGCAGAGCCGATGGGCCTCATCAATTCCCAGAACAGCCAAATGGTCGCATCTAACAATGCCTAGGATAAGCCAGTCTATTAATCACTCGACCAGTCATCTATCAAGTGGACCTTGGCTGTTCCGTATTAAGTGTCTAGATAGATACACACACAAATGTTGGCATACACACATACATACATACAAAAGTCTGAATTGGCTGTTCCAGGTTTTCCAGTTGGGAAGAGTTTGAAAAGAAGCATCAGTCTGCAGACAAGACTGGATTCCGGCATCTCCACCAGGAGTTAGAGCCATTCCTGCTGCGGAGAGTCAAGAAGGATGTGGAAAAGTCTCTTCCAGCGAAAGTGGAACAGATCCTCCGTGTTGAAATGTCAAAGATCCAAAAGCAGTACTACCGGTCAGTAAAGCATGGATCTTGCAACATAAATCAAATCATTTATGCAAAAAAATAGAAAATTATGTGAATCTGAGCAAGTTTTAATGTTAATTTTTAAGAAAATAGATAGCTTGAGTGAAATGGGCCAACATTCCTCCAGGTTGATGTGAAGAACGTTAGTCCAGAACTTCTAAATTGATGCTGTACAAAGATGCTTGTTAATATATTTATGTATATAGCGATGTGCAACTCGTGCGTGTGTATTAGTTGTTAAAAATATATACAAAATTGTAATTGTAAGCTGACATTTTATAAAGCACCGCTTCAAGAGTAAACTCCTAAATAGTGCAATAATGCATGGCTTTTGTTGAGTAGGTCTATCTTTTCCTCTGCAAGGGTTACTTGAACAGGTAGAAAGTATTTCGGAACTCTGTAAAATTCTTCAACTCATTGCATTCCCTTGCATACATTACTTTATGCATTGACCTTGCAGTTGGATTCTGACAAAGAATTATAAAGCTCTGACGAAGGGTTTGAAGGGCAACATATCTGGCTTTATAAATCTTATGATGGAACTGAAGAAGTGCTGTAATCATGCATTCCTCGTTCGACCTCCAGAGAGTGAAGATTCTCCTAATATGGACCGCTTTGAGGTAATGATTCCATTTCAGTCTGGCTTACAGAGCATGGTCTACAAGTTCCTCGCTAAAATACTGCTTATTTAACCCTTTAACAGTGAGAGGGATTAGTTTTCCATACATTTTAGTACACACTCGTCGTTAAAGTGTTAAATACATATAAAGTGTAATTTGTGTGTGATGCATAGTTTGCCATTATGTTCTAAATGTAATTTTGGATATTTCATGTTCTCTGCAGTCCTTTGTCTCTGAAATTGTTGTTTATTTGGCTGAGTCTGTAAGAAATCTTGTCATGATTGAAAACTCTTTTCAAGGTTGGATTTCCTTCTGAAGACACTTTACCTGTCTGTCTGTAGTGTAGAGACAGATCTGTTGGGTAGTTTGACTAATCTGGTTCTTTCCTGCTTTGCTATTTGTGTGCATGTTAGTATGTTAGTATGCATCTGAGGATGCAGAGCCTTTTCTTGAACTCTGTTATGGTGCTTTGAGTTTCACCAAAGAAGTGGTTCTGTTGTGCTGGTTTGTGTTTAGTTTGCTTGCATTAGTTGTTTGTGTTAACCTGGGTGTTAATAGATTTGTTTGTCTGCAATTGCTTTAGCTTCTGGTGAAGAGCAGTGGAAAGCTGATTCTGCTCGATAAGCTGCTGATGCGACTGAAGGAGGCAGGGCATAGAGTTCTCATCTTCTCGCAAATGGTCCGGATGTTGGACATCCTGGCAGAGTATCTCCAGCTGAGACATTTCCAATATCAGGTTTGTGCCATGCTCTTCAGTTTCATTTATCATTATTTACATACATGTATTTGATCAGCAATCCAACAACCAGTTGTTCTTTCCCTCTGGATTGACAACATGGCGTGAAAGTGGTTGTCAATTTCAACTGACGTACTGGGATTCGAACCCCAGATGCAGAGCGATTGGCAAATGTCTACTGCCACTGTGCCACCCAATGCTATTTATATATATGCCGATATCAAAGCTTTTATGTAGTACCTTTTCAAACCTCAGATGTGCTGCTATTGTGGCTATCTAACTGATCTTTAAGGTCAGTGGAGAATGTATTTTTTAGCTGAATTACGTGAACTAATATATGTATTTGTTAATTTATCCAAGATGCATTTATTCCAGGATTGTTGATATCCTTTGAAGTTATATAAATTGTTCTTCTTTAGTATTTGCTTTAGTTATGTGCATTGTCTGTCAATTTGTCACAGAGACTCGATGGCACAATCCGAGGTGATGTACGCAAGCAGGCAATGGATCATTTCAACGCTGATGGCTCAATGGTAATTAATCAAACGCTAATTAGATTAATTAAAATTGCTTCACAGTCTGCATCTGGATATGTTCAGTTGTTCAGTTCTGTTAAACATTCTGTGGGTCATATATACCAGAGGTAATGTATGATTACTGATAACGGATTCTTACCTGTGGCAGTCCCAGCATGAAAGATCTTGCATCTGAGATGGTAACAGAAAATCAGAAGAATTGAGATTCGAAGATGATTGGGTTGCACATCAAACTCTGTGCAGCAAGAAACGTGAAACGTAATTGTAATTGTATTTAGTAACTTCTATTGCACTGGTGTCTAATGCACAAGGCATCAACTGATGGCACACCAAAACCAAGCCGTAATCAGGTCAATATCCAGAAGATCAGTCCGTTAGACAGAGAGGCAGCCTATGGTGTATAAGCAGTTTGAAGGAGGTAAGTTTTAAGTTGAGGATGAAACGACACAAGCGACTGAGCAGAACGGAAAAACACAGGGAGAGTTCCAAAAAATAGGTCCAGCAACCCAAAAAAACTGGTTCACCAAGAACAGTTCTTGAGTTAGGTTAACCTGACAAAGTTAATCAGACAACCTTGTTGAATAATGATAAATCTGGGGAATAAGAATTGATTGTAAGTATTGTGCTTCGCGCTTCAGAGTCTGGTGCAACAGAAATCCTGAGAGTATTTTGGATCGAGTGATTTTGTTTCGTTTGGTGATTTGTTTTCTGTTTTTTTTTTCATTGTAAAAGGATTTCTGTTTCCTGCTGTCGACGAGGGCTGGTGGTCTGGGCGTTAACCTAGCCACCGCTGACACGGTCATCATCTTTGATAGCGACTGGAACCCACAGAATGATCTGCAGGCAATGGCACGTGCTCACAGGATCGGACAGAAGAACCAAGTATGTATTTCCTCTGAAGGCAGATGAACACACGTACCAATGGCCATCTTAGTGACTAGTCCCTTCTGGGTTGTTTTCTTGCTTCTCTTGTTAATTTCTGTGACTGTAGGAATCTAGTACTTCTAAACTGATGACATAATATGGTGCTATATAATTTTGGTATTTCTGTATGTTGCTTTTATATTTAACGTGGTTTATGTTTGTGTAGAATGAATTACTTGTGCAGTCTGTAGTGACTCATTTTTATTTAGGTCAACATGTATTTGTTTGTGTATAGGTGACCATTTACTCTTTCTGGCCATACTACTTATGCCTACGAGAGTTCACCATAATTGATAGTTATTGGTTTATTTACATTCATACATACCTACCTACTTAATTTAATTTGTATGTTTAGGTGACTGTTTATTAGTTCTGTGCTTATCATTTGTTTAGGTGAGTGTTTATCGTCTGGTCACTAAGAACAGCGTGGAGGAGGATATTGTGGAACGTGCCAAGAAGAAAATGGTGCTGGACCATTTGGTCATCCAGAGGATGGACACGAGTGGACGGACTGTACTGGATGGATCAGGATTTAATAATCCTATCAGGTCAGTTGGAGCAGATCATTTTTTGAAACATTAAGTACTCTGATGTATGAAGTGAGATCTGCAATAGTTTTTTCCTTTTGATGGATTTGCATTGTATGAGATGTTTTCTTCTGTGAACAGGCTGCCTTGTTTGAATTTATTACCCAGTGGTTTATTACTGAAAGTAAAGTTGATCTCTTGGAGAAAGTTAAGTGCGTGGATCGATTAAACCTTGTTAAGATCTGTGACAGCGCTGGGAGAGTGCTGCGGACATCAAAAAAGCATTGGATAATGGTTGTCTTTCCTGCATTGTTCTTTGGACATAAATTCATTCATTCATTCTGATAATTTATAGAGTGCCTCTTCAAGAGACCTACTCAGAGGCGCTTCAAGCTTAGCCACAGCTAAAGAAATGTGATTTGAGGGACTTATAAAAAGCAGGCAAGTTCAATCGAGGCAGCAAGCGCAGATCTAATGATTTATTGGTTCAGATTTTTGGTTGTGTTTTGAACGGGTTACCTTTAAAGTCATCGTTTGAACTTCTTATTGTTCCATTTTATTTAGTTTTTTTATCGTTGTTCTTTTTCAGTTCCACTAATCCATTTAACAAGGAAGAACTGACTGCAATTCTCAAGTTTGGAGCGGAGGAGCTCTTCAAGGAATCAGAGGAGGAGGAGGGTGAAATCCAGGTGAGATGACATAACTTCTTGCCACATCGTGTCTGCATTTTTACAGATTATGTGTTAGGAATGGTTATTGGCAGAGATACAAATTGTTACTGGTGATGTCTGTGATTTGGCCAAGATGAAACAGCCTCCGTACAATCTCTTCAAGGGATGGGTTGGCCAGATCTTGCCACAAATCGGCTGTCATACCGTTACCTTACTTACCAAATCTTTCTCAACTTGTTTGATACTGTCAGCACTGTCTTACGTCATTTTACTTTCTTCTGTATCGTTTGTCCTAATATATTGTCCTGTATGTTCTGTTACTTTCTTCATATTTCATTATCTTGGTAACTTGCCTCACTTAACTGCACTATGTGCATTTGGAAAGACTATTCATCTTCATTTGTGGCTGACTTTAAAACCATTGATGTTTTGGCTTTATAACTTGGTTCGTTTTTTATAACTTGATTTGGTGAGTATTGTTTCCCTTGGACTGTATTTTATCATCCTGTGTTTCTGGTTCATTCAGGTGGACATCGATGACATTCTTCGTCGAGCAGAGACACGAAATGCTGAGGACCAAAAGAACAGTGCCACTGATGAGCTACTATCACAGTTTAAGGTCAGCCATCTTTCTAACCATCCTTGGCACAGTGGTCAAGACCAAGGCATTACCTGCTAAGTACCTGTAGTTCAAGTCCCTGCCAGGAAAGCATTAACACTTTAACGACAAGAGTCAATCAATCAGTTATTGAGAAGTTGATTGCTCAGCAACTACTGAGTTACCTTGATCGAAACAACCTACTTCCGGAGCATCAATCCGGCTTCCATAAGGGTCACTCCACTGAAACCTTTCTCCTCCGGCATCTTTCTGACTTCTATGACGCCAATGACCGCTCCCAAGTCTCTCTGCCTGCACTCTGACGTTTCAAGCTACTGTTAACAAAGGTTTACAACTCCAAAGAGTAGACTGGTTTTTGTAGCATCTATTCCGTTTTCAGGAGCACATGTCTCATGTGCAGAGGAGCAAAAAAGTTTCCATATATAACTTTAAGAAGGATCGTGATAATAACAGGCTTTGACTGACAGAGATATGACCCTTGGTTCCACCTGTAACCGCTGTTATTAACTGCTAACTGTCATACATTTGTGTGTAGGTGGTAAGCTTTGACAATCTGGAAGATCAAGAATTAGAGGGACACTCAACCCAACAACAGAGTAAGTATTTATCAGTGTTTCTTTCTTCGTTTTCTTTCTTCGTTTCTTTATGTTGTGTTATAAATATGAAGATAAACACGAGCTGTTACAAATATGAAAATACATATGAGCTGTTTTAAATATGAAAATATATGAGCTGTTACAAATATGAAGATACTTATGAGCTGTTGTAAGATACATAAAAGCATGAAGATCTCGGAAGTGTAGTTTGCGTGTGAGCTTATCTGTGTTATTTATTGTTATTCTTGAGCACCTTGATCACGAGGGATGCTTGAGTACACGTTAACTGTGAATTGTATTAGGTTCTGCTGGCCAGTCTCTACATGTCTGTAAGAGACTGCCAGTTAGACTATTACTATACTGTATTTAACTATTACTGTATATTCGTGTTTATTGACAATCTCACTGACAAACCTCAGTAAGTTACATTGAGACATGACAGTACAGTTATCAAGATCTTATTGAACACTCGTCTTGACAGCCTGTTATCTTATTGAAGCAGCCTTGTAGGCGCCTGCTCAATCATTTTACTGCTGCCCCTAGGGAGTTCAACTCTGAGTCGACCTAGTGGGGGCCCCTCTCATTTATAGAGGTCTTTTAAAGACACTGCAAATGCCCAGATACAGACATACATACATGTATTTACCATGATAAAACATTGTAGGTGTTGTTTAAATGTAATTGGTTAAGTATTGATGTAGAATGTTGTTAAACAGCTGCTACAGTACAATATGGTTATTATATGTTTAATGTTTATTTCGATTGTGTCATTTTGACTTAACTGCTGTTTTTCTTTCCTGTTCAGTCAAAGACTGGGATGACATCATTCCAGAAGCAGAGAGGAAGAAGATCGAAGAATTGGAGTTGCAGCAACAGCTGAAAGAGTTGAACCTTCCTCCAAGAAGCCGGAAGCAGGTCAATGATGTGAGAAATGTTTGCCATTTCAAGTTCAAGACTAGGTTGCCTAACTGAATGAAGTAGCTTGCCATGAGTGTGTTTTAAAAATCTGTAAAACTGTGTGCAAAGAGTGGGTAGGGTAGTCTATCTGTGGCCGTGCTATCACAATGGGTATGGAACCAGCGCAGTGGAATTGTAATGGACAGAGATTAAGTTGTGGGAAATAATAGCTAACAGATGTGTTGTTTAACTGCTCTCAGCTGTAACATGGAGGAGATCACATATTCTTTGGGGCTGTTTCCGCTTAACATCTCCCACCATTATAGTCTGCGGCCTCATCCCCACAACTTAAAATTACCACCAAAGGATGATTCCAACTTTATCCCTCGGGTCCTCTATGGCACCCTAAAACTTATTTAACTGTACTTTATACTCCATTCCTCATTTATTATCATAGTTTTTATTTTCGTGTTTGTACCATGCTGCAGTGTGTCAGCTAGAGATTTAACAAAGGAATAATAATTTGAAAAACTTGAATCGGTTTAGAACAGGTTAGTTTAAGTAAAATCTGCCTTGTAGTTGACAAGGTATTGCATTTAAATCAGACTACCTATCTATGGACAAAAATATAACATCTTCAGCATGTTTTTCCAGGTGGAAATAGAACACCAAGGAGGTTAAGTGTCGATATATGCATGCATACATGAATTTATAAATATAAAAATGGCTCATTTGCTCTGAGCATCTAATCGAGCCCTTTTTGCTGTTTGTCACGCTTGGTCTTATTTATTAGCAGTATGCAGACTCGGAGATCGAAGAAGGAAAGAAGGCAAAGAGGCGGAAAGAAGAGGAGGAATCAGATGAATCGGAAGAGTCAGAGGAAGGAGAGAGGCAGTCCAAACGGAGAGGAGTCAGGGCAAAGGAAAATATTCGAGGATTCACAAGCGCAGATATTCGACGATTCGTCAAAAGTCTTAAGAAATTTGGACGTCCAAAAGAAAGGTGAGAACAATGATGACCAGGTTGTAACTTAATTCATCATAATCTGATTCTAAAGAAACACTCATCATTGTCCATTTCACCTCTTGACCTAATGATCTTCATCTGCTAAAGGTGAAATAGAGACTGAAGTTCTATTCTAAGCCAAGACAGCCATGCTCATTGGGCCTGTGGTTTGACTGAATTGTGCCACTGGTGGCCAGCTCAGAGTGCTGAATGTGGGCCCAATGAGTATGGTTGGAAAGGGACTTATTAATCATTTACTGATGAATCCTAGCTGAAAATGCCAGTTCATACATGATAAAATAGGCTTGAACTGCTAAAGATAGGACAAAGGCTGCGAAGTTCTTGTCTTAAGTTTTTAGTCGTTTATAGTAGACTATGGTGTGCATCGGCTATTTTTGTCGTCTTCATATGGATTTACCAGGATATTGCTATCAATTATTTGAAGTAACAAAGAGAAAGAGCTTGGTACAGAGAATTGTCAATTTTGTTTTGCATATGTGCCTGGTTCAAGTGTACGTTGTTCCTGTGAGAGAGAGAGCTGTGTCAGATATCGAACTTGAATCACAGGCTGATTGACTGACAGATTGATTGATTGATTGATTGATTGATTGATTGATTGATTGATTGATTGATTGATTGATCAGGTTGGAGGATATAGCAGGTGATGCTGAGTTACAAGAGAAGTCGCAGGCCGACTTGGAGCACCTGGCTGACCTCATCCTCACCACAAGTGAACAAGTCATGAAAGAACACGAAGAGAAACTGAAGGAACAAAACACAGCTGAAGGTCAGCAGGTCACTGATTATTACGTAGCAATGTATTGCATTCAGATGATAGAAAGGTAATGTCAAGTAACTGCACGGTTGTTAATGTCTTTTCCAGACTAGGATATGTCGCTCCTTTGTATAGGGCTCAGTGAGGCAAAAATGTCAAATTAAAAAGAAAATCAATACACTGGTAGGCAGATAAGATGCACCCATACACACTGTTACACAGCTGGTCAAATGCATATAAGATCGTTTGATGACAGTGGCCGTTACTGTGTGGCCAGTATTAGCAAATACTTGCTAAAAATACTTTAAGTCTGCACATTTGAAATAAATTTTTGTCAAAATTTTGTGTTTGTTGTGGTTTTACTGTAGTTTTAGTTATTTTGAAAATAATGATTTAAACCTTTGCTGTTTGTTATGATTTTACAATGAAAGTACTTGGCTGTATACCTGATGTTGCTGAAAGATAGAGAGGCACTTTGATATTGAACATATTAATCAGTTTGGCACTGTTATGCAAGTCACTACATGCAGCTCTCATGTAAAAACACAACTTATAGTCCGGAAAATACAGTAAATGCCTTCTGGAAAATTCATCTACAGCTCATGCCTCTGTGTATTTGTACTGATCCTCTCAAAGCATATACAAAGTAGTAAGCTCATTTAGGCTAGCCTCCCTTTAGGACGAAATGTTTGATCACCACAAGAGACAAGTGTAATTTCTGACTCTGTGGTATTTGGCCACATCTGCTCATCCAACATTTTGTTTAATGACTAAGATCCTCACAGCTGCGTTCAGTGTCTACTGTTAAAAGATTCTTGCAGTCTGTTTCACTGAAGTTTAATGAAAGGGTCCTGTGATAAATGGTTGCAGATTCAACCGACTCTGTTTCTATTTCTGGTTCAGGTCCTGCGAAGAAGTCGCAGCCGAGGCCAACCTTCAAACTCTGTGGCGTCTCCATCAATGCCAAGTCATTGCTACAGGCATTGAGCGAGCTGGAGCCATTGGCCAAGGTCATGCCCTCGAATACCAAGGACAGAGAAAGGTAAAGGCTTCTTGATCTGCTTTAGTTATTTACAGGGGATGTGAAGCCTCATTGAAACAACTGCTGTATTGGAATGAACCAACTTCCAATTAAGCATCGAGTATCTGATTAGCTGAAGGGGAATTCTTAGTAAGTAATAGTGAAGAGCAGATTAGTGACCGAGAAAGTGAAACAGTGGGAGTGAAACGAGTGACAAACAAAACTAATTCACTTATTGAGACTGTGTGGATAGACCACACCTTCAAGGTCAATCAATCAATCAAACAGGCGAGCCGGTATGTCAACACCACGTCGAAATCAAACCTGAACTCATCTGCTGAAAGGCGCTTGTGGTCCAGCCTATGCAAAAGATAACAGTTAACCAGAACTGATGAAAGTGTGTAGCATCCTTAGCCAGAAAGACAGAGATCTAGAAGAAGGCCATTCCAGGTAGAAGTAGGCCCAACCACTGAAAGGCACAGCGTTTACCATGACAGAATAGACAGAGTCTAGTCTGTCTAGACAGACTGTCAAAAATCTTGGTTGTTCTCAAATATTTGTGCTTGCTACAATTTGCATTTTCTTTGTTTTACCTCAGTTTTGTATTATAATGCAATGAAACATTGATACGCTGCTGTTTAGTAGCCTTTCTTGCACTCGCTGTTGAGCAACAAATGGATTTCAACTGGACTTGACCTGCAGCTGTGGGGTTTGTAGGTGTCCCAAAGACACGCTTGTTTGAAGTCGCTCTCTGCATTGTGATCTAAAATTCTCAGATTAGATGAGAGATTTCTGTCCCTCAAATTCAGATTTGCTGACTTGCTTTAAATAAATAAATAATTAAATTAGAGTGTTTGCTGTTAGGTTCCAGTTGAAGGTTCATGTCAAGAACTCGCATTTTGACTGCGATTGGCATCTTGATGATGATGGCAACCTTCTCAAGGGTGTCTACGAGTACGGAATGGGCAACTGGGACGCAATCAAACTTGACTCTGCGCTCAAACTCCAAGACAAAGTAAAGTTTTTAACCTTTTCACTTTGTTCTCTTTGTTAATATATCACCCTGCCAACATCTATCATGCAAATTTAAGTTATTCTGCTAAGCACTCTTGAATATTTAATAATAATAATAATAATAATATTCTTTATTATTTCAAACTGACAGAACCGGTTCAGTCAGATTACATTGAAACACGACAGTAGTACAATCAAGATCTTAACTAAACACACGGCTTGGCTGCCATGCAAGGCACCACCCTAGGGGGTTACGGGTATCAAACCGTGTTCTAATGCTCTCCTGGCCATGAGTGTTACCATTACTCTACCCCCTCCCCATTTGAAAGTTAAACTGTTAAATGCTGATATGTTGCCTTACTATCTTTGACGTCCCTGATGCAAATGGCCTCATTCCCGGGTTCTGTCCCAGGTTCTTGGCAACCTGACTTGGACGTCCCTTTGGTGTCTCTGTACGACCCCTGTAACACGACGCAGTGCTCGCAAATAAGCTATCGCCCTGAGCTTGGCTTGTAAGTGGTACTTGAGAAATTTTGAGATTATGGTTAGAATTACAATGTTTATACTTTTTATCATTTTATCATTTTGGTTCACCTCCACAATACAACATTTCATTCACTTTTCTGAACATTGGTCTAGAATCTTTAAGCACCGTATTCTCAAAGCTATAGATATATTAACAGCTTTTTCGGTTGCCGGACCTAGACTGTTTGGAACTCTCTCGCTGTGTCTGTGCTCTATGCTCAGTTGCTTGTGTCATTTAATTCTCAACTTAAAACTTACCTCTTTCAAATTGTTTATCCACCATAGCTTACGGACTGATCTTCTGGATATTGACATGATTAGTGTAATTGTAATTAGTAACTTCTGTAGCGCCGGTGTCTAATGCACAAGGCATCAATCAATGGCACACCAAAACCAAGCCGTAAATATTTTCTAGTAAAATACATTCAATTAATTCTAGACAAGACAAGACATTTATTGTTCCAGTAAATTGTGTACATCAACAGTTATGTGTATAATACAAATTTCCATGGAATATTAAATCATCAATGTTAGGAGCAGAGCTATTATTGGGAGCAATAGGCACACCTAAAGGGACTGATCCCGCTAAGCAGGGGCCTAATTGCTTCATGCAGGGTGAGTCAGGATGATGGCCTATTCTTTATCAAATAAGAGGAGGGAATTAAATAAGCTTAACTACCACAAGAAAGAAAAAAAAACATACTTAAGTAACATGTTTCAGTTAATTCTAGTAAACATAGATGCAAGAAATAGATTTTCTGGCTTGCCAAGTTTTAAAACGAGAAGAACTGATCAATGCATTCATTTCAACTGCTTGTCCAAAGTAAGGTCTGTCTGTATATCTGCTTGCTTTAAAGTTTTAGATAATTTTTTTTATAAGATGTTTCATGTTCTTACTTCAGATTCTTCCGGATGGAGATCTGAAGCCACAGGCCAAGCACCTCCAGACGAGAACAGAATATCTGCTCAAGGTTCTACTACGACTCACTGATGGAGATACAAAACCAAAGGTTGAACTGAATTGACTGTCTCAATCCCTTGTGATAAGACATTTGCTAAGTAGCTGTTGCAAGTACTGATCTGACCTAATGTAAGGAGACATTTTAAAAGTTCCTTTAGCAACTAATGATCTCACCTAATACAGCAAGATTATTTGTTTAATCAATAAAATTATATAATATTCATTAGACACCTTTAGACGGACTTTGACAACTAATGTCTTTAGAGTTTAATTGAATAAAAATTAATTAAACAGTTTTGGCAACTAGGTGGTATTGTCCTTTAAGTTTAAGTTTCTTTTGGTCATCATGTCCAAAGTTTTATTTCAGTAAGTAGCTGCACAGATTTTATTCGATTCGGTTGTTTCAAAAATTGCATAATGTTATTTTTGTCCAACAAGGCATCTGCTTTCGTTGGGCCATGCTGAGAACTGCGTCTCTTTATGTTGTAGACTAACTTATTTGGTTTTTAATTTGTTTTTTAGTCTCCAAAAAAGACACGGGCGATTAAACCAAGTGCTAAGAAGATTAAATCCAAGGAGATCGTAGAAGAGAATGCAATGAGCGATGATGATTCAGATCGAGAGAAGGGAAAGGACGGGAGAGAGAGGGAGACAACTGCTGACCGGGGAGGGGCTGGAACAGAGGGAGGACAGAAAAAGAGAAAGGAGAAGACAAAGGATGGTACAAAGGTACACCACAAAGACGATGCCAAGAAGCTGAAGAAAGAAGACAAGAAAAAGGTATATTTCATGCCTGTGTGTTTATCTGTGTGTCTGTCTGTCTGTTTCTTTGTCTGTCTGTCTATCTGTCTCATTGTCTGTCTCATTGTCTGTATGCATCTTCATGCCTATGCAGCATGATAACATGATTTCTGTTGTAATATGGTCATGGGCTTTTATACTAGATATAATTCAGCTTCGGAACTCGATCTCTTTATTGTATTGTATTGTATTGTATTTTGGGTTTTTATAAAGTACCTCTCACAGTGTGGACCATTCAGAGGCACTCCCAGTGCAAGAGACCCCGAGAAAACAGGATTTAAGATGAGAAAAGGAAGTTGAAGCACTACCAGAGAATGGTGGTGCGAACAGGAGGAGGAAGTTGGTCTTTATATGCAGTACTTGATACAGAATAAAATTTCAGACTTTTATTATATAAATTGTTGTAAATCTATTTTAAGAGCAAATCGTCAAGACCTGAGCAGATACAACCAAGTCATTTCACGATCAACCAAACAGTGGCTGTCGATGACTTACCTGACCCCGTCTTCAACGAGGCAAGGACTCATTTCATTTCTATTTAGAGTCCGATAGTCAGCTAGTAGTTGTGTCGACAGCAAACACAGCACCTTTTAAGTACATCACAAAGTGTTGCCTATGCTAGCTTAAATGGTGCTAAAGTTTGTTTAGAACAAAGTTCACTCACCCTTTTATGTGTATGTATTCTATGTATCAAGGTATTTGTATGACACCTTTTAAAACCTTGTAGGACTACTGCAGATGTAGCTTTCAACTGATCTAAGTGCTCAGGTTTAACTTACGTATGTTGTAAATTTACGTTGAGTCAAATGAAAGGGAGGCATGGTCAAATGCAGCTTTCTCGTGAGACGCTAGAGAATCTCTCACAAGCATTATCAGTATGACGCAAAAACTTAGCTTGTATGTATATATCTGTGGCAATTAATTGCCTGGTTCAAAGTGCTGGAGTAAAGGTTCTGCTGAGCACTTCCCAAATTCTTCTCTTTGCATAAATGTGTTTTGTTATAATTGCAGTGCAAGAGAAGCATGAAAGTGGTCAAGAAATCGCTGAAGGAGCTCGGCAATCCTGACTCAAGTCTTTCTGATAAGGAGCTTGTGCTGCACATGAAACAGTGTCTGCTCAAGATTGGCAATCGAATCAGCGAGATCCTGTCGGAATACAAAGACCCTGTGAAGATCAAGGAGTGGCGCAGGTCAGAACTAATGGCCAGAACTCTTGATTTAAACTTTTCTTAAATGTCGTTTAACAACAACTTTTTAGAGTGCTGGAGCTCTGGTAGTGTTGGCTTGGAGGTTTGTTAGTGGTGTGCTTAGAAGTAGTTCATTTGATAGTAACATTTGGAAGCCTGGGTCGTGGCCCAGAAAGATAGCACTTTCTAAGAACTTACTGACGTTTTCTTTTCCAGCTACCTGTGGGTGTTTGTGTCAAAATTTACGGAATTTCCTGCAGAACGGTTGTACAAGATTTACAAACACGCACTGAAGAAGCAGGAAGACAGCGAAACAAGACAAAGGACATCTACACAAGAGGTAGAGATGATCACGTTCTCCACTCAGCTTTTATCCCAAGGACAGATCTGAGTAGCTGGAATTTTGATTAATTTACTACCGTGAAGTTAACGCATTCTAAATTTCTAGACAAGATGACAGTTAGAGGGAATTGCATTTGCATAACATGGCCCACTTAGTGGCATCACAGTAACAGTAAGGGTGAGTTTTATTGGAAAGATTGGCATTTTGAAATTGGCTGTCGGTTGCAAAAAACGTATTTCTTGACAATGTAACCAGCTGAATTAAACAAAACTGAGGTCACTGACACATTTACAGATGTGTTAGGATATTATGAATCTTTGTTTCTCTGCTTGAATTTGTCACAGTTTCACTGACCCAGTTACCTTTTGCTTGTAATGTGTCACCAGATGGCAGGATCGTCACAGTTGCATTATGGGTCGGGTAGCCATTCCAATCAACGTTTTCCCTCCCAAGGCAAAGATGGTCCACGTCAGCCGAAGAAGCACAGCCAGGAACCTGGTTTCCAGCATAAGACGGAAATGCGACTGGAGCGACCTCCGAAACGACCTCGAGATACAGGCGACAACAGCTGGAGTGATACGAGTAGAGACAGGTGAGATTAGGTCATTTATTTAGCACCTTTCAATAAACCTCTGATAGATCTGTATTGGTACCTATGTCCCACATTACATAGAAGAGTTATAACCTGTGCCAACCTTCTGTAATCCACGAAATCCTCTACCTTCTAAGCTTTCTCGTCCTCAGCAAAACCCACATTAACAGTGCCTCTGCCTCCTGTCTCTGGTCCTTCTGGCAACCAGACTCGGAACTTCACTTGATGCAGCTCTCATGAATAAACTGGTGCCCTGCGCGTAGCTTTAGAGTAGCATTAGAAATTTTAAGTTTACAGTTTTGATTAGAGACAGACAATACATGAGTAGGAAGTGTTAATGGCTTCATTTTCTTTGACTTGCCTTAATAGAACAGGCATCTTTCCTTCCTTCACTGCCTGATTTACCCATCAACAGTCTGAATTCGATATATCTTCAATTTATAGTAAAGATCACTAATCACAGAATCTTGAGAGAACTTTTTGCATCAGCAACTTTGAACTTCGAACCTTTAGTTGACAGTCCACTGCGCTAATGCCTACACCTAGTCCCCAGCACTGCTGCTAAGCCCTGAAGTCGAAACTAGCGACTTCGTTTTGCGTATTGTTTTAATCGAGGTCTCTGAGTTTCGATGGTAATAACTTCAATAATTGAAATGATATTGATTGTGACCTTTGTAAATTTGTTGTTTATCCAGCTTTCAAAACTCCAATCGACCTGCATCTTCATATGGCTCAGGTTACGGTTTCAATCGGGATGCACCTCACAGTTCCGCTGAAGCCAGCCAATCAGATTACAGGCCACAGCAGCATCCTGGGGGTGGCATCGGCTCCTATGGCGGTCAGAAACCAGTAAACCGTCGCTTCCAACGCAATAGGTGAGGAAGCTTTTACAGTTCACACCCTCAAGGATTTTAAACATTAGTTTGGTATCTTATTCTCATAAGGTATGATTTTTATTTGGGAATGTAAATCATTTAGTTGTCTGATATATCTAGTAATTAGGTTTGCTGGACTTGAGTTACAATGCCAAATCTCTGCAAGAACAGAAGATCAGTCCTTTTAGCTGATTCTGAGAGGCAGCCATGGGAATGAAGTGTTAGCATATTCATTCTTTAGCACTGGCCACTGGCCCGTCCTATCTCCTGTTGTCTGATCTTCCACTGACAGTGTATGGCCAATTTCACTATGAGTGCAGCTTGACCAAAGGTTTGGAACATCCTTCTACTGTGGCAGGGAGTGGAACCCTCAACCTTTGGGTTGACAGTCCAGAAACCTAACCACTGGAACAGACCTATCTAAAAACTTTTGTTCGTTGATGCCCTCAGTGAATGAGGCAATAAGATGAGCACTCTGGGATTGTAAATTGTTGGAAATCCTATGCCAGTGCAAAGAAACATATCCAACATGTCCAATATCAGATGACAATGTTTGTGTGTTGGATAAAGGAACTATCCTTTTTGCTTCCTGCTTTTAGTTGCTATAAATATATTTTCAAATGAATAGTTCTCCTAAGTATGTGGGGCTATGATTGGATACTTGTCACCTTTTGGTTCACGGCAAATAGGCTCACCCTCAACGTTGACAAAACCAACTTTATAATTTTTAAATCCCATAGGAAAATTACACCTATTGATATCACCCTGGAAATAGCGGGAACCCCCTTAGCCCAAGTTGAGTCTGCCAAATTCCTGGGTGTGATTCAACAGCTTTAATCTAATTCACCACTCTCAGCATGGATTCCAATCGGGCCATTCCACTTATATGGCCCTAATCGACATGGAGGACAAAATCACCAAAGCTATTGATTCTAACGAATACTCAGTGGGTATTTTCATCGACCTAGCCAAGGCCTTCGACACGGTCGACCATTCCATATTATTAAAAAAATTAGAAAATTTCGGAATCAGAGGCCCAATTCTAAGATGGTTCTACAGTTATTTCCTGAACCGCACTCAAAAAGTTCTATGCAATGGTGTACTTTCAGAAAGTCGCTCAATCTTATATGGGGTACCACAGGGCTCCAATCTCGGGCCCTTACTATTTCTTTTATACATTAATGATCTAGCTACGATCTCAAAAACTCTTCACTTTATCCTATTTGCCGACGATACCAATATTTTTTATGCTCACCAGTCTTGGCAAACCCTAATGGATACCATAAATTCAGAATTAAAACTTGTAAACTATTGGTTCACGGCAAATAGGCTCACCCTCAACGTTGACAAAACCAACTTTATAATTTTTAAATCCCATAGGAAAATTACACCTATTGATATCACCCTGGAAATAGCGGGAACCCCCTTAGCCCAAGTTGAGTCTGCCAAATTCCTGGGTGTGATTGTTGATAGGCACCTATCTTGGAAAGAACACATTGATTTCATTGCACAAAAAATTGCGAAAAACATAGGCATCATAAAAAGGATCTCCTACCTACTTCCTGAGACTATCAGACTGAACCTTTACCTTTCCTTAGTCCTACCGTACTTAAGTTATTGTAATTTAATCTGGGCATCCACCTACGACTCCAGACTTAGTAAATTAATAATTCTTCAAAAAAGAGCAGTTAGAATGGTTGCCGGTGTCCCCACTGGCACCCATACTAGTCCAATTTTTACTAGACTTAACCTTCTGGACATAAAGCAACTTAGATCTTCACAGATAGGAAAGTTCCTCTACCTATCTGAACATAACAGTCTACCAGCTTCATTTCAGAATTACTTTATAGCCGGCTCGCAGATTCACATCCACAATACTAGGAATGCTACCTCCCTCAGACCTACTAAAGCCCGCACAAACATACGAGCATTTAGCATAAAAGTTTTCGGACCTAAATTATGGGCGAAGATTCCTCCAGACATTCGCCTCTCTCCAAATATTCATTTATTTAAGACCCGTTTGAAACTGTTCCTAATGAGTTCTGTCACAATTGAACTTTAACATTGAACGCACGGGGTGTCGTTGCGCTGTGGGGTTCACGTGTGCGCACGTGGGCCACTTCTACTCCCACTTTTTTTTAACTCGCCAATGATTCTTATTCCTTTCTACTTTTCTTCACCGCTTTAGTTAGTTAGTTAAGCTTAGTAAGATAGTTAAGATTAGTTAAGCAGTTTTGATTTGCCTTACTTTCTTTCTCCTCCTTGGTTTCTTTCAAGACAGCCATACTGACCGTGCTACTTAATCCAGTAGGTGTCCCTGCCCAGCGGGAATTCTTCCCTTTGGGGCCACCTTTTGCCTCAACAGGCGTGACCTGCGAATAATTCTTGTTTTAATTGTTTTTGAATTTTGGTTGTCATTACGTCTATTGAGATGCAATAAAATGTTTTGATTGATTGATTGATTGATTTCCTGAAGCACTGAGTTGAATTGAAAATCCTAAATTATGTACATGTGCCTGTTACATGATGGGTATTATTGCTAAGATCAAAGAGCAGATTGCATTTGTCACTGGTTTTACCATTTCGTCAGGGTTGTAGAGTGAAGTTGTTGATATACAATATACATATATAATATTAGTACTGCTTTGGATAATACAATCAATTATTGCATATCTCCTCATTTGTTAAAATGCATCTCTTGGTGAAAGAGGTGTAGTAAGACCTTACCTTACAGCGTGCTGTATTGCTTGTGTGTAAATGGTAATTTTGTATGTGATCTGATATGTATGTGGCTACACAGGTATGGAGATCATCCCAACTCCTACAATCGACTTCCCACTAGTCACTTCGGCTACCGAGATAATCAGTTCCCTGGAAACCAGCAACGGTAATGCTTGTTGATTGATTCATTGGTTGACTGATTGATATATTGATAACTGTTTAAATGAAAGAATTCATAAGGATTAAATTACAGGTTATAGTAAGGTGCATGATAGTCTAGGATTGAGTGATGGTCTAGTGGTTAGCATGCTGGACTGTCAACCGAGAGGTCTTGGGTTCAAATTCCCACCATGGCAGAATTTGTCGAGATTTCTGCTTCACCTACATGCCCTAGCCAACTCAACTTACAATGAGTACACTGACTATAAACTGTCGGTGGAAAGTTGAGATGGCGAGGGAAAGGACTGGCCACCCGCCCTCGTATGCCGATGCTAAGTAAATGAAGTGACTAACACTTCATACCCATGGTTGCCTCTCTGGGTGAGCTGAAGGGACTCATCTTCTTCTAAAGTAGTATGAAGTATTGCTGGTTTAAAAAATCATCACGAAAACACGAAATGTGGTGCTAATTTCATGTGACGTAGTGTTACTGAGCCAATGATGATGATCAAGATGATAGTAGAACTTGAGATTTTGTCTATACATAAAGAGATGATGTTAGCTGTGATTCTGAGTAATTGCAATGCATTGTGGCCTGCTACTTCTAGAGCAGTGTTCATATGCAGCACCAGTACCAAGCAATTGAAGCAGTAAGTGAATTTTTAAATTTTCACTGAAAATAAACATGTTTGGCATCTGAAACTAGTACAGAAGGCTGCTGTTTGCCAGAGGCACAAATTGTCCGATTACTGTCTCCAGTTCATGGCAGTTTGTTAACATACTGTTGCAGTCACTATTGATGATGGTCGTTGGATATGGTGTACTTTGTAACGATGTGAATATGTGTTCGACCTATATACTCTGGTAGGCAAAGTCTTATGTGAATCCTCTATAATGAATTATGCATAATGATGATGATAATATGATGCAGGTATGGTCAAGATTCAAAACCGTACCACTACAGAGGTGGTGGTAGTGGTGGTGGTGGTGGTGGGGCCAGTAATTCGTACAACGCAACAGCTGGATACAGCCAGGACTACAACCATGGCCGTGGAATTCAGTCTCAAGCTGGGCGGCCATATGGAGGAGACCAGCAGGGCTACTGGAACGACACATCAACATCCTCATCCTTCTCTGGGTACATGCCTCATGGCGGCGGGGGATATCGGGAGAATCGAGACACGTGAGCTGTCCCATGATTTGTTACTTTTATTTACGATGGATGGTCTACTTGCATGAGAAAGCACAAAGAGGCTTCAAGCGATGGTGCAAAAAGTGATGTGTTGATGATTCAGCATTACAAGGCAAGCGCAAGTCAGCCACTTTCTAAGGGTAAGAACATAGAAAAATACAAGTATGAGCCAAGCGCTGCGCTGGGGTGGGTAACGTGGAATTGTAGAGGTATGTTGTGGACGTGCTTGTTTGAGTGCGCGAGACAGAGGGTAAGAGGACAGAAAGATAGAGTACTTGTAATTATAGTCAAATATTTACTATTGCCATGTAGATACGTAACATAAAATATGCTAGTTTAAGGGTGAATCAGAATTGACTTGATGCCTTATTCATTTCTATTATTATTATTATGAAAACTTTGAATGTGCACAGTCACACAGAAATGCTAATCTGAGGCATGGTTAGTCAGTCGTTAATACATCGTCCGGTGTCGGTAATGCATCGCTCGGTGAAGAGCAGTTAGATATTTAGATGTTTGAAAGCCAAAGCATTTCTTGAGAGAATTCAGTTTGATATGTTATTTGTGACTGTGACGGAGTTGGCATTTTCCATGCAGTTTTGTGACCTATGGTGTCTAATTTTATGTCTAAGTCAGTGCACATTTGATGCTTCATATGTCACGGTCTGATTCATTTCACTGTCTGCATTTGTTCATTTAGGCCATTCGATAGAAAACGACGTGCAGATGATCAACCACGAGACCAAATGCACGATCCACGAACTCGAGACATTCGAGGCCTCAAGGAACCGCGTATTACCAGCCCCGTTACGCATTTCTCTCCGTCTGCGGAGAAAAATACCCCCTACTCTGTGCCCCCATGTGATGGCCCCATGTTCAGCTCCCCTGTTACGAACACTTCTCCACAGGATCAACTGAGTCAGCCACCGCCCCACTGATGGCATACATCGCAGGTCATGTGTTTCTACCGAGGGAAAGACTTGTATGCTGTCAATCATTGTTGATATACTTGGGATGGATCCTGTCTTCGGAGTCATCCAAGGACTTCTGGCAAGGGCAGTGGAGGAAATTTGGCCTGGATGGAGCAAACAGTGGAGAAGCCTGGACTGGATTAATGAACTGTGAGAGAGATCTTCCTCTCTTGTGATGACTGCAGCTATTACGATATATCTGCGTACTCTGCCACCTTCGACTGAATGCTGTTCAGCATGACACAACTCGACCACATATAACTGAATGTTATTGGATTCTGGCCCAGTTCATTCAACCTGACCTTAATCAGCTGTAACCTGATCCAGTTCAGATTAATTTGTACACATTTCAACCCATTCTTGTAACTGAAATTTGACCCTGTATCAGAGTTTGATTCAACTAAGTGACTTCGAGTGAATTGCAATGAAATTGACAATTTCTGACTTGGCTTGAGCTTTCTTCAGCTCAGCCCATTCTGACTTTATTCAGATATTCAGACGCACATGTGTTCAGCCAGTTTATGCCGATATTTTGGAATCTATGAGAGCGGCTCGTTGGAAGTGCACGTTTGTGCGACATGTTTGTGTGGACTTGAAACCGAGTGATTTGATTATCAGTCGTGACAGAAGTATATATTTCACTCTGTAAATTTAGAACTCTTGTGATAGTGACAGTAAAGTGACGTGGATTGTGAAAGAACTTTGTGATAGCGACAGCTGATATGAAATTTGTCGATGAGTAGGATCACTGGGTATATATGAGGTGGTTTACAGTTGCATGTTCTGGTCTTGTGATCACATGGTAACTTCTCAAAGGTTGAATCTGTACATCATCTGAACTTGACAAATCATGGTTAGGCTTCGCTTTCTGCTGGAATAGGTTTTGCAGTTGTTAGGGTTTTGCTTTCCTTTCTTTGTTTCAACCTTTGAGTACCTTAGCAAAACTGTAAAATAATAGGGACCTTGAGGGTCTTGATCCTTGCTGAGATGGTTACGGTGTAGCACTGAGCCATTCCTTCACATGCAACTGCTCAGCACCATCAGTTGATGCTTTTTCATTAGATAGTGGTGCTGAATACTGATACACAAATTGTAATAATGTTTAATCAGATAGTATCACAGTTATGCAGCATCACTTTACGAATAAACTTCTTGTAAGTGTTCATGTCTGGACAAAATTCTTTCCAAATAATGTGGTTTTCCAGATGAAATTGGGACAATTGAATTGAAGGCCTGGATGCCAAATTATGTTGAAGAAAATCATGTTGCCTATTGGGTGCTGTTTTTTATGAAGATACTACATGATACTTGTTTCTAATACTAAAGTACTGGTTTGCTGCTTTTGATTTTCACACACTTAATGAATTAACTTCAGACTAAAATATAACTTGCATTGTTTAAAGAGGTTACTCATATACTATTTGTGAATTGGCTGCCTCATGAGTGATTTGACTGGGATCATGGTAGTTAAAACTTGGGCTGGTGCATCAAGGTGGACTTTTCCAGCTAATGTCCTTTCCATTTTGAGTGTTGCACTCCTGGATCAGCCCTTGTACGCTGCACAGACTTTTGAAACTCCGAGGGAGGGGTACTTGGCCTTCTGGGCCCCAGGATTTGCATCTGTAACTATGCAAAAGGTTTACAGTTCGGGTTTGCTTAGCATCATGTTGTGGTTGGCACAATTTCTAAGAATTGAATTGGATCTGTGATCGGGATTTTTACAGTAACGTTTTTGTATGATCATGCTAATTGTGTAGGTTTGTTTAGTATTGTCGGCTGTTCTAAAGTTTCAGCAGCAGACAGGAATTGGTGATGGGAACAGATGGAGCACGAAATAGAGAAGAGAGAAGAGAAACTGAGATAAGAATAGAAGAGAGTTTTCAGTGGATACGTTTATAATATTGTCATTCGGTTGGACATTGTCATGTTTATTTAAGTTTGTTATTGGTTCCAGTAATGGCAAACTTGAGTGTAATAAGATGTCTATGTAAATTAAGTGGCTTTTGCCTATTGCTAAGAAATGCTATCAATAACAAACTCCTGTGTTTAATGTTGGCTTAAATTAAGATCCAATGTCAGTTGAAAGTATATATATATATATATATATATATATATATATATATATATATATATATATATATATATATATATATATATATATATATATATATATATATATATATATATATATATACCGGGTGGCCCATTAAAAACGTTCCCAAATTTTTTTAACCTGGCAATTAAACAATTTTAAAGTAAATTGAATCATAGTATATCAAACTAATCATAATTCATATTTGTACAACAGAGCCAAAATTTAGCGCAAAATACTCAACAGTTTGAGAGAAATTGTTGTTAGAACTGTATGACCCATGGTCAAAATTTTGCACAGTTGTTTTATGATGACGTTCTACGCGAACAAATGTTTAATTGATCCTCCGCCTTCTCTTGTAACGATCCTTAAACGCTGTTTCCACTGTCCTATTGACTTCTGTATTTGTGTGTCGTCTAATAGAGACCATTTTGCTTCAAAGACCTGCTTAAGTTCGTCAGTATTTAGAAACGGTTTTCTGCGACCAGCATACACAAGCTCCTTTAGGGCGTTCCATACATAGTAGTCCAGAGGATTTAGATCGGGAGAGTTTGGTGACCAGTCTTCACTGTGGATAAAATCAGGGGTGTTTGCTTGAAGAGATTGCTGAGCCAGTCTGCAACGATGTGAAGAAGCCCTGTCTTGTTGAAAGATGTAATTGTCGTCAGGATAGAGTCTACGACATTGGGGAATGAGCTTATCGCGTAACAAGCCGATGTAATACTCTCCATTGACTTTGGTTTTCTGAGGATCAATGAAGATGATGTCTGATTCGCTTGCCTCGCCAACCCTTCTCCTCAAATGATATCTTAATAACAGCGAGATCATCATTTGAAAACACCATGTTTTAATGTTTACTACTTCGAGGACTAGCTTAATCAAGATACTCTCGTTACTTCGCGGCGAAATAAATGACGTAGTTTTGTGCAAAATTTCTAAACAGGTATGACGTCATAACCTTGCCGCAGGGTGTGACATAATAAACGTACTCTATTGAAATGTGACATTTGTGCACAGAAATAATTGCTTAACATTTTGGTATAAATTAAAATTTGATATCTCTGAAATTAGATCTTTGCCAGGTTAACAAAGTTTGGGAACGTTTTTATTGGGCCACCCGGTATATATATATATATATATATATATATATATACTTCAATGTGTGTATGTATTGAAGTAAGTATGTATCATATAGTATTTTACACATTCTTCAGTGTCTGTGAATTCATTTGAAAAATTCATTTGAAAATATTTGTACACATAGGCCTAGCCAGAATATGTCCTGATTGCTGTCATCATGTTTTACACTTGATCATGCAATCTTTTGCCCCACAATGTGTGCTTTGGAATTATTTCTAGATAGGCCTGTCAACAATCTTACATGTACTTTATTCCTGTGCCTTTTTACATCTCAAGTATCAAACCCTTTCAAAACATAATGGGCTCTTGGTGAATATAAAGCATGGAGGCCCGTTGTTAAAAAATTACACCAGAAGGTCTCACAAAACTTGAAAACACATAATTATATGCCTTTTAATTATCTAATAGCAAGGTATTTAAAGTGAAAAATTCTAATTATTTTCAAATTAATGCATTTACTCGGGCGAGATGGAATTTGCTACAGAAGCCATTTAAAAGGCTCTACATTATATATATATGTATATATATATATATATATATATATATATAATATATATATATATTTGTATACAATACACATGAAATTTTGAAAAGCCCCAACAATTTTGATTTTTTAGGGCCCTGCAGATTGTTAGGCCCTTAGCTGTAGCTTTTTTTAGCTTACTATTATTATTAAATATAACGTCCCTTCAAGATTGCCTACTCAGGAGCACTCCCAGCCCAACCACGATCAAACAACGAAGTTTTGAGGACAGTAAGAAACGAGGTGAAATGACCTGTCGGTATTCGGTGGAGCGTGGTAGGGAGCTCATTCCAGGTCATTGGGGCAGCCACAGAGAAGGCACTGCGCTGTCGTATGGCTGTCCGTGCGCGTGGAACTTTGGCCCCTTGAATAGATTTCCTCTGGATCTGCCGTTGTGCTGGTGGTGTTGGAGGTGGTCATCGTAGCAACGTTGGTAGTGTAGTGGTGGCGGATCGGGTTGATTTATGATACTCTGTCGGCAATTGTGCACCATGTTGCTGCAGAATAGCCAATCATTGGAGTGAACGGCGTCCTTTAAATGAGCTATATAAATTTATATGCTATACTTCGGTTTTATATATTATATTAATAATATTTTCCTGCTTTTATTGCTCCATAAACAAAATAATAAACTCACGAGCAGTTTGAATTAACTTCATAAACAAAACAAATAAGCAGATTAAATCGCTTCATAAACAACGAAACAAAGTCATAAGCAGATCCGATTAACTTCAGTTGACAGGCCCATGAACTGCCACTTAGGCTAACACTACGTAGACCTACCAACAGCCTTCTGACTCATCCCATCCGAGATGTCCAACACACAGGTTTAGTGGTAGGTGCTGGAGAAGATGGCTAGTCTAGTCTGACGGGCTATCTGTTACTGCTAACAGTCTGCTGCTCCTCAACAGTTACTATTGGACAAAGCAACGACCGGTATGCCAGCTTGCTGCTCTTATGACTGCAACATCGGTCTGCTACTCCTCAGCAAAATAATCGCAGTATATTAATATTATTAAAAATAATATAGGCCTACTATATTTATAGTATTGCTCATAGGCGTAGACTCTGGGGGGGGGGCAGCCAGGGCACGTGCCCCCAATAATTGAGATGGACTGTACATCCAATGCATCAAGTGTAGAATGAATAGCCAAATGCCCCAACCCGATATTTGGGACAAGTTTACGCCAGTGGTATTACTATTAATGGCTGCGAAAGCTGGACCATTAAGAAAGGCGAGGAGACAGGAATCAATGCATTAGAAAATAGAAATGAATTGTCTGCGGCAGATTCTCATGAACTGCGAGAAAGATAAACGAATGGGTGTTGGAGACTTCTGGACTGGAAAAGAGTCTGCTCGGATTGATCAAACAGAGGAAGCTATCATATTGCGGAGGAGTAGAGATTGCCTGGAGAAGAGGATAGGTTCCCTTCCTGGATCAAGAGCTCAGTAAAGACCTAAAATAACATGGACCGGTAATATCATGGACTAATTTTTATCATTAGATTAGTTATTGAGGGAGACGTGAGATGGAAGAAAATTGTCCTGGTGCGGCCAATCCTCGGATCCAGGACGATCGAAGAAAAAACGACAATTATGCACACATACCCTAATCATGGGAGTGGTGGTGATGATGGCGGTAGTTGTGGAAGAGATGAGGTGGTGATGGCGGCGGAGGTGGTAGTGAATGTGGTGGTTGTGTTAGTAGTACCGTAGTGGTAGAAAGGGTTGTGTTGGGGATGATGATGATGATGATGATGATGATGATGATGATGATGATGATGATGATGATGATGATGATGATGATGATGATGATGATGATGATGATGATGATGATGATGATGATGATGATGACGATGATGGAGGTTGTGGAGGTGGTGGTGGAGGAGATGGCGGTAGCCTGTAGGGCAGGGTAGTAGTGTTTGACGTGTGGTGGCATTTTTCCGTTGTTCCTGTCTCGAGGACGGATTTCGCTAATGACTTTCGTTATCCGTTGCTGGCTTTCGGGGCTTTCGACTGACAGATGCCGGAAGCAAACGGAAAAGTCAGATACTGGTAGAGGCAAAGATAGAAGCAAACAGACGTAGAGGCAGAAACAGAAGTAGAGGCAGAGACAAAGACGGAGGCAGAGACAGAGGTAGATATAAAGACAGAGACAAAGACAGAGACAGAGACAAGGATGGAGGCAGTGACAAGGACGGAGGCAGTGACAAGGACGGAGGTAGATACAAACACAGAGGCAGAGACAAAGACGGAGGCAGAGACAAAGACAGAGATAGATGCAGAGGCAGAGAAAGGACGGAGGCAGAGACAGAGGTAGAGACGGAAGTGTGGACAAAGACAAAAACGGAAGCAGGGACAGCAGACGCACATAAATGGAGACATAGACACATAGATGCGGAGGCGGAGGAAGTGATGTGTGAGAAACAGTGATGAATGGTAGCAAGGCAGGAAAGAGAAAGGAGGAAAGATAGATAGGAGAGGCTGGAAGGGTCCTTGAGATGAAGGTTGTCGAGGATCATGGTCGACAGGTAAGGCAGAGAATCGGAAAGAGATGTACAATGCTGTAGAGTGTAGATGTTACGAAGGACTGGCGTTGAAGTAATGGGTAGGCCGCAACAATGGGACGCACAAGAGAGAAGAGACAGGCAAACAGACGAAGCAGGGAGGCAAACAGAAGCACAGAGAGAAGCGGAGAGAGAAAGAGCGAGGAAGACAGATTTAGTGAGAGACAACATAAGCTAGAAATTAATAACATATACAGAGCTATAGCCTAGGCCTATATAATATTGTATAGGCCCTACGTATATATATTATATATATTAATCAATTACACTACTAAATATGACATGCTAGTTTGCTTAATATTCGATCTTATCATGACGTAGGCTTATTTGAATGACGCGATATGACGTAGTATGCGCTTCTTGTTACGTCATCTCGAAAACAGTTAAATTGCGCATTCCTCACCGCCTGTTAATTGTCACAGCGCGTCGAAGCAAATTTTTGTTGTTCATCGGATTCCTTCGAAACTCTTCGGGTCGAAAATTTCAGCGTTTTTGCTGCTGGGACCAATTGGTTGAAGAAGAAGACTGATCTCGCACGGAAGTCGAACAGGTTAACCATGAATTTAAACTGAAATAAGAAGTTAGCCTACTCGTAACTTCAAACATGGGTTACTCTGCTTCGCTCCATAGCAACCATAGTCTTTGCATAAAGCTTAGTCGCATATTTTTTAAAGTCTATTACTTGTAAAGTTAGGCAAAATCGGGTACGGCAAGGTGAAAGACAATATAAAGAGGCGAAGATATGTAATCCTAGATAGGATAGGCCTAAGTCATGGTAAGGTGCAGAACGTACACGTAAGGTCTGGTTAAGTAGTTTTCATTCTTGAGTGGCGCTATAGAAATTTACTTAATGCAGGAATGAATGAAAGTGTAAGCCTATTAAAGCATAAGTGTAACCTTGAATCTCTGGATGCAGGGCATGAAACGTTCTCGAACTATTATGCACGTTTGTAGATCTATTGGATATTCACGTTTAGCGTATTTGTGTGACTTTTTAAAGGCGTTATGCAAATAGCCGATAATACATACATGAACAAATACATAGATACACGTACCTAAATACATACTTAACAAGTACCTAAATACATACATACATACATGCATATATACATACTACATACATACATACATACATACATACATACATACATACATACATACATACATACATACACAATACATACATAAATACATACATATATGTGGTATTATATGCATCAATACATACATACAGACATACTTACATACATAAATACATAGATACATACTATTATTAGTATTATTATTATTATTATTATTATTATTATTATTATTTTTTTTTTTTTTTTTGTCCCGAGGTACATGTAATCCCTCAGGAGTCTAAAAAATTATGCTAGGAGCTGTTGTTGAATGTCTGAAAAATTAGGCCTCGTCCTCCGCAACATCAGTGAAAGTGCCACGAAATGCGATGGCGTTGTAGCGCTGGATGCAGATGGAAAAGCGTTGAAAGAAAAAAGTGACCTCCCGCGGCTCTCCAGAAACGGACGAGAGACGCTGGCCAAGCTCACGGATGAAGCTAACCCCGGCAGAGTTGATGGGACCCAGCGTTTCAAGGGCAATAGGCAAAAAGAGGTGTGATGATGGCAACCCCGAGTACTTCTCGATTTTACGTACTGCGGCTTGTTTTGCAGCGGCCCCCGCTGCGTTCGCTGTGTGGGCAATATAGGATGCCGCACAGGTGTGTACCACCGTGGCATCCCAGGGCCCAGGCCAGATGTTTGCCTGCCGCCCAGGGGATTAGCGTTGCCCCGTCTGGTCTCATACCGTCTACACGAAACAAACCAGAGGGTTCTTTCGTGCTTGGAACATCGGCTTTCTGTAGGGCCCGCCAGACTATATCGTTAATGGCGTGATGACGAAGGGCTCGCCCAAAAGCCAGTCTACAAACGAGGCCATGTTGGCCGTCAGGACCTACCAGGACACCGCAGCTACACTGATGTGGGCTGCAGAGGTCCAGTCCCAATCGAAGGCCAATTGCCACGCGCACTGCCTCATTGCTGAGACAGAGGCCACACGATGGAATTGGCAGGACCGTCAGCCAGTCGCCGGAGTGAGCGGAGCTCACTGCCAGCAAGCGTGCTCGGTCAACTGGGTTATTGCTGTTATTCCAAACTGCCAATCTATCTGCCTCGATTACTGGCATGTCCCAGGTCACCTGTTTTACCGGCATTGGGTCGACACAAGATGGAAGTGTTCCCCTACGAGCCATCAAGATATCACCCAGATGCAAATCGGTCGCCGCCGAGCTGAGACCAAGAATGGCTGAATGGAGTACGAGGGTTGTCGCAGCTGAAGCCAAATAGGCGGAAGAAGCCAGCGACCCAACCCTCCTCATACCAAGACCGCCATATCTAATGGGCAGCGTGGCCTGCAACCATTGGGTGTTGTCCAGCTTGATGTTAACGATGGCTTCGAGGCCGTCTCTCATGATGTTGTCAAGGCGTTCCAATGTCGAGTGTTCAAAGACTCAAAGCAAGGGGAGCAACGGAGCAGATGGCTAATCCCTAGGAGCACCAAATGAGGATCTTAGAAGTACAAGAGCACTTTGAGAAGACAAGCGTTGTAGATTCTTTATGGCATCGCTCAAAAGCGATGCCATCAAGTAATAATAATAATATTATTATTATTATTTCGGATATTTCTATAGCGCCTCCTCAAGTCTACTGCTACTCAGAGGCGCTCCCGACTACAGCATTGATACTGTGTCGGAGTTTTCACGCCGAAGCGCCACGAGCAATCGCGAGTGAAGGACTTGCCCAAGGTCCGTACGCAGCGGCTAGAGTGGGATTCGAACCTGCAACCCTCAGGTCACAAGGCGCCGAACTTACCACTGAGCCACCACGCCCCACATACATAATACATACATACATACGTAATTACATGCATGAATACATACATACATAAGACATACATGCATCCACGCATATATACATAAATACAAACATACATACATACATTTGCGGTTGATGCTTTGTGCATTAGACACTGGCGCAGTAGAAGTTACTAATTACAATTACAATTACAACAGTGATGTTAAGCATGCAAAATAAGAGCCTGCGATTTTGGACCATTATATTACATTATTTTCAATGTTCTATCGAACATTAGCTTAAAGCTAGTTACTCATATTACAGATGTATACAGCATGAGCATGTCGATAAATTACACAGGCCAGAGAACTCCGGCAGTTTTGGCACCGTCCCTCCTGGCAGCTTTCAGCCCTGGCACCATCAGCCCTGGCACCGTCATCACCGGCACCGTTGACACTAGCACCCTGCCAGTTCTCACATCTTCAGCATTGCACCGCTAGTTCTGAAATATTTAGTTCTGACACCTCTAGTTCTGGCACCCTCCCTTCTTACACCTTCGGCTCTGACACTGCTGCACTGGCATCTGAAATGGCGCGCTAGCTGTTATCCTCGACTTGTGCCCGGCAGCAATATTTCTACTGAGACCTCTGATGCCGTCAACCACTGGCAGAATGGAGAACTTCACTCGAAGGATCACCGTTCCAGACAGTTCACCGACTCTGATGGAAAAAGATAAGTTCCGTTTAATGATTTTTTAGGATTCCATTAGAGGGGTTGCTTATGAATTTATTAGACCCTTGAACAATCCTAAGTATTTGAAACTAGATGAGGTTACCCTTCCAGAATTTTAAATGGAGCTAATGTAATACACACAGTGCTCGAAATGGAAATTTTACGAAACGGAACGCTAGTCAAAGATATGGGAGCATTCACGTTAATTTCATAGTATTTTCCACAATAATTCATTTGACGAACCGGAACGGAAACGTTAGTTTATTTGACGAACCAGAACGGCGTTCCGGTGCGTTCCGGTCCATTTCGAGCACTGAATACACATTTTCTTATATGGGACCCTATGCAGCCCACTGTCCTGTTCAAGACGTAAAACTGCATTCGGTTACGGGTTATCCTAAAACCTAGACCGTGGACAGCAGCACAGTTCTTACCGACCCCTTGGCGGAGAAGGAACCATGACGCACCCGGGCTAAAGGGAGCCGACGAACATGTGACGAGGCGTAAACGGCTTGTCAACTGCGAGAGTGCCAAGGGAATGGGGTACTGAGCTGGTCTTAAACTGTTTACCCTACAAAACATGTTACCCCTATAATATAGCCCATAATATGTGTCCCATCTAAGACACACGCAAATGCTAGTATATATAGACTAGACAATAATAATAATCTTCGTTTAATATCTTCAAACTGACAATTACGCAGTAAGATTACAAATCAGTATGAACGGATGATCACAGGTTATTACAGGAGTCGAATTTTAACTGTATACGGCAGCCTTGCAAGGCGCCCATCACGTCCTACATCTCATTTTCACAAACGCGCCATCTCGCGAATGATAGGCTGAGTGGACCTTGGGAGTGATGTTACCACTACTCTATGGACCCCCACTTTATGTGCCCATATTTTTTTATTGCCACTTGGCAGCAAAACCTAAGATTGATTTGTAATCTGGAATCAATGTTTTGTAACTTATGATGGAAAATCCGTCTTCGTTGTGTTGTAATGTAAGAATCTAGTTTATATTATTTATCGCAGAATGAACCTCTTCCCTCAAAGGATCACAATTCCAGACAGAAGTGATTAAGACGATCCAGATGACCGACTGTCGTGGAAGCAGCTAGGTTAGTTTGAGTTTTTATAAAGGTTTGCGACGAATCCGATAGACTGGCTGCTGATGAAATTGTCAGGCTATTTATAAGATGCTAAGTAGCGGATTAAGATATAGATTAGACGTAGGACGATCTACTAGCCGGATCTAGGTACATAACCTTTTTTCTCTTAATGCGGTACCTAAATGTACTGTATTTCTCCATATTGTTTGGTTACATAAGAACCAAAATCTGTGCGGCACTAGGCCTATCAGCTGATGGTAGCAAGAAATTCTGTGTTGGGTTTCGTTTATAGCGAACTGTTTGTAGTATGCTATGCGTAATCGATTTATTACTGAGCAATTATAAAGGCGATTTTTAAATGCTATGATAAATAAATTGAGACAATTTTGTAATACGTAGAAACCGAATTTTAGTCACAATTTTTATGAGATATCGTGGGTTTCATTTAGTTTCATTAGATATAATTCATTTGCATACATTATTGGTTTTGTTAAACGGTTCGATTAGTTGTAACTGGGTTTCACTGAGTGTCATTGGGTTTCAATGTGCATAAGGATTGCGCTGTAAGTCGCTATAAGACATTTTTAGACCTGTTGCCAGAACCTCGCAGCGTTGGATTTTATGGACCCACGATTTTTCCTCTGAGGCACGGAGCAGCACCACCACTGGAGCGTATTGTATTCTAGCCATAACCGAAGCATTTTCATGCAATCTGTCATAGAAAAACAAGCACTTTGGGCTTCAGAAAGTCAGAGAAGAGTGGTTTCAAGTATACAAAAATAAGAGTCTGCGATTTTAGACCATTCTTTACAATTTTCTATCGTCTGAAATCTACTTTCTCGTAGTAAGGCACTGTACAGATGTATACAACATGGGCGTGTTGATAATGTGCTGCTGATAATAGAACCACTTCTGCCTAGCAATTATTTGTATGTGGTTGGGATGCGGTGAGGCATACAGAAGCAGAGAAAGAAGGGCAGAGAGAGAAGGAGAGACACATAGAGGCATAGGCTGAGAGATAGACGTAAAGACATTCAGGCCGATAGATATAATAGATAGATGAAGGGAATCAGAAAAAGAACGTGGAAGGAAAAAAGAGAGCGCATGAAGGACATGAGGGAGCGAGACAAGAGTCTCGACGTGGCATGAATAATTCCTCTAATAATTATTAGAGGGGACAGTTTAAAAGTGCAGGACTTGAGGGAGCGTAAATTGAGAGAGCAAAGCATAGTGATTATACGGTGTTTAATTTCGAAAGTGAGCTTAAACTTTTGACCTATGGCGCATATTTTGTGTCCTTTGTTCTCGGGCGCAGAACACTGAAAAGACGGAGACAGACACACAGAGGCGTAGCTAGGGGGGAGCAGGGGGAGCGGCCGCTCCCTCTGAGACCATTTTCCAAGATGTGGGGCCTTTTCACAGTTTATTCCAATCGTTCAAAATTTATTTATTCCAATCGTTCGAATTTGTTTTGCCGGAACTCTAGAAGTATCTATGCATTTTTTTCTGGCAGTTTACCTCATCTTTTCAATATTAAAAGAAGAACATTGCAATCGTATAGAATCTTTCGCTTTGACTCTGAAAAGACTTTGCGATACCAGATGGGCAATCAGGATTTTTCAGAATTTATCATCACTAATAGTTGCCCTGCGTAGAATCGTGGATGGTGAGATTAAAGCTGCACTACGAAGCAGTTGGCTGAGGCAAAGGGTAGGCCTATGCTTGTAACACTTGATACGTTCGAATTCTTAGTTCTTCTAATATTCTGGAAAATATGCTAGAGAAGGCTTTCAGTTTATCCAAATATTTACAGAGAAGTAGCATTGATTTGGTAACAGATTCTCATTTGATTCAACTATTTGAAAACGATATTAAAAACATGCGAAATGAATTTAAATCTGAGTTTAAACGGATTGAGAATGAAGCACCTGATTTTGCTCAAAATGTGATATTATTACCGACTATACGCAACACAGTGTTCGAAAAAGAAAGAAATTCCATGAGAAAATGTCAGTGGATGATGGAATATCTGATTCATGGTTGAAACCTTAATAGTATCACTAGATTGTGTCATAAATCTTGACTTGACTACTGTTCCTCACTCTACTATGGCCTACCTTCTAGTCGTTTGGCGTGCCTCAATCGAGTGCAACGCTCTGCGCACGCCTTATTGGTTGAATTCCAAAATTTGGTCAGGTCTCTGGTTATATGCTGGATGTACTGCATTAGCTCCAACCAACTGTCAGCCAGTGTGTAGTATAAAAATTGATTCCCTGGTCTGGAGGTGCTTGCTGGGATGCGCTCCAGCTTATCTGCGGGTCCTTTGCCGCCCCATGCTGGGAGTTCAGGATAGTCGCCAGGAAAAAAGGGGAAAAAATTGTGCCTTTTGCCCGCACAGCCACCATGCAGAGCCGTGTTTTTCAGTGGTGGGCCGGACGGCATGGAATGGGCCCGCCCCCGAGGATCAACGGGCCCCTCGCGGATCTGCGCCTGTTCCCTAGAACTCTCTGTGATAGTTCTATACTCGATTGAAACTGTCTAGTTTTGCCGTACTGGAGCCGGGAGCACCTTCGAGTAGCCCTCTTGAAGTGATATATATATATATATATATATATATATATATATATATATATATATTAATACCCGAATGAATGAATGAATTAATGAATGAATGAATAGCACAACTAGAAGATTTGACCATTTTACAAATGTGGCTTCCAAATTTAGTTGTTTTAATTAGATCCAAAGCATTTTTACAATGTGAATGCCAATAATGTGACCAATCTAGCATTGGTGGCAGACATGTACTCAGATAACATCGAACGTCGAAGTAAAATTGTGCAAGAGTTTATTTCATTGAAAGACATGTACAAAGAAATAATCAGTATTATCAAGGAAACTTCCGGTGCCGAAGAAGCGACCATCAGTAATGTACTAAAATACTGAATGTAATTAATTGAAATTATTTATTTTGGTATACAGTTGGGGCCTTTTTAATGTGCTCGCTCCCCCTGGTGTTAAAACCTGGCTACGCCACTGCAGACACAGGAAGCGGAGGAAACAGGGAGGCGTATTGAGTAGGTCAGAGAGGAATAGAGGCGGAATGGATGGGTTTTAAGAAGTTAGACATGTCGAGCAGCTTTTAAACAGGACACCTATCAATTTCTTAATATATCAGGTTGACAGCGCGTGTCATATTAGGCCCTATATGGTCTGTAGGTCTCGTGCCATCCCTATTATGTATCGTCGGCTTTAAACTTCCATAGTTAGCCTAGTTCCTGTTTAAGGACACTGTCTCATAACAAAGGTGATTGGCTTCACTCTCCTGCTGGTGATTGGTTTCACTCTCCTGCTATAGGCTTAGGGCTAGCACCACCTAAGTAAGGCATTGGCGGAGTTAAGCTGCAGTCCATATTTTGGTTGTCGTTCTATCAACAAGCACGTCTAAGTAGAAATGCGAAGCGTTTCTTATGGGGACTATAAGCGCATGGGTCTTTCTAGAATATCTGTCTCCTTTTTCATATGGCCAATGCGAGTTTAACATTATACTAGGCCAACATATAGGCCCAGAGTTATATATACCAGCCTATATATCGTATATATCGTGAGGTAATGAATATTATACTGTAACCCTATATCCGTAGGCCGTATATCCGTAGGCCCTATATAGGTGCCTACCATTTCTATACACACTGGACTCGAGTCTTCTCTTTTTACAATATCACGAATGTCGTTTGGTTTTGAACTCGTACAAAGCGCTCTCTTGTCGGCTTCAGCCCTGTTTTGGCGATATATATATCGTGTCTTCATCATCATCGTCATCATCGCTGTCATCATCATCATCATCATCATCATCATCATCATCATCATCATCATCATCATCATCATCATCATCATCATCATCATCGTCATCATCATCATCATCGTCATCATCATCATCATCATCATCGCAATCATCATTTATTTATATCATCATTGAAAACCGATTCTTTACTATTGGGCACTCTATAGCAACTTAAAAATTTTCAAACAGACATGGGTGACTTACCTGTTCAGTTAAATGACGCTCCTCGTAACTTGAGCGTTGTTTGCGAGTCTACTGTATCTCTCGCCGACTATGTTTAGGTGAACTTTTAAAGTCTTCATAGGCTTGTACGTTCGTGACATAAGCAGAATTAGGCGTTAGCCTATACCCAAAGTAACCCCATCTCTTGAACGATATCTCTTTTTCAAAGCCTTTGTTCTCCAGTTGCCTTGAGTGCTGTAATTCGTTTCTCGATTCTTCTTTGTAGTTTAAAATATTTTAAAGTAAACTATGCTGAAGCTCTTAAAAGATCAGAACTCTTTGGTTAACGCCATAACTAATACAGCAAAGTTAAGTGCAAACATAATATTGAACAGAAAGCTCGGAATGATCGACGGCAGAGGGATAAGAGCAATGGTTTGATGAATGTGCAAAGGATGAATCTGGTGCACGGCACTGGAGCTAAAGGAACGGGGAAAGACAATGAGACATGCGATCGACACCAACGGGTGATATACCCATGGACAGACAGACAGACAGACAGACAGACAAACAGACAGGCAGACCGACAGACAAGAGACAGACAGGCAAAAAATTAAATTACATTAACGTCCTGTTGGTCCTTATTTTCATACATGTCATTATTCAGCAAGGTCACCTGATTGTCTTTCTCTGGTCATAGTACCAAAAGCTAGACTGTTCTTGACTTCTTTATTGAACGAGTTTTATTGGCTGCTGGATCTATAGATTTTTTAATCTCCTTCTAGTCTCTGTTCGTTCTGCTCAGTCACTTATAGTACAGGGCTGACTTTAACAGCAGTTGGTATACATGCGGTCTAAATAGGGTCTCTTCTAAGCAGGTTAGAACGTTACAAGCCATCCTGATTGTCTCGGTAAAACAATCCAATGCTAGTCGTGCATATAGGCTGATATTGCCCTGCACTTGGCCTTCGAGTGACGCTTTAGAAGTGTGGAGATCACAATTACGAGAGACGTTAAAATGTTTATAACGTCTAAAAGACGTATTTAAACAATCAGTAGGCATGTTTTGCCGTAGACAAAAAAGCCTAATAGTGAACACATAGGCGTAATTTGTGGGGGTACGAAGAATGGCATTAACTGAGAGACAGCTGATTATTCTGCTTCTTATGCACAACCTTTAGTTAAGTTAGTTCTTTAGTTAAGGTAGTTCTTTAGTTAAGACAGTTCTTTAGTTAAGATAGTTCTTTACTTAAGACAGTTCTTTAGTTAAGTTAGTTCTTTAGTTCAGATAGTTCTTTAGTTGAGATAGTTCTTTCGTTAAGATCGTTGCGTAGTTAAGATAGTTGTTTACTTAAGATGTGTTTTTTACTTAAGATAGTTCCTTAGCTAAGATAGTTTTTTTTAGCTAAGATAGTTCTTTAGTTAAGATAATTCTTTAGTTAAGATAGTTCTTTAGTTAAGATACTGTTTTATTTAAGATAGTTCCTTAGCTAAGATTTTTATTTAGTTTAGAGAGTTTAGTTAAGATGTGATTTTTTAAGTTAAGATAGTGTTTTAGTTAAGATATTTTTTAGTTAAGATAGTTCTTTAGTTAAGATAATTCTTTAGTTAAAATGGTTTTTTAGTTAAAATATTTCTTTAGTTAAAGTTGTTATTTATTCAAGCTGTGCTTTTTAGTTAAGAGAGTTCTTTAATTAAGATATTTATTTAATTAAGATAGTTAGTTAAGATTTGTTTTAGTCAAGATGTGTTTTTTTACTTAAGATAGTTTTTTTTAGTTAAGACAGTTTTTTAGTTAAGATAGTATTTTAAATAGGATAGTTTTTTTAGTTAAGATAGTTCTTTAGTTAAGATATTTTTTAGCTAAGATATTTCTTTAGTTAAGATAGTTATGTAGTTACTAGTTAAGATAGTTGTTTAGTTAAGATGTGTTTTTTTACTTAAGATAGTTTCTTAGCTAAGATAGTTTTTGTAGTTAAGATAGTTCTTCCGTTAAGATAATTCTTTAGTTAAGACAGTTCTTTAGTTAAGATACTGTTTTAGTTAAGATAGTTCTTTAGCTAAGATTTTTATTTAGTTAAAATAGTTTAGTCAAGATGTGACTTTTAGTTAAGATAGTTTTTAGTCAAGATAGTTTTTTTAGTTAACATAGTTCTTTAGTTAAGACAATTCTTTATTTAAGTTGATCATTTAGTTAAGATATTTCTTTAGTTAAGGTAGTTGTTTATTTAAGATGTGCTTTTTAGTCAAGATAGTTCTTTAGTTACGATATTTATTTAATTAAGATAGTCAAGATGTGTTTTTAGTTAGGATGTGTTTTCTAGTTAAGGTAGTTTTTTTAGTTAAGATAGTTCTTTAGTTAACATAGTTTTACTTAAGATAATTCTTTAGTTAAGATATTTCTTTAGCTAAGAGCCTAAGATATTTCTTTAGTTAAGATAGTTCTTTAGTTAAGAGTTGTTTTTTTTAGTTAATATAGTTCTTTAATTAAGATATTTATTTATTTAAGATAGTTGTTTAGTTATTTATTTAGTTAAGATAGTTGTTTAGTTAAGATCTGTTTTTAGTTCAGATAGTTTTTAGTTAAGATAGTTCCTTAGTTAAGATAGCTCTTTAGTTAAGACGTTTTGTTTAGTAAAGATAGTGCTTTAGTTAAGGTAGTTCTTTAGCTAAGATAGTTCCTACGTTTAGTTCTTTAGTTATGATAGTTTTTAGTTAAGTTATTCTTTATTTAAGATAGCTGATTAGTTAAGAAGTGTTTTTTAGTTAAGATAGTTCTTTAGTTAGGATAGTTATTTAGTTAGAATTGTTTTTTTATTTAAGAAATCGTTTTAGTTTAGATAGTTGTTTAGTTAACTATGGTGTTAAGATTTCTCATAGTTTAGACAGTTCTTTAGTTAAGGTTGTTTTTAGTTGAGACAGTTCTTTAGTAAAGATAATTCTTTAATTAGGATGATTTTTTAGTTAGGACGGTTGTTTAGTTGAGATGAGTTTTTTTAGTTAAGATAGTTCTTTAGTTAAGACAGTTCTTTAGTTAAGATTGTTCTTGATTTAAGGAATTATTTTAGTTAAGATAGTTGTTTAGTTAAGATAATTCTTTTGTTAAGATAAGAGAGTTGTTTAGCTAAGATGTGTTTTTTTGTTAAGATAGTTCTTTAGTCACAATAGTTTTTAGTTAGGATAGTTCTGTAGATAAGGTAATTCTTTGGTTAAGATAGTTCATTGCTTAAGATAGTTCCTTAGTTAAGATGTGTTTTCTAGCAAAGATAGTCCTTTAGTTAAGATAGTTATTTAGTTAGAATTGTTTTTTATTTAAGAAATTATTTTAGTTAAGATAGTTGCTTAGCTAAGATAATTCTTTTGTTAAGATATTTGTTTAGCTAAGAGAGTTGTTTAGTTAAGATGTTTTTTGTTGTTAAGATAGTTCTTTAGTCACAATAGTTTTTAGTTAGAATAGTTCTGTAGATAAGGTAATTGTTTAGTTAGGATAATTCTTTGCTTAAGATAGTTCCTTAGTTAATATGTGTTTTCCAGTAAAGATAGTTTTTTAAAGTTAATATAGGTTGTTAGTAAAGATAATTCTGTCATTAAGATGATTTATTTATCGAAGATGTTTTCTGTTAAGATAGTTCTTTAGTTAAGATAGTTTTTAGTTAAGATAGTTCTTTAGTAAAGATAGTTCTTTAGTTAATATAGTTCTTTAGTTAAGATAGTTTGTAGTTAGATAGTTCTTTGGTTAAGATAGTTGTTTAGTTAAGATGTGTTTTCTAGTTAAGATAGTTGTTTAGTTAAGCTAGTTGTTTAGTTAAGGTAGTTCTTTAGTTAAGATAGTTGTTTAGTTAACATGCGTTTTAGTTAAGATAGCTCTTTAGTTAAGATAGTCTTTAGTTAAGATTATTCTTTATTTAAGGAATAATGTTAGTTAAGATAGCTGTTTAGTTAAGCTAATTCTTTTATTAAGATATTTATTTCGCTAAGAGAGTTGTTTAGTTAAGATGTGTTTTTTAGTTAAGATCGGTGCTTTTTCAGCCGGAACGCGCCCGAACGGCGTTCCGGCACCTTTTTTCAGCTACTAAAAATAATTTATTTATTTTAATAATAAAAGCAATAATTTAGTTATTTTAATTTAATTTCAGAGTATTGAACTGTTTTCAGTGTTTACTGAGACCCCTCCCAACCCCGAATCCCGTTTTTCTCTGGATTTTAACCCGCCCGTAATTGTTCCGTTCTGGAACCTATTCTTCCGTTCCGGAACTTTTTTCCCCAGAAAAAAAGCACTGGTTAAGATAATCCTTGAGTCACGATAGTTTTTAGTTAGGATAGTTCTTTAGATAAGATAGTTCTTTAGTTAAGATAATTCTTTGGTTGAGATAGTTCTTTAGTTAAGATGTGTTTTCTGGTTAAGATCTTAAGTTAAGATAGTTTTTTAATTAAGATAATTCTGTAGTTAAGATGTTTATTTAGTTAAGAATATTGTTTATTGAAGATGTTTTTAAAAATTAATATTGTTCTTTAGCTAAGACAGTCTGTAGTTAAGATATTTGTTAATTAAGCTATTTTTTAGTTAAGATAGTTCTTTAGTTTGTAATTAAGATAGTTGTTATTTAACTAGTTGTTTAGTTAAGATAGTTCTTTATTTTAGACTGTTCTTTATTTAAAATTGTTCTTTGGTTAAGATAGTTTTTATTCAAGATAGTTCTTTAGGTTAGGTAGTTCTTTAGTTAAGAGAGTTCTTTAGTTAAGATATTTTTTATTAACAGAGTTGATTAGCTCAGATGTGTTTTTAGTTAAGATAGTTCTTTAATTAAGATAGTTTTTAGTTAAGATAGTTCTTTAGGTAAGATATTATTTTAGCTAAGATATTTCTTTAGTTAACTTAAGATGGTTGTTTAGTTAGGATGTGTTTTTTTAGTTAATTTGTATCGATTGCCGGTTCGGAGGTTGATTATTCAGGACAACCAGGATCAAGAAGTTTAAAGTGTTTTCTTGTAGACATTATTAGTTGTGCTGCAACAACAATAGTAATTTAAACTGTAATATTTTAATAATATAAGTACAAATCGAGTAATTTATTAAAAATCCAAATGGAAACCAAAATCTACATTGAAAACCAATTATTTGCAGACCACTTTCCCAAAATCTTATAAAAAATTCCTATTTAATTTTTTTTCGCCATTTTTTTTTATTTTTTCCCCGCCAAAGAAATATTTCAATGTGGCCCAATATCTATATCCCTTCGTTCACACCTACTTATTAGACAGATTGCCCAGTGACAGCCTGCTGCGACCCCCTCCCATCTGATTTATTTTACTTTGTTGTTTTTTTTGTTGTTTTTTTGTTGTTTTTCCTTTTTTTGCCACTAAGTCTTACTATTCTGTTAACTAGTTGCCCACCTTTTGTAAATTCGTTGTCTCTAAATAGGTCTCAAAGGCTCATGTGTACATGGCCGTCGTCGAGTTTTGTTAAGTAAATGGGGGGGCCCTTACTAGCGGGACCCTGGTCCTTTTAGGGCTTCCTATTGACCACTCACAGCATGATATAGCCTTCTAAACCCATGAATATCTTAATGTTTCAAACCTTTTCAGCATCATAGTGGCTATTTAAATTATATTTTCTTGTATATTGTCACGTTTGCTTTGTGGATCAATAAACTGATTGATTGATTGATTGATAATAATACTATGTATAATGTCTGTGCCAAATGTTATGCTTGTATCACACAATTCACAAAAACTACATATTGCAGAGCTTTGCCGCTACGCTACTATGTCAGTTCGTCCTCAGCGTAAGATTTACCTCTTTCAAATTAATTACATATCCACCATGGGCTGCCTCATTGTCTTACGCACTGCTCTTCTGGATATTGACCTGATTACGGCTTGGTTTTGGTGTGCCATCGGTTGATGCCTTGTGCATTAGACACCGGCGCAATGGAAATTGCTAATTAACTATTATTCTATGTATACCGTGCATCATATTGATCAGAAGGACCTTCAACACATTATGACCGTGTATATACAAAAACAAATTTCTGTTTGACGACGCTGTGTCAGCCCTCCTCCTGCATTCAGGATTGAAAGCGACACTACAGGCATTGGCGGATATACACAATGCGATGATGTATATACACAGAGGCCGACAGACAGAATGGAAAGAGACAGTCATATGTGTGTATATATACATGCATATACATATAGTGTGTAAACTGTATATATTATATTATATATATATATGTATATATATATATATAAGTACAGTACATACATGAATGTAAAGGGACAGAATAGGATATATAACTAGAGGTGGCATGCAGATAATGATATATGCATACGCTGTGTAAATGTCTATGTGTACATATACTCTCAAACCGTTCTGAGAGTATAATGATAATATATTGAGCGGTCAATGCTTGCATTAGAACATGAAACCCTAGGACAGGCTGTCCGGTGCCAGGTGCGTGGGCGGTGCCGTGCGAGGGCGGTGTCGTGCGGGGGTGGACGTTCTGTTTCCTTTCCCGAGAGCAACCCTCCCACTCTGCCTCCCTCTCTCTCTCTCTCTCCTCACCTCCTACGTTCTGCGTTGGGACCTGACGGTATTTAGTAGGCCCTCTATCGAACGTTTCTGGAAAACCAATGGTCGCTGCACAGCCGATGCCTTCCGCTCGCTAAAGTCTGTTTGCCCAGCTGACGCAATCGTCCGATATTTACAAGACTCAGCCATGACAGACGGACGGACGGACGGACGGAAGGACGGACGGACGGACGGACGGACGGACGGACGGACGGACGGACGGACAGACAGACAGACAGACAGACAGACAGACGGACGGACGGAAGGGAAATCGGACAGAGAGATAGACAGACACAGACAGACAGACAGACAGACAGAAAGACTGAGGGAAAGGGACAGATTATGGGATTATATCGAAGAAGACGCTTCTTGGTAAACAGCTCCTGTCAACTGCAGGCAACTGCTAAAGATAGTATGCGAATTGACACGTAATATATGACATATTTCTTTATTATATATCGTCTATATATTATATGCATCCATCGCATGATTTTATATAGAAATATTATATATATAACCAGGTAAAGATGTAAATTTCAACGTCTTTGATAGAGACGTCTTTGATAAGTGACGCCACTACAATTGCTCAGATACTTAAAATGAAGATACACACATACATGCAAAGATACATACCATCAAGCCTACATACATATGCATACATATACTCGCACATACATACATACTATCATACATGCATACATACACACCTACATACATGCACACATACATATACGTACCCCGGTACGTACATACGTGCATACGTACATACATACCTGTCTGCATACATAATTGTAATTGTAATCGAGAATTTGCATAGCGCCACTCATAATCAGAGGCGCTCCCGCCCCGGGTCAGTGTCTTCACTGACAAAGAGATAGGTTTTCAGGCGCTTATGGAACTGGACAGGGAGAGAGAGAGAGGAGGTCAAGCCTAAGGGCCTGAGGCAGGCGGTTCCAGCTGGAAGGACCCACAACCGCAAAACTACGAGACTGGGCCGTAGCAGTGCGCATCCGAGGAAAACCGACATACATACATGCATACCTACATACATACATACGTTATCTACTCGCGAGCTTCGCTGGTTGCCTACATTATGCGAAGGTACATTGATTTTACGATCGCTATATGCTTGTGCGTAACTGCCTGACCGGTCATCCTCGATGCTACAGGAAGCAATGTATTTCAGTGTCATCTGTGCTGTGGCAACAGATCTCCGTTCTGCAGCAGATCGGTGACCGGTTTGTTCCTGTGTCCCTGTGACTTACTTCCTCCATGAATTCACCTCGGTTAACGCTTCCTTCTGTTGTAGGCTGCCTTATCCTATTGTGTCCTATCTCTGCATTTATATTGCGCCAGGGTTTGAAGACCATTCAATCTGATCATGGTCTGGCATCGTCAAGCTCAACTACTGTCAAAACTGGATAACCTCTGAGGAGTTTTCTTCAATAGTGCGCTATATATAAATGGATACGATTACGACACGTGAGCCGAAACGAAAGAAGTCCATAAATAATGCATATAGGACAAGGTTTTTCCGTTTGGTATACATAAGGACATGATATGAGTATATAGGCCTAGTTAATTCTCTATATAGTCATACGCATACATACATACATACATACATACATACATACATACATACATACATACATACATACATACATACATACATACATACATACATACATACATACATACATACAAACATACATAAATATATACATACATACATAAATACATTCATACACACATACATACTAGTAAAGAATATATATGCATGTTTACACAGTTATTATACCTGTAACATATACAATATACATAAATACGGACGGACTTACACACATACATACATACATACATACTCTAGAGTCTATAGAGTCATACGTATATACATACATTTATATAGAGAATATATTCATCTCTGTATCATTAATTATATTTACATGTATGCGTATGCATGACTGTCATTGACGGATTAAGAGGGAGTGCGTAACGGACACACGCCCTCTGAATCTGCTGACCAGGCGTTTTCCTGTTTTTCTAATTACTCCCGGGTATAAAAAGACCAAATACGGGAGACCTGTTGAATGTTGATGCATCACGCACGTGTGCCCTGTGAAGTCGGTGTTACAGAGTAACGCACCCGTCTGTGCTATGCCAGATATGGCGCTACACAAATAGGAACCAACATGGCCGCGCTGAATCAACGGGTGGACGTGGGCGGTGTAATCCTGGACGCATGGGGATTTCACATAAGGGACTGACATTGAATCAGAGATCCGACCACCCTCTTCCCCTACGCACATAGCTCGTATTAAAGTAGGCTACACCGTATCCGACATGTGATATATATATATCACCTTGTCACCTTGTGCTGTCAGCTCGTGGAGCTCTAGCGACCGTCCTGGTGAACACACTCCACCATCTCCTATTCGATGACAAGTCTCTCAATTCCGCCAAATTCATGCCAGTTACATCTTGTATCTCATCCATCCATCTCCTCCTTGGGCGACCCAGTCTTCTCCTCCCCTCACCGCACGCCAGCATCATTTCCTTCTCCAGACCATCAGATCGCATAACATGTCCAAAGAACCTTAGCTTCATTCTTGTCGCAGTTTGTTTTAACGACTCTTCATTCTCAACTCCAATCTCCTCTCGTATTGATTCGTTCGTTCTTTTCTCAGTCCAAGATATTCTCAGCATCTTCCTCCATATCCACATTTCACAAGCGTTAACCTTATTTTCCATGTTCTTTGTCATTGTCCACGTCTCGCAACCGTACAGTACCGTAGGAAAGATTAGTGCTCTCACGAGCCTTTTTTTGGTTTCTATGCTCACATGTTTGTCTTTCCATATCTTTTCCAGTCCGGTCATTGCAGCTTTCCCTATAGCAATCCTTCGTTTTATTTCTGGATCACACTTTCCCTCCTTTCCAACCAGTGATCCTAGGAATGTGAAGCTTTCTACCACCTATATACATACACTTATATATAAATGAACGGAGTGGCTATCATATATAGGCAAATACATACATGTATATATCTGCTACGATATAGCTGCGCCTGGCCTGGGTTGGCAGCGCCTCTTACTAGATGCCTGGAAAGGGCGCTATATAAATTCTGATTGATTGATTGAAAATAGTACTAGTTTTCTGGTTGGATGCTTGTCTTGGTTTATTGTCTTGACTGTTATCGTATCGCTAATCATCACTTAATTCCAGTACTTTTTTCTAGAAAAATGTTCCGGAACTGAACAATTATGGAAGGGCTAAATTGATGGCGAAGCTCGAGAAAAAACGGGGGTTAGGGGTTTAACGTTGTACTCTTTGTGAGATTTGTAAAAGGCAAAAGGGCATCAATCAAAGAAAGATTGATTGATTAATTGAAAACCCATCTTAAACGCTAATAATGCATGGAGGAGTTGCTGCTAATCGTAAATTGTGCAGAAAAAGTCAGTAATTACCTTACAGACAACTTCTTAAATAACAGTTTTTCCCACAGTGCTGCTGTAAATTTACAGAAAAGCCTATATATTTACAGGCTAATTATTACAGAAATTTATTCCAGTTCCCGTAAATATACAGACAAATTCAGTAGTAATTTTTACAGAGATTCTTTGCTTGACCTCCCCGAACTCTGACCTGGTACCTGAACGGAGAAGGCGGACATGGCTATTGCGGACTTGATTTGATATAACGCCGGTGAATAAGCTGGTCTCAATGACGTGGCTTTTGTGTGGCGCTGAGAAATTTCGGAGATTTACATTTACAATACATTTACAAAAAAATCTGTTTTAAATTAAACAGAAAATTCTGTAAATTATTTACAATCTGTTAATTTTAGAGAAAAGTCTGTATTTTCTTACAGAAAAGTCTGTAATTTCTTACAGAAAATTCTGTAAATATTACAGCAAAAGTACTGGTAACACTGCTGCCAGTACTTTTCCTGTAAAAAAACCAGAAACCATCTGAAGCGTGTACATTTGTGGATGAATTGGTGGTCGACCGGCTGAATCCATGTCGAACCCTGCTCTGAATTTCCACGAGACGGCCGGGATTAGGAACGTGCACATATATATATATATATATATATATATATATATATATATATATATATAATGCGTACCCAAAATACATAATCATGACGTTGATATATCTACGCAGAGAAGACAACGTGATGATTACATATAGGCCCTATATATGGGTACGTGTTGCATATGAGCTATCACAATATAATTAAATTATTATCGCCACGTCATTTTCCCCAATATATTTATAATGGAGAAGACGATCAAAGATATATAATTATGTGTGTGTGTCTGCATGTATGCACATATATATGTGTGTGTGTGTGTTGGAGAAGAGGTGATGATCAAAGTTAAACCAAGGGACGACTAATCTCTCCTTCGATTACGAACAATTCACGCAAGCATGAGCAGCTGGGGTTATCGTTGCCATGGCAATACGATGCAGAGAGTCGTCTATATATATAGACATACGATGTTCTACACATACATACCACACATTTCTATATGCACATATATATGCAAGCATATGCATATAGAAGTGTACATGCATGCATACACACATACCTACATACACACAGACAAACAAATAGACAGGCAAACATACTTACATTCAGACAGACAGGCAAACATGCAAAAAAACACACACAGGTAGGTAACCATACGTATATACATACAGACCCACAGACAGGTGAACATACATATACACAAACAGGCAAACATACAGAAGAACAGACAGACAGGCAAACATACAGACAGACAAACATGCAATACACACATACACACAGACGGTCAAACATACATATATATACATATGGACAGACAGGCAAACATTCATACAAACAGAGACGGGCACATAAACATACAGACAGAGGTATATGAATACATTGAGAGTGAGAGAGAGTGTGTGTGTGTGTGTGTGTGTGTATGTATGTGAGAGAGAGAGAGAGAGAGAGAGAGAGAGAGAGAGAGAGAGAGAGAGAGAGAGAGAGAGAGAGAGAGAGAGAGAGAGAGAGAGAGAGAGAGAGAGAGAGAGAGAGAGAGAGAGAGAGAGAGAGAGAGAGAGAGAGAGAGAGAGAGAGAAGATGGATAGAAATGGATAAAGGTCAATAATCCTCTGGAAGAACCTGGAAGATTTATCGTCAAGAACCTTCTAGGCAATTTTCGTGTCTTTGTTTACATGTAGAAGGCTTTCATTGTTTTTCTTTCGGGATAAGCTTTTTCGTTTTAGACTTTCCCTTACGGATTATTTCTTTTCTTTTAGACTCTATTCTATAAGATTTATGAGGTATTTGAGAATATACACCGTGTCTCAAAATAAACTGTGCAAAATTGTTTCTGTCAGAACTTCGTCAAATTTCCATCAATTTTAAAAATATTTGGTACGCAGATGGCAAAATGGCTGAAATTTTATGCTATACATAAATTTTCCACCTCACCTGACTCATGGCACCGCACTACCTTGTTAAACACAGATGTACCAATTTCTTATATAACGCTTAAATTTTAACAACTAACGTCTCGAAACTTGGCTGCACTGAAATCCATTTCATCGAGACAGGTGTCAATGTGAATGGGGCCTGCTATCGCGACAACCTTCTTGCCCAGAAGCTACTGCCAGACATACGCCGGATATCCCAAGGCGAGTTTTTTTGTCTTTCAACAGGATGGCGCCCCGGCGCATCGAGCACGCGACACTGCTTCTTTCCTGGAGCGAGAAACTCCCGACTTCACACCTCCAACACTGTGGCCGCCGAATTAACCGGATCTTAACCCAGTCGACTATAGCATATGGAGTGTGCTGCAGGAAAAGGTTTACCGCTCCAGGATAAGCCAACGTCGACGAACTCAAAATGCGTCTGATCGACGATTGGGCGCGCTTTGACCAGTCGATCGTTGATACTGCTATCAGTCAGTGGCGTTGCCATCTAAGCGCTTGTGTCCGTGTAAGCGGGGCACATTTCGAGCACCAATTCTAACACTTTTAAGCAGATCTGTCATAACAATTAAAAACCCTGCTAAGTAAACCATATTTTACTTTACTGCGTGCTAATTAAGTCGTCAGATGGATGTAATAAGATTTAAGCGTTATATAAGAAATTGGCACATCTGTGTTTAACAAGGTAGTGCGATGACGTGAGTCAGGTGAGGTGGAAAATTTATGTATAGCATAAAATTTCAGCCATTTTGCCATCTACCTACCAAAAATTATTAAAATTGGTGGACATTTGACGAAGTTCTGACAGAAACAATTTTGCACAGTTTATTTTGAGACACGGTGTATATGAGGTCGAGATTAATTTCGGATGCGAAGCTTACTGTCAGAAAGGGAAGACAGCAAGTATACAACATGAATTTTTGATGGTATCTGTCGTGGTCTACGCGGGTGCATGCATCAAGGGAAGAAAACCGACGCGTCAACAAGCTTGTTTACAACGCACGGAAATTTCTGCAGCAAGCTGTCAACATTAATTCGGTGCATGCAACAAGGATATACGTGTTCAGTAGGACTTTCCAGGGAAAAGTACAGTGACGTCACAGAACGTTCTGGAATCCGGGAGAACTCTATATAAGATAGACCTGATGTACATTGGGGGCCTTTTGACGAAGATTTGTAAACGTTGAAACATTGATCGTATGACGTTCAATCGAGACCAGCCAACCTGTGTGCTGTCTACGATTGTGATATTTGATAGACGAGTTGACTTACTTTACACTTAATCGACTTTATTTTTAATTAAAGATCTTTTAATAGTTCCTTCGTTGGTTCGTCGTTGCGATCGAAGGAGTCGACCGCGACATTATTGGTGGCAGCGGTGGGATCATCGGTGTTGGATCCGGTGAAGAAGACGCGAGCCGGCGGAGGAAGGAGTCAACCCGGAGGATCAAGAGACGGTCTGTTCCAGACAGCGAGCGGATCGAGACGCCTTTCTACCGTGGGAGACGGGTGAATCGGCATACGACAGTCGGACGGACGAAGTGCGTCGTTCGGCTGAGACAGCAGAAGACAGCAGTCAACATACGGGTAAGATCCTAGGTGTTGTCGTGGCTGAGAAGGAGAAAAGAGAGTGGAGTTGCAGCCGAGTGGGAGGCAGCCATTATTTCTCTTTCAATATCTGCTGATTATTTCTTTGAAATTTGATCCATTGTTGTGATCGAGGCCAGACTTGCGTGAGCTTGTATAGTTTTTGCGTACTTGGCGAGTGTACTTCTTTGGATACTGCATAGTTGCACTTTGGGTTGTGGAATTTTCCTTTTGTGTGGCGGGTTTGCCGCGTGGTGTCTGTTTTTTTGTTGATTGTTGTTGACTGACTGTTTGTAAAAATGGAAGCGTTGACAACAGAGATGCAAGCGAATATTCGCAAAATGTCGTCTGAGCGCCTTAGGGTGTATCTTATGAAGGCAGGAAGGGACGAAGATGATGTTATGTCATGGGATCGAAATCAATTAATGGAAGAATGGGCCATGGAGATTGGAAAAGAGGAAGAGGAATTTAAGGGTAGTCCAATATCTCCAACAGGAGTGGATTACGAGCTGCAGAAGCGCCGTCTGGAGTTCGAAATCCGTAAATATGAAGAACAAAGGGAGGAACGGAAGGAGAAGGAAGAAAGAGAAAGGGAGGAACGGAAGGAGAAGGAAGAAAGGGAGGAAAAGAGGAGAGAGGAAGAAAAGAAAGAACAAAGGGAGAAGGAAGAAAGAGAAAGGGAGGAACGGAAGGAGAAGGAAGAAAGAGAAAAGAAAGAACAAAGGGAGAAGGAAGAAAGAGAAAGGGAGGAACGGAAGGAGAAGGAAGAAAGAGAAAAGAAAGAACAAAGGGAGAAGGAAGAAAGAGAAAGGGAGGAACGGAAGGAGAAGGAAGAAAGAGAGAGGGAGGAACGGAAGGAGAAGGAAGAAAGGGAGGAAAAGAGGAGAGAGGAAGAAAAGAAGGAACGGAAAGAGAAAGAAGAAAGAGAAAAGAAGGAACGGAAAGAGAAAGAAGAAAGGGAGAGGAAGGAAAAGCAGGAAGAACGAAATGTTAGAGATTCTTTAGCAAGTCGTACTAAGCGTTATAGTGATGCCCTCAAGAATATTCTTTGGAAATTTCCTTCCGACCCTATAGAAATTCCAGGTTTCTTTGATCACTTGGATGGTTTGTTTAATGTGTATGAGGTGGATGAAGATGTTAGAGCAAAATTATTGCTAGCCATTTTAAGTGAAAGAGCTAAGGCATTAACCATGCGCCTTACTGAGGCACAGCTCCATGACTACAAATTCCTGAAGGAGTTTTTGCTAAGGGAGTTTAAGATAAGCCCTTCAAATCTTAGAGCCCGATTTTGGTCGTTGCACAAAGCATCGGACGAATCATTTACGATCTATTCATCCAAATTGCGTGTGGCTCTTATGTATTATTTGAAAAGTAGAAAGATAACTGATGAGTTTGATAAACTTGTAAGTTTATTGGTTGCGGATCGGCTTAAGGAGTCCTTGTCGAAGGCTTGTTTAGATTATATCTTGGCCCAAGAAAAAGAGGAGTGGTTGAGCTGTGAAGACATAGCTAATGCGGCTGACATTTATGTAGCGTCGCATGATGGTGGGAATGACTTAGTATGCCGTAGTCATCCGACACCGAAGTATAACAATTGGACGAGAGGTCAACCACATGCTCAAGTCAATAACCAGACAGCTCAACCCAAGTCTCCCAAACCGGAAATAAGGGGTGAAGCCAAGATAGGTGCGAGGGTGTCTCAGGAGGAGGCCAAGGTAAAGGGTCTCTGTTTCCTATGTCATCAGAAGGGTCATATGGCAAGGGAGTGCCAGACCAAACCAAGTTCTAAAAAAGTGAGTACTTGTATATCTGGGAACCCAACTGAAGAAGTGACCGACTTATTTGTTGAGAAGGTCAACGTGTTGCATGAAATACCTGAACAGGTAAAGCAAGGGAATTTATTGGATAATTCTAAACCAATAGGGTTGGAAACTGCTGTAAGGGTATACGAGAATAGTATTGATGGATTACACGAGAGGTCGTATATCAATGTACAGATTGAAGATCTCCCTTCTCAGCCAGCATTATCTGATTCAGGAGCAGAAATTTGTTGTATTGATAAGAAATTAATTGAGTCACTAAACTTACCCGTGATTAAACGGATTAATATAATTGGTTTTCAGGGAGAAGGATGTAAGGCAGATGTAGTATACCTACAAATGAAATTAGCTAATTCAATGGAAGGAACGACAAACATTGCGCCATCTTTGTGCGTCATGTTCGCTGCAGTCCCTAAACTAAATGAACGGGTTATTCTGACACCCCATGTTGTGGACCTATTAAGGGATAGTTCGCAATATGTAGTGATGGTAGCTGGCGTAGATCGATGTGTACAAATAAATAAAGGGGCAGAAGAAGATAACTTAGAAGTTAATATCGAGAAAAGTAACAGCAACGAATCCTTGCCGTCAGAAGTGAATGAATATTCTCAGGAGCAACTAGTTGATGATTCAGATAATTTTCTTGATGTTGAGTCAACAGAGTTCAAGTCTGATGAGGGAGTAGCGAATAATGATACTTTATTGCGTGAGCAACAGAATTGTCACAATCTTATATCTTGCTGGCAACAAGCGAGACAGAATAAAAATAATTTCTTTATAGATAATAACCTCCTGTACCACAAAGGGGAAATTATGGGACATAAGGTTAATCAATTATGTTTACCGGAAGATAGAATCGAGGTTGTCTTACGAGTAGCACACGATGCCCCATGTGCTGGGCACATGGCTTTTAAGGCAACGAGAGCCAGGATCAAATTAAACTTTTGGTTTCCAAGAATGGATGAGAGGATTCGCGAATATTGTGCGTCTTGTCAAATTTGTCAACTAAGAACTCCAGTTAAAGTGGCAGATCGAGTCCCGATCACTCCTATTCCGAGGGCGGATGAACTCTGTTTTAACCATCTAAATATGGATTGTATTGGCCCTATGGTAGTGACTGGAGAATCCAACAAATCGAAACCCCAGTACAATTATGCTTTGGTTCTGGTGGACAAATTTTCTCGTTGGCCGATGGCGTATCCTCTTAGATCGCTGAATGCAAAGGGAGTTTGTGAAGCTCTGTTGCAAGTTTTTACAACTTTTTCTATTCCAAGGATCATCAGTTCTGATTGTGGTACCAACTTTACCAGTCGTTTGACGAAAGAATTCTTGCGGCGAATGGGTTGTAGTCCCAGATTTAATACCCCTGGACATCCTGAGGCAGCTGGATTGGTTGAAAGATGCAACCAAAGCTTGAAAACCATGATCTTTAAGCTTGCTCAATCTGATCCTCGTGGATGGCACCAATTGTTACCGTTTGTTCTGTGGAGCCTTAGAGAAAAACCTTCAGGCACGACTCATATTTCGCCATTCACTATGGTTTATGGAACTCTTCCTCGGGGTCCACTTAGTGTGTTGAAGGAATCGTGGGCTGGCGAACGAAAAGTACCTCTTAACTTAGGTAAATCACCCGAAGAGTATCTCCAATCACTGAAGGAAAACCTCGAATTCGCGAAAGTTTATGCAGATTACTATAGTGATATAGAAACAAAGCGGTATGCAGATTATTATAACTTGCGTAGTACTGACAGAAAATACGAAGTTGGAGATAAAGTAGCAGTATTAGCACCAGATTTTGGTAGTTCTAAATTTTATAGTCGATGGCAAGGACCTGCTACCGTAGTCAAGGTTAAATCCCCATATTCTTATATAGTAGAAATAGAGGGAAAACAAAGACATTTACACGCAAATAAGATCAAGCGATACCATGAACGACTCGAACAAGCGATGATCAATAGCTGTTCAGTAATTGTTGATCAAGATGAAGAATTTGGTATAGTAGAGGTTGTAGATCAGGAAGAACGTGATCAAATAAGCCCGAGTAAGCGAATTGATCCTCTGATTATAGCGCATCTTTCGCAAGAGGAACAGAAGCAACTTTTTGAAATTTTGGATCGGCACACGGCAGTATTTGTGGATAAACCTGGGTATTGTCCAGTATTAGAACATGAAATTAAGATAACTCATGATTTCACTCCTAAGCGTTTAAGGGCATATAAAGTACCTGAGCTACTTAAACCTGAAGTACAACGCCAGATAGAAGAAATGTTGGCATTAGACATCATTCGACCATCGAAAAGTGAAATGGCCAGTCCGGTAGTTTGCGTTTTAAAGGGACCCAAAGGTCAAAATGGCGTTCGATTGGCAATTGATTATCGCCATGTTAACAAATATTCTCTAGGTGATTGTTACCCGACCCCAGACATTGCTGACGTCTTACAAAAGGTGGGACGGGCAAAGTTTATTAGTGTTTTCGACGCGAAATCGGGGTATTGGCAAATTCCAGTTCGGAAAGAACATCGATGGCTTACGGCATTCGTATGTGATGCAGGACTTTTTGAGTTCACAAGAATGCCGTTTGGACTCAAGTCCGCTAGCAATACCTTTATTCGTGCTATGACCCAAGTTTTACATCCAGTGCGAAGTTTTACCGAACCATTCGTCGATGATATGGCAGTGGTTTCAATGAATTGGAATGACCATTTAGAACATCTAGAGAAATTCTTACAAACTATTGAGGAAGCAGGACTCACTTTGAATTTAAGAAAATGTAATTTTGCACAAAACAAAATAAAGTTTGTTGGCCATATAGTAGGGTCAGGTTGTATTGAACCTGATCCAGGTAAGATCGCTACGATCAATGATATCCATCCTCCAACAACAAAGAAAGAAGTTAGAAAGGTTATGGGTTTTTTCAGTTACTTTCGAAATTTTATACCTGCTTTAGCTGAAAAAGCACGGGTAATAACTGATTTGACACGAGATAACATACCTACGAAGGTGCCTTGGGAGCAAAAGCATCAAGAAGCACTAGATAAGTTAAAGGATGATCTCAGTAAAGCTACACAGTTGCATACCATTGATTTCACTAAGGAATTTGGTTTAAGTGTTGACGCAAGTGCCACCGCGGTCGGGTGTTGCTTGTTTCAGTGGACCGAAGAAGGTCAAGAAAAACCAATTGCTTTTGCTAGTCTTAAACTTACAGATACACAGATGCATTGGTCTACAATTGAGAGAGAGGCTTTCGCAGTAATTTGGGCACTTAAACGATTCAAGTCATGGATATTCTTATCAAAGATAATCGTTTATTCAGATCATAATCCTTTGTCTTATCTCACAGATGCAAGCCCTAAGAGTGCGAAACTGACTCGTTGGGCGTTAGCATTGCAAGAGTTTAACGTGGACTTTCGATATCGTCCTGGACGTCAAAACACGGTGGCTGATTTCCTCTCTCGGTTGTGACTCGGATGGTGAAGGGGGGAAATGGCCCGACACACAAGGATCGAGCCCGCAAATTGTGTGGATAAATTGACTAACTGATGTGTTTTGTTTTGTTTGTATATGCTGTGTCGAGATGGAGTCTGGAGGCCCGGCTTGATCGTGATGACCCGTTCGGGATGGTGCTGAAGACGTGTCATCATCTGAGGGCGGAGGGAATGTCGTGGTCTACGCGGGTGCATGCATCAAGGGAAGAAAACCGACGCGTCAACAAGCTTGTTTACAACGCACGGAAATTTCTGCAGCAAGCTGTCAACATTAATTCGGTGCATGCAACAAGGATATACGTGTTCAGTAGGACTTTCCAGGGAAAAGTACAGTGACGTCACAGAACGTTCTGGAATCCGGGAGAACTCTATATAAGATAGACCTGATGTACATTGGGGGCCTTTTGACGAAGATTTGTAAACGTTGAAACATTGATCGTATGACGTTCAATCGAGACCAGCCAACCTGTGTGCTGTCTACGATTGTGATATTTGATAGACGAGTTGACTTACTTTACACTTAATCGACTTTATTTTTAATTAAAGATCTTTTAATAGTTCCTTCGTTGGTTCGTCGTTGCGATCGAAGGAGTCGACCGCGACATTATCTCTTGCTGTGCCTTACAGCCGACACAATGTCGGGGTCTTGGGTCTTCTCAGTAGGGAAACTTAGGAATTAACTGCACAGTTCTGTAAGTCTAACTCCTTTATGTCGTAAACTTAATACTCATCTATTTCAACTTGCTCACCCACCGCTAAACCTAATTTCTTGTTTCTCTTAATTATTGGATTTCGACCATGGCTGTTCGAATGGATCACGATTCTTGATTATCTTGAATCGATTAACGATGTCTTTGCAATATGACAATACAATACAAAACAATACAACTGATATTTGATAATGCCCCTTACAATACAATGGTGCCATAGGAGTAATTAGATCAGATTAATGATATTTAAATTTGTCTACTGTTCGGACAGCCTCTGGGTGGTGAGTCTATCTTAAGGTGGCGCTATTTAAGTTGCAATTACCGTTACCATTACCCTTGACAATCCATGGCCTCGTGCAGTTTTCTGTTGAC
>OY744608.1:57807228-57820276 GCA_963556255.1 Allolobophora icterica
TCTACGGTAAAAAAAAGAACTGAAAACAACTGCAGGCATTGATGGCAGTGCAGAGCGTAGATACACAAAGGCGCTGCTGCTGTCGAGTGCGTTGCCAAAGCAGAAACAGCGTTTAACGTTTCATAAGCACCGGTGTCTCTGACATAATCATTTGTTATTAGGTCAGATGTATGTATGTATGTACGTATATATGTATGTATTTATGTATGTATGTATGTATTTATGTATGTAACTATGTATGTATGTATGTATGTTTGTATGTATGTATGTATGTATGTATGTATGTATGTATGTATGTATGTATGTATGTATGTATGTATGTATGTATGTATGTATGTATGTATGTATGTATGTATGTATGTATGTATGTATGTATGTATGTATGTATGTATGTATTTATGTATGTATGTATGTATGTATGTATGTATGTAACTATGTATGTACCTAAGTAGGCATCCATGCATACATGCATGTTTTATGTATGTATATTTTTATGCATGTATGTATGTAACTGTGGATGTTTGTATATTTTCATGTATGCTAAGATTGGATGTATGTAAGTACGTAAGTAAGTATACAATGTCATGCACAGAGGCGGATTAAGGCATGTTCAACATGTTCGGCCGAACAGGGGCCCCCACACTTGAGGGGCCCCCACACATGCAGAGAAAATTTTTGTCAATATTTTATAATTGTTGTTATTTGTTAAGTCTAATAGTAAAACTGAGTAAAAAAACTCGGAACAAACTATTCGAAACTACTCATTTAATATAGACAAATACACAACTTTCGCAAGTGTGTGGACCCTACTGGAGTTTCCATTATCAGACAGATTCGTCTAAAAAATCAGCCAGAAATGCTAGTAAGACCTATTTTTACTTGCTTATTTAAACAATTACTACCTGACGATACAATAAAGGGCCTATTGTTACGTCATTTCAATTATGAAACACTATGAAACGTCTTTTGCTAAGAAATTAAATTTTAAGAATAAAGGACCCTTTTACGTCACTTTTATAATGAGTAAAACATCTATTAGGCCTACATGTAGGCCTATAAGTTTTAATTTTAAAACCAAAGGCCCGTTGTTATGTCACTTCAATTATGAAACACATTATTTAGTAATTTTTAGATTTAGACAATAAAGGCATATGTTACGTCACTTCAATTAAGAAGTGCATTGTTATTATAAGTTTGCGTTCAGAGAATAAAGGCCTTTGTTACCGTCACTTCAGCTATTTTATTGTTATTTTAAGTTGATATTTAGACAAAAATGGCTTATAGTTACGTCATTACAATTGCTAAAATGTCTATTATTTTAATATCAGATATAGAGAATAATGGCCTTGGTTACGTTACTTAAATTATGAAAAAGACTATTTGTTATTAAGTTCAAAGTTACAGAATAAAAGACTATCATTTGTAAAGTATGTCATTGCGATTATGGAACACGTCCATAACTAATAAGTTCAGATTTAGAGAATATAGACCTTTGTTACGTCACTTCAATTAGGTAAAAGTCTATTAATGTTATCAAGTTTAAATTTAGAGAATAGGCCTAAAGGCCTCTTGTCACGTCATTTCAATTGTGAAATACGTCTAAGGTTTGTAAGTTTAGGTTTAGAGAATAAAGGCCATTCTTACGTCACTTCAGTTACGAATAAGTATTGTTATTAGGTTTAAATCTAGAGGATAAAGGCTTATTGTTACGTCACTTCAATTATGATTTACACATATCATGATATCTCTTCAATATATTGCTAGTAATTTGAAATTATCATTTTTATTTTCATTATTATATAATTATTGTTTTCATTGTTATTATATTTATTATTACGCTCATTTTCGTTATTAATATATTTATTGCTATTGTTATTATTACTATCAGCATCATCAGCATCATTATTATTATTCGGCATTGCACATAAATAGCGCCAAATATAGATTCATTGGGCGCCATTATAATCATTTAACGGCCTTGAAGTGGAAACGATGCGCAATTTGGTACCCCCACTTTCTAGACCAAAGTTACGCCTCTGACCTGACCGGAACTCAAGTGCTGTGCGACACATTATAAAATGACGCCATTTATTGTGTAGGCCTACACTCTACAGTTTACAGTCGTTGGGGCCCCCACAGTTTTACTGAACAGGGCCACCACATTTGTTAATCCGGCCCTGGTCATGCATGTATGTGGACCCTATAATAATAATAATAATAATAATAATAATAATAATAATAATAATAATAATAATAATAATAATAATAATAATAATAATAATAATAATAATAATAATAATAATAATAATAATAATAATAATAATAACTGTCAATTTGTCTCCAACGTTTTAACGCCATTGCTTTTAGAGGCACCTTCACACCACACCCCGGAGACGAGAACGGCGTGCTCCAAGCTTAAATACACTTCTTTTTATAGTTTCTTAGAGCCTGAGGGATTTTCGTACCTCGGGCGATTTAAAAAAAAAAATAAAAAAAATAAAAAAATAATAATAATAATAATAATAATAATAATAATAATAATAATAATAATAATAATAATAATAATAACGCCATCGCATTTCGTGGCACTTTTACTGATGTTGCGGAGGACGAGGCCTGATTTTTCAGACATTCAACAACAGCTCCTAGCATAATTTTTTAGACTCCTGAGGGATTATATGTACCTCGGGGAAAAAAATAATAATAATAAATAAATAAATAAATAAAGATGGTCACTCCAGAGATTAATTTTCACTTATTTAGTATCTGACTCCTGAGGGATTATATATACCTCAGAGAAAAAAAATCGTGTTTATTGACAAGCTCACTGACAAACCGCAGTAAATAACATTGAAACATATGACAGTATACAATTATCAAGATCTTATAGAACACGCGTCTTAGCAGCCTGTTATGCGCCCGCTCATTTCAGAGCTGTCCCCTAGGTAGTGGAAGGCTGAGTCGACCTATAGCGATATTACGGGTATCGAACCGCGTCTTTCCAGATTTTATGTTCTTCAAGCATGAATCTATCTTCCTCCCCATGTATGTATGTATATGTAATGTATGTGTGTATTAGGGCAATTTATATAGCGCATTTTAAATATCTCACATATTATTATTAAAGTAGTTTTATATAGCGAATATTCAAAATTACCTACTCAGGAGCACTCCCAGCCCAACCACGGTCGAACAACGCAGTTTGGAGACAGTAAGAAACAAGATGAAATGACCAGTCGGTATTTGACGGAGCTTGGTAGGGAGCCCATTCCAGGTCATGAGGCCAGCCACGGAGATTGCACGGCGCTGCCGTATGGCTATCCGCGCGCGGGGAACAATAAGCTCGGCTTGCGCAGCTGAGCGGAGAGAGCAAAGGCGCTGCGAACATGAGGTGGGACAGCAGAGCTTCCGTAGGTATGGAGGAGCTAAGCGGGGGAAAAGATTTATGTGCCGCGTTAATGTAAATTCCTGGTCCAGGATGACTGTCAAGTCCCAGATCCAGCTCGAGAAAGAAAGGTGCAGGAATTGCAAGGCAAGAGAAGACAGATCTATTTTAGAGAGCTGCTGAGGCGTGCCGAGTCAGATAAGCTGCGTCTTAGCAGGGTTAAGCCGCAGGCGGTTTGCAGACATCCAGGTCCGCAGGGTCTCCATGGCATGGGTCATGGTTTCCACGGCTGCAACAGCCCGGACAGCCGGGCAGTGTACATACTACATAGGCTTGCAGGTCATCAGCATAGGACTAAGAACTGCTTCAGCCGCCAGCACGGACCCATAGGCTATGTTATTAGAGTCGAATGGACCACAACAAATTTATGACTTATGGTCTGGTGCTATTTATATTATTAATTAGCAATGTTAATTAGTAATGTGTTGTATTGTATGATACTGTGTTGTATTTTTTTGTATTATACATCTATTGTGCTCTTCATACGTAGCTTATGCCCTTAATTAAACTTGTGTGTCCACACAGAATGTCTTGTGTACTATACCAGATTTGATCCATCCGTTCACTAAGAGGACCTCGCTGCCCAAGTCCTTCGAGCACCCGTCAAGATGCTGCAGTCTCCGGTCGACCAGGGTCCCCCGACCAACCTAGCCAACGCCCGTGAGGAGGTGAACCGCTTTACGAAGCTGCTGATGAGAACAAAGACAATCGCATCACAGCGCAGCTACGAAGATGGGGACGCTGGAAGTGAACCAGACCAGGTCGAAGGTCACCTGCAGAAGGTCCTCACGACCTCTGACCTCATTTCGCTCGGGGTCGGAAGCTGCTGTGGAACTGGGATGTACGTCGTTGCTGGGTTCGTTGCGAGGACAATCGCTGGACCAGCTGTCATTGTCTCATTCATCATTGCAGCCTTCGCTTCCATTCTGTCAGGCAAGTAGCCGAAATGTCACACAGCAATATAACAGTTCAATACACAGCACAATACAATACAATATAATACAATACAATACAATACAATGCAGAACAATACAGTACAATGCAACATAATATGAAACAATACAAAACAAGACAATACAGTACAACACAAAACAAGACAATACAGTACAATACAAAACAAGACAATACAGTACAATACAACATAATACAATGCAATACAAAATAATACAATACAAAACATGCAATACAATACAAAACAATAAAACAAAATTCAATACAAAACCAATACAATGCAACATAATACAATGCAATACAAAACAATACAATACAAAACCATACAAAAGAATTCAATACAAAACCAATACAATACAATTCAACATAATACAATACAATACAAAACAATATAATACAATACATTATGTTACGATTCGATTCTTAACAGTAGATAATACAATGTGAGTCCCTATAGTATAGGACCATAGGCCCTATACAGTTCAACACAGTGCTTTATATTATAATACTATTAGGTGTATTATAATACACCTAGTAGCATTATAATATATATATATATATATATATAATGCATTTATTAAGCGCCACTATCTAATGACCAAGCATCAGTCGATGGCGCTGAGCAATTCTGAGTGAAGGACTTGCTCAAGTAACCGTCTCAGAGGAGGATCGAACACATACTGTCCGCGTTACAAGTCGAACGCTCAAACCAATGAGCTATCGTGTCCCACAGATAATACCACACAATGCAACACAATGCAACAGCAATGTAAAATAATACTTAATAATGGTAGAGAACAATTAACTAGATTACAATGCAATATAATGTCGTGTGATAGAATACACTACACTCCAGTACATAGACCAGTGTGATATAAAGTTCACTTCCACGCGGCATATAACTCGTCTGCAAAGTGATTACATAACATTGTGTGCGTGGATATGCGCACTAGTGTCTGTAGTTCAGTGTCTCTCTGGAGACCTCGTTCTACACTAATCTATCTTAATCGTATGGATGATTTCGCCCATCTGGACCTGTGTGCGCGCGCTTGTGTGTCTGTGTGTGTGTCTGTGTGTGTCTGTGTGTGTGTCTGTGTGTGTCTGTGTGTGTGTGTGTCTGTGTGTGTGTCTGTCTGTCTGTCTGTCTGTTTGTCTGTCTGTCTGTCACGTACTGTTTATAGGATTGGACTGGTTATGACTCACTGTACGCCGTTATGCACTTGTCGTGAAAGTCTACCTTGAATCAAGTGCTGTGTTTGAGTTGTGTTCAGACTGGATTTTGGTTGTTGTTCTTGCTTTATCGTTTTTTGTCAGTCTCTTTATTAGTGTCTGTCTATGTCTGTCTCTGTTTCTGTCTGTCTGTCTCTGTCTGTCTCTGTTTCTGTCTGTCTGTCTGTCTGTCTCTGTCTGTCTATTTCTGTCTATCTCTGTATGTCTCTGTTTCTGTCTCTCTGTCTCTGTCAGTCAATCGGTCGGTCGGTCTGTCTGTCTGTCTGTCTGCCTGTCTGTCTGCCTGTCTGCCTGTCTGTCTGTCTCTGTCTCTGTCTGTGTCTGTGTCTGTCTGTCTGTCTGTCTGTCTGTCTGTCTGTCTGTCTGTCTGTCTGTCTGTCTGTCTGTCTCTCTCTCTCTCTCTCTCTCTCTCTCTCTCTCTCTCTCTCTCTCTCTCTCTCTCTCTCCTTCTCCATTCTGTGCCAATCACTCTTTCGTTTTTCAATTTCTTTCTTTCTTAATAGTTTTGTCTCCCTGTGAGGATGATGTTTTGTTTCTTCATAACCGTTTTTTCGTCACCTGATGTGGGTGGACGGGTGTTACTCTTCGTCAGGTTTCATTATTTCATCGCCATCTGAGCTTGGCGTTGTCTTGTTTCTATGTGTGAGTCATACCCTGCCTGTAAATGGACTGAGAAGTACATATATTTTATCCTAATATTCATGTAACACGACAGATCTCTAGGCAACCCATGGCAATATATTAATTTCTCTCTCTCTCTCTCTCTCTCTCTCTCTCTCTCTCTCTCTCTCTCTCTCTCTCTCTCTCTCTCTCTCTCTCTCTCTCTCTCTCTCTCTCTCTCTCTCTCTCTCACTCTCTCTCTCATTCTGCCTGTCTTTTCCTTCCTCTCTTAGTCTGTCTCAGTGTATGTGTCGCTCCCTGTCTCTCTACCTATCTTTCTCCTTCATTCTGTGCCATTCTTTCTTTCTCTCTCAATTTCTTTCTGTTTCGCTATTTCTCTATCTGCCTCTCTGTCTGTGCCTTTATGTCTGTCTACGTATCTGACTCTATCTCGCTATATGAGCATTTATATGTGTTTAGTAGAATTTAGTTCAACACAGAAACATAAGCAGGTACAGCCTCCACCCAACACATGGAGACACAAACACATATTCGCTTCATCATTCTGTCCTCTTTTATTACTTCTTTTTATTCTTCTTCTACTTCTATTTCGCCTTCTACTTTTTTCTTCTTTTTCTTCTTCTACTTCTATTACTTCTTCCTCTTCCCCTTCCCCTTCATCTACTTCATCTCTTCTTACCTTTTCTTCTTCTTCCTATTCTTACATTTCCTTTTCTTCTTCTTCTTCCTTTTCTTCTTCTTCTTCTTCTTCTTCTTCTTCTTCTTCTTCTTCTTCTTCTTCTTCTTCTTCTTCTTCTTCATCATCATCATCTTCTTCTTCTTCTTCTTATTCTTCTTCTTCTTCTTCTTCTTCTTCTTCTTCTTCTTCTTCTTCTTCTTCTTCTACCTCTTCCTCTTCCTCTTCCTCTTCCTCTTCCTCTTCCTCTTCCTCTTCTTCTTCTTCTTCTTCTTCTTCTTCTTCTTCTTCTTCTTCTTCTTCTTCTTCTTCTTCTTCTTCTTCTTCTTCTTCATCATCATCATCTTCTTCTTCTTCTTCTTCTTATTCTTCTTCTTCTTCTTCTTCTTCTTCTTCTACCTCTTCCTCTTCCTCTTCCTCTTCCTCTTCCTCTTCCTCTTCCTCTTCCTCTTCCTCTTCCTCTTCCTCTTCCTCTTCTTCTTCTTCTTCTTCTTCTTCTTCTTCTTCTTCTTCTTCTTCTTCTTCTTCAACCTCATTCGTTTGACTTATTCCTTCCTCATTTACCTTCTCCTTTTCATCACATCCTGTCCTCATCCTCCTTGGCAATATACTCGTCCAGATGATAAAACTGACTGCTGGTCTCGTCTCAAAACGGCACCGTCTTTTTCATCGGGGTGACGAGTGGGGGTGGGGAAGGGAGGAAGTGAGTCACGTAATTCTAGGTTGGCACGCAACAGATTCAGCGCCTATTCCACTCTCCAGTAATACTCCTTCTTCAGTTTGCATTCCGACGTCCTACTTCCGCTTCCTCGCCGACAGACAAATCCACCCCATCCCTCATACCCCACAACGCTTGCCCCGGTCGACGGAGAAATGTCACCGTCGCAATCTGCAATTACTCCTGGCATAATTACCAGCCGGCTGCAGCAAGCGCCTTTGTCTGTGCCGTCTGTCTGTCTGTCTCTGTCTCTGCCTCTACATCACTCTTTGTCTTAGCATCTTTTTTTTATCTCTTTGTGTCTCCTAGTCTCAGTCCTTCCCTTTGTCGCTTTTCTGTATGTCCTCCATGTATACGTTTCTCAGTGTGTGCCATACACACTTGAATATATATACAATTATACATACATATATATATTATATTTTGAGCGGTCTCCTTCTCAGTCTGCGTCTGTCTGTTTCCCTGTCTGCCTCTTTCTCTGACTCTGTCTCACTCGATATACTACCAGAACACCGACGACACTATTGTCTGACTGTCTGCTGTTTGTCAGTCGGTCGGTCTTTCCATGTTTTTTGTAACACACAGACACACAGGCACAAACACACAGGCACAAACACACAGACACACACAGACACACACAGACACACACACAGACACATACACACACAGACACACACACACAAACACACTGATACACACACAAACACACACACACAGAGATATTTTTGCCTCCCTGTCTCTTTTCCTTCCATCCGCATATCGCTCATTCCTTCATTTCATTCAATCGATTAGAAAGACCCGCCATCGCCGCAGCATCCGCAGCATCCCTTCCTCCTCTGCGGAGGAGGAGAATTGAATCGTTCTCTTTGTCAATCGAAGTCCGAGTCTTTTCGTCGCTTGGTGTCGCCAGCTGCGTTTATATCAGACGGACAGACGACAGGAAAGACACGATGGGACCCAAAGGACCAAAACAGGACTAGATCTAGTCCTCAATACATTCCATGGGCCTTTACAAAAGGACCTCTTTGGGGATGAATTTATGTAATACATTAAATGTATGTATAATTGTTTTATGTATGTATGTATGTATATATGATGTATATCATGAATGCATACATACACACATACATGAATACTTACACGCATTCATGCATGCATACATATTTACTTTCAAACATACATAAATACATACATAAATACACACGTGTGCATACAATACATGCATAACGACTTACATTGCATGTCGGTATGCATGTATGTACATGCATGTATTTATGTATTCAAACTATTCATGTATGCCTACATGCATGTACGTCTGCATGTATGTGTGTATGTATGTATGTATGTATGTTGTATGTATGTATGTATGTACGTATGTACGTATGTATATATGTTTGTATGTACGTACGTATGTACGTATGTATGTATGTACGTATGTACGTATGTATGATTGTATGTTTGTATGTATGTATGTATGTATGTATGTATGTATGTATGTATGTATGTATGTATGTATGTATGTTTGTATGTACGTATGTATGTATGTATGCTTGTATGTATGTATGTATGCATGTATGTATGTATGTATGTATGTATGTATGTATGTATGTATGTATGTATGTAGGTATGTATGTATGTATGTATGTATGTATGTATATGTGTGTCAAGATACCAAATATAGCGCCTTTCAAAGCTTTGCTTGACCGTTTAACAGATCTGCCCAGGGGCGTTTTAAGAGCTTACAGATGTAGCCTATGCATCTCAGTGAAGGACAGCAGTACATAAAGTAATGAAAGACTGTCCAGAAGGACTGCCCAATACATGAGAACACACGACGGGCTCCAACTTGGCACCTGCATATCTCCACTGGTCTAAGATCGCAGAGCAGACCCAGCTGACTCAAGACTGGAATATAAGAGCTTCCTGATGTATACCTGATCAGTGCAGACAATTGAGTTACGTGCCTGCATGATCTTGAGTGTAACATGATCCAAAACAGGAAGCCAGTGTAACGTTTCTCGCATGTATTCCGTTGTCTGAGAATATTTTGGTTTGATGGCTACGACTTGAGAAACACAGTTAAAGACTAACCGGACGATGTGCTGCTACCGGAACTCACGTCGGATATATCTGCAATAATCCAGGTGCGTCGTGATGCATGAAGGAACGAGGGTCACGGAAGCGCCGAGCGACAGATTGCTTTCTATTGACCTGTATCTGAAGCAGTTGACAGCAACAGGATCTGCAAAGGTGGTTTACCTGGTCCGCCATTGATAGGTCTTCGTTTGAAAGCACGCTCAGACGAACTGCAGTTTCCCTCCTCAGATATAGACTAATCGATTCCTCATCAACTTTTGATCGCGCCTGACGCGTGCCCCAGTCAAATATACTGCGTTTCTATTAGCACACCGATTTGAAGGCATCAAATTTTGTACCTCTGCTACACGTGTAATGATGACACACAAACAACTGAGTCAAACGGATGATATGTAAAGTACAGTTGTCATCACCGTCCTTATAGACGCACGATCCAGTAGCAGGTGCGAGTATAGAGTAAGATCGGTCGTTTAAAAAATGTACAGGAGTGGCCCAAGTACGGAGCCCTGTGGAACACCAAATGGAAGTGGTGTTCAAGTCGTGCAGTCCGAGCCGATGGTCGCCATCATTGTCCATCCGTCCAGGAAGAACAAAGCCAGTCCAGACGTTGTTCATTGATTCCACAAGAGATTCCAAAACACGTGGTCATCGATCGACCGTGTCAAACGCCGTTCTTACATCCAGTAGAGCGAGCAACGTGACGCAATCAATGGCGTCACAGACGTCGTACAAGATGTGACTTAGTAAGACCGTCTCTGTGCAATGTCTTTTTCTTAAGCTTGATTGAAGCTTCGGCGCGATGTCGCTTGCTTCAAAATTGCGCACCGTCTGCTGAGCAATCATTTTCTCGATTGCCTTCGATAAAAAGATAAGGTTCAAGATTGACCGGTATATAGTTGATTGCATCTTCCAGGTTTCTTCCAGGTTTCTGCCAGTCTACTTCTGCAGTGACGGTAGAATAATCGCACGCTTTTGACATGCTGGAAAAAATCCTTCAGCCTGCGACAAATTGCAAATCTGGACAAGAAAAGGAAGCACTCACCGACGAAATCATACATGAGGAATAATTTTTTAACAGGATCAGGTGCGCGCGTTTTTAACGGAGAAGATAAAATAAGTGCTTTCCAGGGTTGGGTTTGCATGGATTTGGGTTTGAATGGACTCGTGCTGGTGGTTCAGGATATGGTAGGATTGGAACTGGATGGGTTTGGGCTAATTGGTCTGAACTGGTTGAACTTAGGAGGGTTGTTGTAGCAGTGGTTTCCGTTTAACGACGACGTGTAATAAAGGACGATTAGCGTTACCCTCCTCCTTGCCCAGGCCTTGTAGTGGCACGACCCGAGTATACGACAGTGGCGGAGTTAAGGACTGTGGTTGGTTGGACGGCCCTTGGTTGCACTGGAGCTTATATTAGTTATGGTCTGACTTGAACTGCCTTGTTTGGACTCAGCCTGATCCTTCTAGGCATGGATGGTTCAACTGATTAAATCACATCACGTCATGGACGAAGCAAATGGAACATTTGAGAAGAAATCCGATTAAACGATCGGATGCGAGGAACAAAGAAACCGTCTGCCGCAGCAACACATTCATCAGTCATCTTCTTCCTATATGAGAGACACACAAAGAGGACCATTTCATATGGAATGCCTTCCGGATGGCATCGTCTCCAGCTAAACCGCTTTCCTGAAGACCACCAGTATATTATTTGTTTCCCGGAAGAGGGAAGCCTGCGTATAAGCGCTTGCCTGAGAGCAACGATCGAGAGAGGGATTAGCCATTTCAAGTATATCATCTCAATATAGAAAGATACGTGCTGATTTGTCTGCGTTTGTATGTGTGTGCGTGTGTGTGTGTGTGTGTGTGTATTACTTGCAGAGTTAATTAAGGCTGATAGTTTTTCTAATCAGCTTCCATTTAATTGGCAGATTACAATATTAGCAACTCTCTCGCTCTGTGTCTCATGTCATATCAGGATCTGTCTATGTCCCTTTGCCTGTTTCTCTCCCTCGTCTGTCTGTCTGTCTGTCTGTGTGTCCATATGTATATCTGTCAGTCCATCCATCCATCCGTCCATCCAACCTCCCGTCCGTTCGTCCGTCCGTCCGTCCGTCCATCCATCCATCCTTCTATATCATATATATATATACATATATATCTAACTATCTATCTATCTGTCTATCTTTCTGTCTATTATTATTATTATTATTATTATTATTATTATTATTATTATTATTATTATTATTATTATTATTATTATTATTATTATTATTATTATTATTATTATTATTATTATTATTATTATTATTATTACAAACATTTCTAACGCGCAGAGTCACACAGAAATGCTATCTTTCTACCCAGCTATATATATCTTATATATCTTATATGACGCAAAATTACTACTATGTACATATTGCACAGTAACATTTATGGCTCTTTAGACTGTTCTGGTCTATCGACTGCTTTTGATTTTTCCACTGGTCTTAAGACTGTTTTGGTCTTGAGACTGTTTTGGTCTTGAGACTGTTTTGGTCTTGAGATTGTTTTGATCTTGAGACTGTGTCTTGAGACTGCTTTGGCTTGGCATCGGAACCTCAGCCTTCATTATCGGTGATCTCTTTATTTATTGCATGTAATATATTTCACTATGTTCAATTTGTTATAATATGGGAGGACGTGGTTGCTTATGACGCTATATAATTATATAGGTCTATATAGTTTTACAACCAACGCAGGCGCGGGGAAGGCTGTTCCACTGTAACAGTATTTGGATTTTTGCGAAATTTTCTATAAACGCGCAAGAGGAATATAATCGTCTGCGTTGCCAGATAATAATTGAGGACATATTAAAGATATTGAAGATTCCTTTAAGACGAATGGTACTCACAGCGCTTGTGTCAGGTACATTAAAATGCGCTATATTAAGTGTCCTGAGGCATACATACATACATACATACATACATACATACATACATACATACATACATACATACATACATACATACATACAAACATACATAAATATATACATACATACATACACACATACATACATACATACATACATACATACATACATACATGCATAACTACCTATTTTAATAGAAGTCATGATATAAATTTTAAAACTTATGCAAATGCTAGAATTTTAACATCTAACAACATCCCTTATATTTGGATGTTGCTATGTGTGGTTTAAGAACAACTAGCTGCAAGAAGGCCAACCGTTTGCTGCGTGTACAGAGTCTTATATTATTCTGATGCTGTCCGCGTGCATAACAATACCTTCGGTGGTCGTATTCGGTAG
>OY744608.1:57820476-57845476 GCA_963556255.1 Allolobophora icterica
TTAACGATAACGGTAACGAAAATGTTCGTTAACGAGAATAAAATGATTTCATTAACGTTAACTATAACTGTAACTAGAAATAGCATTAACTATTACTGTAACTATAACGAAAATAAACCTAACGAAAATTCATCGTTATTTTTCGTTAAAAAAATAAACAGTGCAATATCGACAAACATGAGAACGTGAAAATGCGCTATAACTAATAGCCTATATTCGCCCCGGATTTAGGATTTGTGAATTAACCCAGCAGTAGTGGCGCATTTTATTAAATTTGGTTATTTTGTAAATGTTTCTATAGCGATTGCGACACAAGTTGACTAGTGCAATTCGCAAAATTTAGAAGGTCTAAGCCAATTGTGTAACTCGTCTTAATATGCACAGCTGTTGCGTTTGTGGGCAATTTTGCTTAGCTTTATTGTAACTATTTAGTATTTACTAGATAAAATAAAAATCCAGTAACTGTAACAATAGCTATAACTAAAACATAATACTAACTATAACTGTAACTCAAACTAAAATGAAACCCATTAACTGCAACTGTAACTAGAATAAATGCTGTAAGGAGAATCCCAATTGTGGAAGACAAGGCAGAAGCATGGATCGAAGGCAGAGGAAATTAACCGGCAGAGGCAGACTGACTGGAAGATGGGGAGGAAGACAGATGGAAGGATGGGAACAGGGAGTGAGAAGGGAGCGAGGAAATGGGGAGGAAATCCTGGGCTAGATTCCACTAAATTTATTTATTTGGTTCGCCGTATACATCGCCAGCCCAGCGTCTTTGGCACGCGAACAAGCAACTATTTGCGGGAAAATAAATGGACAAAGGGAGACAGACAAGCAGGGTTGCAGACAAGTACTGAAGCAGGCAAGTATGGTGGTAGAGCGACCGACTCATGTGATTGCTTCATCTTTCATCTTGACAGCCTTCTCGTGTCATGGAAATTTCTCTTAAACACAGCAAACTTAAGCAACCGCGCAGGTGGCAATTCTTTTTCACTGTGGGGGCGCCGTGGCTGCTTGGCTTCGTGGACACGGAGCTGACAAGTACAATTAGACAGATAATCTAAAGAGTGCAGTCAGTCCATTAGAAGAACGGTCAACGAGAGTGGTTATTAAGGCATCCGAGAATTTCCGCTTTAGTCAATAATTGTCTGGTCCTCTCGTCTTGCGAGTGCAGAATTTAGGGTCCGTCATAGTCGTAAGTCTTGTCCGGCCGTCCGTACTTTAACTGTACAAGTTCCCTTTAGCAATTTACACGGCTTTGTATGTTTATTTTATATTGCACTTTTGGGGCAAGTAACTCGACCTAGGAGAATTCGTTGCAAACAATGGGACTGAAGCGTTAACACTGACCCCCACCCACCAACAAAACCCTTTACGCCGCGGTTTGGTCAGTTTCATTCAGTCTGCTGTCTCGTTAATTCCACACCTCCGGGCCTCGCGGCCGTCGCTATAAATTTCGCACAATCGAAATCTTAACAAGCCCAACGGCCGTCCGAACTCATTCACAACATTGTGATAATTCGTGTCCTGTGATCCTTCAGTCTCCGCAGGTCGATATTGTCCGCACGCTTTCTCCGAGACGCTGGGCTGGCGATGTGTGAGTCCCGTACATTCCTTACAACGTCCGACGATTTCCTACATCGTCGGGCGAACAAGGGACAGATGCCCAATCACGAACATTCCTACGATTAATGATCGCAGCTGCTTCAATCCGTAACGCCCTCTGTTCCCTTGGAGACCATGAATATTCATGACTTGCTAATGCAAGCATATTTCGGAGTTTTCACTACTAGTCAGGGACTAAGACGTCGACGTCAAAATATATGTAATTTGAATTATTTCACTAAGAGACGATTTTGTACCTACTCTTTCTTCTAGAGAAATTACTGCGGTTTGGTTCACGTGCGTTTTAAAACAAATGTCAGTAAATCTTTTGTAGGTGTGTACTTGTGTATGTATGCATATATGCGTGTATGTATGTATGTATGTATGTATGTATGTATGTATGTATGTATGTATGTATGTATGTATGTATGTATGCATGTATATATGTATGTATGTATGTATGTATGTATGTATGTATGTATGTATGTATGTATGTATGTATGTATGTATGTATGTATGTATGCATGTATGTATGTATGTATGTATGTAGGTATGTATGTATGTATGTATGTATGTATGTATGTATGTATGTATGCATGTAGGCATGTATATTTGCATGTGTTAAAGTGATCAAAAAATTGTTTTGGAAAGATCAGCACTGCAGTCCTTCGATTTAAAAATTATGACATACTGAAAATTTGAACTATGTTGAACCATTTTTGGGGGTTGCACAAATCAACCAAGTTTGTCTGATGCATATTTTAATTATACGCCTCTGCGCCTTGATTACGAACAGATAAACATCGGTACAGAAACATGACAATGTATTCACAGTTTCAGCATTTAAAATCTGTGATGAAATAGTATTTGTGTATGTAACATGACAGTTTTAGACCGAAAATAACGTCAGAAATGTTTCGATTTGTCCAGTCTTGTTGTCAAGACCATAAACCTCAAGACCAAGACCAAGACCAAGACCTTGAACCTCAAGACCAAGACCAAGACCAAGACCTTGAACCTCAAGACCAAGACCAAGACCAAGACCTTGAACCTCAAGACCAAGACCAAGACCAAGACCTTGAACCTCAAGACCAAGACCAAGACCAAGACCTTGAACCTCAAGACCAAGACCAAGACCAAGACCTTGAACCTCAAGACCAAGACCAAGACCAAGACCTTGAACCTCAAGACCAAGACCAAGACCAAGACCACGACCCAAAAATCACAATCATATCCACACTATTCCTCAGAGGCGTATATATATACATACACATATATATATATATATATATATATATATATATATATACAGGGGCGTCTATCCCCCCTAAGTCATTGGAGCAACGTCCCTTTTCCCCCTCTTCTTCCCCCCTCCCCGTTCCTTCCTCCCCTAAAATGGTGGCACACACACTGACAGATCTCCCCCTCCCATTTCTTGTATGGAGCATTTGCTCCAAGGTTTCTATGGTGTAGACGCCCCTGTATATATATATATATATATATATATATATATATATATATATATAGTATATATATATATATATATATATCAGACACGATTAACCTTGGTATTAACCTGGTCAAACGTAGCCAAACCGTGTGTGTACACACACACACACACACACACACACACACACACACACACACACACACACACACACACACATTCTGAGATTGTGAGGGCAATGAGGGCGAGGAGTCATATCAAGGCCAACAGTATGAGAGTAGGTCCATATACGGACTTGACCTACAACTCCACATCCCGATATGACTAAGATGTCAACCATAAGACGGAGAGCGAGGGTGCATGATGTAAGATATTTCCAAGAGGAGTGTAACTGTGGCCCAGATCTTTGGCGCCTGCCCTGCGCACTGATCGCAGGGGTCAGTCTGCCGGTGTTACCTGTGTGGCTGAAAGTCTAACTGCCTGTGACTCAGTTCGTCTGGCTCTCGGTTGACCAGTAAAGAGCTATCTATTATTGGCTATGGGCCAGAGGTGCGACCGTTATTGACCGCAATGGCGCGGAAAATTTTTAAATTTTAGGTCGGTCTTGGTCTTGGTCTTGAAAAACCAAGACCAAGACTTTGAACCTCAAGACCAAGACCAAGACCAAGACCTTGAACCTCAAGACCAAGACCAAGACCAAGACTTTGAACCTCAAGACCAAGACCAAGACCAAGACTTTTAAAAACGAACTCGAGCGCACTCGAGACCAAGACCTTGGTCTCGAGGACAACAAGACTGGATTTGTCAGCATTGCGTTGTGTTCGTTTCCTTACTGGGAGTGGCACTGTCCAAACCTGCCAGCAATGTCTTCTTGTTCGAGTCAGGAAATAGATGACAGTAGTACCCGGAGTCAGTCGCTAAGGAGTTAGCGACTGACTTGATGCGTTAGCGACTGACTTAGCGACTCAGTCGACTAAGTCGCATGTTTATCGACTGACTAAGTCGCTTAGACTTATCGACTGACTTAGCGACTTGCTATCGACTTCTAAGGTAATCAAGTATGTCTATCGGACATACCTGCTTACCTAACAATATAATGCATTTTACCGCATACTGTACTGACCGTGCTATCATTTCCGTGGGCATTAGATGAGACCCACAATTATGTGCTCTAGCCTCTATACGGGTCCAATATGGGAATTTGGGCTCCGCTTCATGTGGGCATTCTGACAGAGGACAGACCGGTGACTGTACAAAATTAATGTCAATGTGAATTCGTGAAATTGAGCGCTTGATAAATCGAATGAAGCGAGGAGGATTTATAACAGTATCCGATCTTACGGTCAAGGAGTTGATGCGTGTCTCTTAGCAGAGAACGAGAATCATGTACTCCGGCATTTATTCCCAGTGTGAGAATTTTAGAAAAAAAGACTGGGTAGTTTAGACTTTGATCCATGTGGAGTTGAATATTTTATTCGTATTTTCTAAACTGATGTCAGCAAAATTTTAAAGCAGCAGATTTCAACGCTAGCAGTTTTGCGATTCAAACTCGATTCAAAATCAATTCCTTTGTTGAGAAAAGTCAAAAATGCATACATGATATATGCCTACATCGTGAAAATTTCTTCTATTTGTTAGAGACTCAGAGTCAAACGATGCTAAGTCACACTAGCACAAATGAAGGGTTGGAAACGACCCTCCTGGTAAGACTTAACTGTGGGGTCTTGAGAAAGACATGGGAGTTAACTCCCCAACCATACGACAATTCTCCACCTGTCTATTCCCCCTCTTCGCGATCATCGACTCTTCGTAAACACCTTCTTCGTAATAGCATGCATAAATTCACTCTACCAAAAAAGACAACGGCTATATCCCCGTGCTCTCTATAAGAACTCTAACTAATAGAGCAAACTCTCTTATAATGTACCAAGTTGCGGCATGTCAGCATGAGCATGTCAGCATGTTTTCTTCAATAAACGAATTTTGTATTGTATTGTAATGTTGCTCGTCCTGCTGCTGATGTCTTTGCCAAATCGAAACTTGGAAACCGCGATTAAACTACAAGCAAAATATTAAGTGAACGAAGTCGCTAGCAGTCGATAGCTTAGCGACTGGTTTCGACTTGAGGGCTTAACGGCGGCGGCGGCGGCGGATGGCGGCGGCGCCGGGGACTAGATGACAGTGCTCATTAAACGACCTCTTGCAAATACCGTTTCTGATCTTTGTCGTTTGTCAGGATTAAGTTGTAATCCTGGAGTAGCTTTACAGCTGACTCAAATGCAAGTCCCGGAACTTCATGGTCTAGAGATTGAGCAGTAGCAGCCAACAGATGTGATGCTTCCTTGTCAGTGAGCTACCTGCTTAGTCACAAAGGATCTCTTACTGAGCTTGTTTATCAGATGGTTGTTTTATTCATCCTCTTCGATAGACTATCACAATCTGAGTCACTGTTTTGTTTTCCTCAGATGTGCCCTTATCACTGCTACTCAACTCCAGATCTACTGTGCTTGTTAGAACTTCCATATCATTCTTTTATCTCTCACTCCACTCTTCCTCAGCTCTTGCTTTAATAAATTTCTTTTCCATTTTTCTGAATCAAAACTCTATCCTCTCCTGCCATATAACCAATTCGACCTTTATCCGAGCAACTAGGAAAAGCCAGTATCCTTGAGTCTTGATAAGACGTTGAGCATCCTATGTCAAATATTTTGTCAAGGCTTTCAGGAAATTCCTCCTAAATTTTATCTGAGTTATAGTTGGACGGTAAATAAGGACTGAAGTCTGGAAATATGGACTGAAGTCGGGGCATAAGGACTGAAGTCTGGGGAATAAGGACTGGAGAAATAATTGCACGAACGCATCGTAGATTTTAATAGAAATCCGAACGAGAGAAAATTACGACTTAAATCATCAAGTTAGAAACTAATTAATCAAAAGAGACACGCTAAAGAACATGCGGCCATCTTAACCACCTGCACAGACTAATATCTGGTTGTAATAAGTCAGCTTTATATTTGATAATTCTGATTGCATTGCTTTGTCCTTCTGTCTGTCTGTCTGTCTGTCTGTCTGTCTGTCTGTCTGTCTGTCTGTCTGTCTGTCTGTCTGTCTGTCTGTCTGTCTGTCTGTCTGTCTGTCTGTCTGTCTGTCTGTCTGTCTGTCTGTCCTGTTCATCTTCGCTGTCCTTGTGGCTGTGTCCCATCCCATAGGTTGCATGCCTCTATTGCGTATGCATGCTGTGGCGTTGAGGCGGATAACATCGTTTAATTCCACTGAGCCTTATTATCACACGTGGCATCTGCTGCAAGTCTACATGCATGCTCAAGACAAAATGGTATGGAGAGAGACAGACAGACAGACAGAAAGAGACAGAGAAGTGTAATGCATGTATGTGAATTTATGTATGTATGTATGTGTGTATGTATGTATGTATGCATGTATGCATTTGTATGTATGTATGTATGTATGTATGTATGTACGTACGTATGTGTGTGTATGTATGTATGTATGTGTGTATGCATGTGTATGTATGTATGTGTATGTATATGTGTGTATGTATGTGTGTATGCATGTATGTATGTATGTATGTGTGTATATATATGTATGTAAGCGTTATATATGTATATCTTACATACATAAATACATATAGGCAAACATACAGAACATTTAATACATAATTATATACATGCATACAATACATCTAATGCATGCATAAATATACATACGTACATATATACATACATACATATACATATATATATATATATATAAATACATACACTCATAAATAATATACATAGATGCAAACCAAACGGAGAATGTAAGTCTAGATCTGAACTTGCGGAAGTGCTCGGAAAACATGGCATGCAAAAATCTCGCGAGTCGACTTGCAATCTCGCGAGAAAGTCGTTTGCATTTACATCCGATAACGGTTATACGAGAACGGTATGGGTGGAATGGGACCCAAGACATTCGACGGTCGTTTTATCAACGGCTATTGCTCGACCTGTGGTCCACGGACACTCATTAGAGGCGCATGTCTATGGCTTTCGCCCAAGTCTTATCATACGAACATCTAGGGCGCATCGAGGCATTGCTGGGAGATATTAATAAAAACTCTTTCTAAATCGATAGCTATATAGACCTATTGGCGGCATTTCTAAATTTGACCATATCTCGCATTTCATGCATGACCTACTTCATTGTCTGCCTATTTCCCAGCGTTTTGAATTTAACATTTTTATTTGGGTTTAGCGATGCCAATTGGGGAATGCCCCTTGGTACTTTTACGCGAGCTCAGCTGTCCCATTTCAGGTTTGGCTGGCCAGAGAAATCTTCGTTCTTCCGCTCTGGGTGAACTGACCATAGCTTTTGCAGCGTCGCGTTTTTCCCGTGGCTTGACCAGCTACTTAGAACCGACTTTCTTTAAGTAAATTTTGTTTATAAATAATAAGCAGCCAGCGAATTGTGAAATGGAGCAAATACCTGTGAAGTTCATAGGAAGACCAGAGAGACAAGACCAGAGAGACATAGGGGGCGGGGGTCTATTATGCTTATGGTGGAAAGATGTAGATATCAAGAACTTCCTTGTCTCCGAGACTGAAAGAACAACTGGTGATGTCTCGAATCAATGGCTGTAATTCCACAGTTTGGAGATGCAGAATGGTGATGAAGAGAAAGCCCATATTAAAGAAGGAATTTAAAATGGATCGACTATTTCCGGTAAAGGAAGGAATCCTGCTCTGGGAAAATGTCATCCTCAAGACGTTTCCCATCCTGCGACCCCGGAAGAGGCAAATTCGGATGATTCCAAGACCGTGCAATATTGCCCCTGTTTAGGAAGCGGCCCATCCTGAACCTTTCTTAGAGGGAGTAGACCAACAAAATGGCACGGAACGGCCGTTCTATATGGGAAGTAGCAGGGACTTTGATTTGCGTGGCTCGGGACTAGAACTGGGCTGGAGTAACCTCCGACCCGCTAAGTTATAGACTATACAAACACATCGGTATAGCTACCATACGAATGATCTGTGTAAATCACGTACATGCATATCTTATGTATATGAAAGTTTAATGAGGGATAAAGTGGACGATACTGTGCATGGCATAAGGGCGACTGCTGCAGACGTTCAGTCTTTTGCTCTTGGGTCCGGTTAGGTCGCTCGCCTCTCGTTACTATGTCGACCGCGTTCCAGCAAAACATCGCCGTAATGAACCACAGGAGAGGGATGGAAACATCGAGGAAGAGGAGGAGGAGGAGAAGGAAGAGCAGGGGGACGAGGAAAAGGAGGAGGAGTGCCTGGAGTGGAAGGAAGAGAAGAAGAAAGGATAAGGAGGAGGAATCGAGGATTAGAAGCAGAAGAAGAAGGGGTGGAGATGAGGAGAAGGAGTGAAGGAAGAGAAAAAGAAGGAAAAGGAGAATGAGAAAAAGGAGAAGGAGGAGTGGAGCAGGGGAAGACGAGAGAAGGAGAAGGAGAAGAAGGAGGAGAAGGAGTGGATGAGGAGGAGGAGACGAGATAGTTCCAAAGGTGGTAGGGTTTGAGCTGGGGCTGCGGGTAATGTGATGGAGAAGGCGCGTCCATAACTCGGCTAATCCCGGATAAAGACGGTGGGAAGGGAAGGCTTTCGGCGCCTTTAGAGACGAAATCGGATTTATTTCCATCTGCGATACTTAGTGATGCCATCGCAATATCCAACGCTTATTAGCTTTGTTTGCTGGGGGCATGGCTCTCTCCAGTTCAAATCCTCGTTCTTCTATTGAGAACGTTTCCCCGTAAATTAATTAGGCATAGAGACGACTCAACTAGGATCGCTTTAGAATTATTCGTGGATTGATAGTCAAAAGAGTTAAGGTATGGTAAGGGCAACTTCATCGGCCCTGGCAGATCTTGTATCTGTGTATGTAGGAGACTGTATCGTACTTATAAAGCCTATTTATTTACTAACTCACTGACGTAAATACTTACATGACTATCTACTGTAATGTTTACATAAATACATGCACGAAAACACAAAGTATAACATACATAGAGATAGAATGTCATAGACATAGATACATACATATCTACAATTTTATGCAGTCATACATACATGCACGCATACATACATGCATACACGCATGCAAGCATGCATACATACATAACACATGCATACATACACGCAAGCATACACGCATAAATATTATACATACATTTATACATACATTCATGCGTACATACATGCATACGTACATACATATACAATGTTTAACATACATGTCATACATACATCCATATATGCATACATACATACGTACATACATGCATACACTTACATATATAATGTCACACATACACACATACATACATATATATATATATATACATACATACGTACATACATGCATACATCTACATATATAATGTCACACATACACACATACAGACACGTATGTAACGGTTAACACTGCCTATAATACTTGTGTACATATATCATGTACAGGCGTGTGTTACGGTGAGTTCGGTGTTCGTGTTCCTAAGACGACTGGTTCTGCCTACATGTACAGCTACGTTGCGGTCGGTGAGTTCGTCGCCTTCCTGCTCGGTTGGAACATGATCCTCGAGTACGTGATAGGAAGCGCAGCTGGGGCCAGCGCCATCAGCTACTGCTTCGATGCCCTCACCAACCACACGATGAGCACCTACCTCGAAGAAAACGTCGGCACCGTCATCGGTATCTAATATATAGTAATCGTAATTACAAACTTATGTAGCGCCATGCACAACGGCGTAACTTCGACCCACAACGTAGTGGTGACCAACCCCATCCTTCCTACCTCTGTCTCCTTCCTTTTAGCCATCCCCTCTCCCTCTCTTCCCTTCCTCTGCATGCTTTGTCAGCCACTTTTAGGTCATACATACATACATACATACATATATAATATTATATACAATTATACATACATACATATATACATACACACATACCTACATACACGCATACATACATACATACATACATACATACATACAGGAATGTATTCATACATACATACATACATACATACATGCATACATACATACATACATACATACAGGAATGTATTCATACATACATACATACATACATACATACATACATGCATACATACATACATACATACATACATACATACATACATACATACATACATACATACATACATACATACATACATACATACATACATACATACATACATACAGGCATGCATACATACATATACTTACATTCATACATGCATACACAGTTACACACACATGCATAGGACCTACATTAAAATGATGAGGAAGATCCTGTACCACCACAGCAAGTTTGAAATGGGTGCCACACCATTTAAGAACCCGTGTTCGAACCGTGCTATAGCCCGAGATTCAACTCCCCTAATGAACCACCATCGGTGTACGATTCGGCAACCTCACGCACAGAGTTGCATGGGACGTACGCTCTAACTATGCAGCTAACCGAGTCTGGTCTAGACTCTAGACCAATCCAGCCTATAATGTATTCTTATCCGATCTAACCTAAAATAACCTACATGTTAAATAACCTAAAATAACCTAAAATAACCTAAAATAACCTAAAATAACCTAAAAAGCCTAACCCAACTTGGTCTAATCCAGTCCAATGTAAGCTAATCTAACGTAATCCAAACCAGCCGAATCTAATCTTACACGATCTAATCTAATCTAATCTTATGTAAGATTTGCATAATCTAAGGATTCTTCTGCTGCGAAGATAGGATGATGCACTGGAGCATCAATCGATGATCACTTTCAAGTGAAACTACAATTATCATAATCCGTATGAAGTCCCAATCCATCCGTTGCGTCAGGTCATCATCATCGTCATCATCGTCGTCGTCGTCATCGTGATTGCCGTGGTTCCTTTTTTAACACAATCTTCACATCCATTTAATCTTCAAATCCAATTTTCGGTCGCCAATCAACGTTCTTGCGCTATAAAATCACCAACAGCTCTCGTCTGCTCTCAAGTCAAAGGCTGTCGTCTGCTTCTGACGCTGTTTACGCTGGTTCCCTGCAGACGACGCTAATGTCTAAACTCAGAAAGGCTTAGCAAATGGCCACACACATAGAGACGCAGACAGATGTACGTACGCACGCGTATAAACAAGAGTATACGCTGATCCATAGAATGCGACAATGATAAAACAGCCATAATAACCATGTCAATACTTACAGAATGCAGGCATTGACCAATCAATACACCAGCTCATGCACATCTACATATACATCCACATATAGGCCTACATCTATATATATATACCTACAAATACACGTATGTATATCTGTATAGCTATATGCATAGACCTACCTTATACTTATAGGCTTATACATTATACAATTCGTATACGTATACATTTGCAATTTCATATATATGATATTACGAAGCAACAGCAGCTTATAGATCAAAATGGAAACCTGGCATATAATATATATATATATATACACCATAGCATATGTAGGGCCAATTGTATTTGACTCCAAATGCAAAATTTGTGGTATATATATATTTGCCTTATCATCATGTGTATTTATCGGTGTGTGTGCTAAGCATAAATATATAAATACAGCGGCAAACACTAAATTAATGAGTGGCCCTGGCTAAGTGCCAATTAGCCTCTCGTCAGCCAATCATCGTTGGTCTGTGTTCGCTGGCTGCTACCATGACAACCCGGTTGTGCATACGTCTCATTACGTCATTGGCAGAGATGTAAGTTGACGGTCGCCATATTGCAAAAGACTGTAAAAGTGTTGAGATATTTATATGATACATCTCCTGGATTAGAAGTGTGCTTGCGCTTCATGAGTTGCGTGCAAACTGTCCTTGTGGCATTAAAGCCTGCAAATATTTATTTAAATTTAATGTGGGTTTAAAAGTACAGGCCTACTATTATACGCTGTTGGTTAATAGGCCTGTAGATGTGTAGAGGTAGCCAGTGTGTAATCTAGTCCCCCAGTTCTGGGGGGGGAAAACAAGGTTTCTCGGGGGGGAATTTCCCCCAAAAAGGTCTCTGCCTTACAATATTGCCGAGTTCTGGGGGGAAACTTCAATCCTGGGGGGGAAATTTCCCCCCCAAAAGACGTCTAGATTAAACACTGAGAGGTAGCGATCGATGGAATTACGAAGCTGTATCTGTATTTGGACAGACGTTTCTGATAATTTAAGTCCAGATGACTGTGCTCTACCACTAGACAGTTTCTGTCTGCAGACGTTTTGGCCACGCTTTGTGTTCAGAGTATCGCCATTTGTTGACTCAAGGATTACTGATTGCACTAATCGTAATCGTAATCTCCAAACTTCTAAAGCGCCACTCGAAGGCCAAGCGCAGGACACCAGCCTATTCACGAGCGCTACGTCAGATCAGAGGGGGTTTCCAGAGAGTAGTCCAAAAGAGGTCCAAGTCCGATTTCCAGGGTACCAGATCAGGAGGTTTCCAGAGAGTGGTCCAAAAGAGGTCCAAGTCCGATTTCCAGGGTACCAGATCAGGAGGTTTCCAGAGAGTGGTCCAAAAGAGGTCCAAGTCCGATTTCCAGGAGGCCAAACCAAATCAAAGGGGGTTTCCAGAAAGTAGTCCAAAAGAGGTCCAACTATCAGTTAACTCGACCGTCGAATTGATGTTGTTTATAATTTCGCCTCATAAATCATTAGATTTGATTAGATTAGATTGTATTAGCTCAGAAGCGTAGCCAGGAAACAATTTCGGTGGGTTTCCAGTTTCGGGATTTTTCTATTGGATATGGCCACGGAGTACGGGTCACTTTGAATTGTTAAGTGTTTTTGTATTTTGCAATTTATTTGGGGGTTGAACCTGTAAACCCCCAAAATACGCCCATGCATTAGATCATATCAGATTGAATGGGATTAGGTTATAATAGATCAGATTCAATTAGATTAGATTGGGTTGAACGGGATTGGATTAGATGAGAAAAGATCGGGTAGGATTGGGTTGGGTTTGGGTTGGATTGGAATAGAGTGATTTGGATTGAATTGAGTTGGAATGGATTGGCCTCCACTCGACTATGTTAGATAAGATTATTTTATGCATTATACACAGTCTGCTTTTGTCCTAATATAAGACCTTAATAGCATCATGAACTTGAAACTGTTATCGGACTGTAATTAAAAGGTATCTATGATTGATCATTATATTCTGAACGCAATACCGCAATAAGCTCTGAAACGTGTCGGACTCTCATATCTGCTTCAGCGCGATCATGCTATCGACGATCCGTTACGAAAACGCATAATCTCGAACGGCCATTCCTGCTCCGGCAGCTTGTAGCGTTTACATAATCAATGGAATAATTATCTTGGCGATTATTTGAATTGACGTTGATTGAACAGTAAACGGCAATCGATCTTACATTCTTTAAGAGAAAACATAACCTCAGGAGACTAAGACTTGGCGAGACCAAAAGGAAAACAATCCCGCTAAACAAGTTGCCTAATTTGTGATGACGTGTTTCAAGTCGGCATTTCCAATAGTCATACATTTGATCAGTTGCTAACTTTTGTGTAGTGCTATGCGAAATATTTTCAAGCACAAAAACAGCCCAATGCGGCCAATAAACAACACTGTGGATGTCACTATACATTGTACAACAGGTCATTCAGTATGCAGACAAGAAAGAGAAATAGAAAAATACTCGGAATAATATGACACACACAATGCATAAGCCTAGTATACATTGGTGCAATGATGTTATAGTTGTCATTGAATCTGCGCGTAGATCATAGAACGAGTATTCAGTGCTTTGGGAGTGTCATTATTCTCCTGACCATTAGGTATTACTTTGTAGTTAATGTTCGTTCCTTAGTGACATCTAGGGGCTGACAGGACTGCAAGGATTATATATCTACAGGACGTTTGTGCAAAATAATTATATATCCGGTGCGGTGCCTCCAACACATCACACGTCGGTTTTTCTTCTCCCATATAAAATGACTTCTTCGAAACTGCAATGCATTTCTTATGTAAACGAGATGTAGGCCCTGCTAGTTTCTCATAAATATTTTCAGCTTATATTGAGACACACCCCTCTGCAATAATAATAATAATAATAATAATAATAATAATAATAATAATAATAATAATAATAATAATAATAATAATAATAATAATAATAATAATAATAATAATAATAATAATAATAATAATAATAATAATAATAATAATAATAATAATAATAATAATAATAATAATAATAATAATAATAATCACCTTGTCACCTTGTGCTGTCAGCTCGTGGAGCTCTAGCGATCGTCCTCGAGAACACACTCCATTGTTATAATAATAATAATAATAATAATTATTATTATTATTATTCTGAAACTGTTATATTTCTTTGATCGCGGGAAGCGATTTGGTAAAAGAACCGCTGAAAGCCACAGCATTGAACCGCTGGACAGTCACCGACAGTTGTTGAAACAGGAAGCTGGTCTCTCGGGCTTCGCCTGTGATCTGAGTGAGGTGGCGGCCAATGTCTGCAATGAGAGCAAGGCCTCTGTTGTTGATGGGGCCAAGCGTTTCCATGGCCAGCGGGACGAAGAAATGAGTGTGAAGGAGCGCGTTGTATTTTGCGTTCTTTCTGCTGTCAGCAAGCTCGGCAGCCGCTCCGGCTTGAATGAATAATAATAATAATAACAATAATAATAATAATAATTATAATAGCTACAATAATAATAATAACAATGAGAGTGATGATGATGGTGATCACGCTGATGATAATACTCGGCAATTATTTTGAATCTCGAGGGCAGTCTTTCATATCAGCCTGCATATCAACCTATCAGCCTATCATTTTAGTCCCCTATAATTATGTGTTTTTAAATTTGAGGTTATAGACCTACTTATATCTATTTTATGTTTGTTTGTATTTAGATTTATATCTACTTATTAGGCGGAATATTTGCTCTCAGCGGTTGAAGGCGATTTCGTCGAGTGTGAAGTGCCATCGAAAAGGACTGTCGTGGCGCTATAAGAGCGTTTATATACCTCATTACGTAGTTGACGCCATATAAATTTGCGCTTAACCTAACTCGGTGTCATCGAGAGGCAGAGACCTTATCGCCGTCACCATGGAAACCAATAACTGTGTCACGCCAGACACAGAAAAATCAGCAGCAGTACCAAATAGGCGAGAAGTGCGCAACATAAATTCTAATTTGGAGCAGACATTGATGGTCGATATAAGGGCGGCGTGGCGCAGAGTAATCCCTCGTGCTGGCGCTCATCATTCTCCCTTACCCTCATCCTCCATTTCCCATTCCTCCTCCTCCTCTTTGTTTCCCTTCCCCTACTTCTCCTTTTTCTTCGTACCCTTTTCTCGTTGCCTTTCCCTTTCTCTTCCATCTCCATTCCCTGTCTCCTTCTTATTCCTTCTCCTCCGCGCTGTTCCTTCCTTCGTTCACTTTCTCCTCCCTCTTTCCCTTCTCCTCGTCTTCCTCTCTCCTTCCTTCCTTCCTTCGCCTTTCCTTCTCCCTATGCCTTGCCTTCCTCCTTCCCTTCCTCAACTGCTGCAGCAGAGGGAAGAGTTATTGACCGACACCTGCGCCCAGTTAACCCAACGACGCAGTTTCACAAACAACTATGGACAAATAAGTAGACCAACGCACAAAGACGCACAGACACATGCACAGAAACAGACAGGCACATTCAAACACACATACTAACAGATGAATTTTCAATGACTGAGTGAGTCAGTCAGTCAGTTAGTCAGTTAGTTTGTCAGCCATTCGGTCAGTCAGTCGAATATTATGTATAGTCAGAGTGACACAGTCAGAGGGTCTAGTCCCTTGTCCTCAGTATGGTCAGAGTGACACAGTCAGAGGACCTGGTCCATTGTCCTCGGTATGGTCAAAGTGAGACAGTCAGAGCATCTGATCTCTTGTCCTCAGTATGGTCAAAGTGAGACAGTCAGACGACCTGATCTCTTGTCCTCAGTATGGTCAAAGTGAGACAGTCAGACGACCTGAACTCTTGTCCTCAGTATGGTCAAAGTGAGACAGTCAGACGACCTGATCTCTTGTCCTCAGTATGGTCAAAGTGAGACAGTCAGACGACCTGATCTCTTGTCCTCAGTATGGTCAAAGTGAGACATTCAGACGACCTGATCTCTTGTCCTCAGTATGGTCAAAGTGAGACAGTCAGACGACCTGATCTCTTGTCCTCAGTATGGTCAAAGTGAGACAGTCAGACGACCTGATCTCTTGTCCTCAGTATGGTCAAAGTGAGACAGTCAGACGACCTGAACTCTTGTCCTCAGTATGGTCAAAGTGAGACAGTCAGACGACCTGATCTCTTGTCCTCAGTATGGTCAAAGTGAGACAGTCAGACGACCTGATCTCTTGTCCTCAGTATGGTCAAAGTGAGACAGTCAGACGACCTGATCTCTTGTCCTCAGTATGGTCAAAGTGAGACAGTCAGACGACCTGATCTCTTGTCCTCAATATGGTCAAAGTGAGACAGTCAGACGACCTGATCTCTTGTCCTCAGTATGGTCAAAGTGAGACAGTCAGACGACCTGATCTCTTGTCCCCAGTATGGTCAAAGTGAGACATTCAGACGACCTGATCTCTTGTCCTCAGTATGGTCAAAGTGAGACAGTCAGACGACCTGATCTCTTGTCCTCAGTATGGTCAAAGTGAGACAGTCAGACGACCTGATCTCTTGTCCTCAGTATGGTCAAAGTGAGACAGTCAGACGACCTGAACTCTTGTCCTCAGTATGGTCAAAGTGAGACAGTCAGACGACCTGATCTCTTGTCCTCAGTATGGTCAAAGTGAGACAGTCAGACGACCTGATCTCTTGTCCTCAGTATGGTCAAAGTGAGACAGTCAGACGACCTGATCTCTTGTCCTCAGTATGGTCAAAGTGAGACAGTCAGACGACCTGATCTCTTGTCCTCAGTATGGTCAAAGTGAGACATTCAGAAGACCTGAACTCTTGTCCTCAGTATGGTCAAAGTGAGACAGTCAGACGACCTGATCTCTTGTCCTCAGTATGGTCAAAGTGAGACAGTCAGACGACCTGAACTCGTGTCCTCAGTATGGTCAAAGTGAGACATTCAGACGACCTGATCTCTTGTCCTCAGTATGGTCAAAGTGAGACAGTCAGACGACCTGATCTCTTGTCCTCAGTATGGTCAAAGTGAGACAGTCAGACGACCTGATCTCTTGTCCTCAGTATGGTCAAAGTGAGACAGTCAGACGACCTGATCTCTGGTCCTTGTCGTAGTGTATGTATGTATTTATCAGGGCACTTGTATATCACCCTTTAGGTAACTCACATTGTAAATATATCGATACTTTGGAGTGTTAGTGATGTCTATAAACATGGATGTGTGTCGATATGTCCGTGTGTTATTGTATCTCTGCGGATAGGTAAGTCGTATCCGGACTTTGTCGGATGCTTCGTTGGTCTTGTGATGACTGGAATCCTTGCTGCTGGCGTCCGTGGCTCCGTTCGATTCAACAACGTCCTCAATTCCATCAACTTCGTCGTCTGGATCTTCATCGTCATCGCTGGACTCTTCTACGTCCGATCAGACAACTGGACTCTCTACGGATTCGCACCCAACGGAGCATCCGGGGTAAACATCAACATCCGCCTTTACTTACATACTTACCTGTTAAAAGTCAGCATCAGCATCCTCCTTTCATCCTCTGCCACAGACTCACGCACATCATCATCATCATCATCATCATCATCATCATCATCATCATCATCATCATCATCATCATCATCATCATCATCATCATCATCATCATCATCATCATCATCGTCGTCGTCGTCATCATCATCATCATCATCATCATCATCATCATCATCATCATCATCATCATCAATAATAATAATAATAATAATAATAATAATAATAATAATAATAATAATAATAATAATAATAATAATAATAATAATAATAATAATAATAGTTGTAGTAGTAGTAGTATATCAGCAGCAGCAGCAGCAGCAGCAGCAGCAGCAGCAGCAGTAGTAGTAGTAGTAGTAGTAGTAGTAGTAGTAGTAGTAGTAGTAGTAGTAGTAGTAGTAGTAGTAGTAGTAGTAGTAGTAGTAGTAGTAGTAGTAGTAGTATGGTGATGGTGGTGGTGGTGGTGATGATGGTGATGATGGGTGTGGATTATATTGGAATGGATTGGATTGCGTTGGGTGCTGGGTTGGATTGGAATGGCTTAAATTAGATTATTGGATTGATTTGGGGATTGGAATGGAATGTATTGGACTGAATTGGATTAGATTAGAGTCGATTAGATTAGAGTGGATTAGATAAGATTATTAGGTGAGTTAATGAGACACTGCAATGTGTAGGTCTTCACTGGTGCTGCCACCTGCTTCTACGCCTTCATCGGCTTCGACATCATCGGAACCACCGGCGAAGAGGCGAAGAACCCAAGTCGTAGCATTCCGATCGCCATTGTATCGTCGCTGTTCATCTGTCTCTTTGCTTACGTCAGCGTCAGCGTCATCCTCACGCTCATGGTTCCCTACTTCGACGTCGAGCCTGGTTCCGCGCTCGTCGATATGTTCGTGCAGCGCGGCTTCTACAGCGCCAAGTACATCGTTGCAGTGGGGGCTCTGGCAGCTCTTGTCGTCAGTCTGTTGGGGTCGATGTTTCCCATGCCTCGTATCATCTACGCCATGGCCAGGGACGGACTGCTCTTCGAGTGAGTATCGCTGTTATCCGATCAACTTTAGCCTTCATTCATTCCCATCCTAGTCTGGGGCACGGTAACTGATTGGACAATGGTTATATTCTGCCGGATCCTGGCGGATCTGAGATCCAGCACCTTTGGTTTGAAATCCGCCACCTGAACTATGAGATCAGCCCCTAAAAGTGGAAACCCGTCACCTAAAAGTGGAGACCCATCACCTAAAAGTGGAGACCCATCACCTAAAAGTGGCGACCAGTCACCTAAAAGTGGAGACCCATCACCTAAAAGTGGCGACCAGTCACCTAAAAGTGGAGACCCATCACCTAAAAGTGGAGACCCATCACCTAAAAGTGGAGACCCATCACCTAAAAGTGGCGACCAGTCACCTAAAAGTGGAGACCCATCACCTAAAAGTGGAGACCCATCACCTAAAAGTGGAGACCCATCACCTAAAAGTGGCGACCAGTCACCTAAAAGTAGAGACCCATCACCTAAAAGTGGAGACCCGTCGTGTAAATATATCTTTGGTTGCTGTAATCGATGATACGTATCATATTTCATGCATTTAGTTATATCAGAATAGCGAAAAGCGAATATCAGTTATACATTAGCTGAAAAGACTTACGTTTGTGCTTTACAAAAATTTGGAGATGTGCCACCTCTGGATGACCAATTTAACCACTGCGGCTACACGACAGAACATCGGTGGCGCTGAGCAATTGTAAAGCGAAGGACTTACTAAAGGTACTTGCACAGTGACCGCTTGACTGAAGGTTCGAACCCGTGCTCTCCGCGTTACAGGCTGACGCTCTAACCAGTCGGCTACAGGAATATTTTTCTACATTCCATGCTGCAAGAGGGAGACCAATGCTTCCACGAAAGAGCTGGGCGAGTCAGAGTGGATAAGACCACCCCTTCACTGTGGGTATTTCCTCATTTGAGAGGAGCTGCGTGATGCGCTTTGTAAGGGAAACTATCCCCAGTGGTCATGGAGTCATAATGACATCATACACTGATGTGCATCTTCCAATCTAAGATCCGTCTGCGTTCGGGTCTTTCTTCCGTTGCCTCTAGCAACCAGTGGCACCCTGGATATGACTCGCCTGTACACTTCATAATTAGACACGACGAAGTTATCCATCAACATGAAGAAGACACGTCAAAACTATGTGCATGTATGTTAGGACCTTCTAAGGACTCGCTGTGTGTGCATATATAATATATATATATATGCAATGCAATGCATGTATAATATATATTTATGCATGTATGTATGCATGTATGTTTGCATATATGTTTTTTATGTATGTATGTATGTATGTATGTATGTATGTATGTATGTACATGTATGTAGGTATTTATGTATATATGTATGTATGTATGTATGTATGTATGTATGTATGTATGTATGTATGCATGTATGCATGCATGCATGTATGTATTGTATGTATGTATGTATGTATGACATACATACATACATGCATACATACATACATACATTGTATGTATGTATGTACGTATGTATGTACGTATGCATGCATGACTGCAAGTATGTATGTATGTATGTATATATGTATGCATGCATGCATGTATGCCTGTATGTACATGTATGTACGAATTTATGTATGTATGTATGTATGCATGTATGTATGTATGTATGTTAGTGTGCATGTATGTATTTATGGTTGTATGTACTGTATGTACGTATTTATGTATGCATTTATGTATGTATGTATGTATGTATGTATGTATGTATGTATGTATGTATGTATGTATGTATATATGTGTGTATGTATATGTGTGTATGTATGTATGTATGTATGTATGTATGTATGTATATATGTGTGTATGTATATGTGTGTATGTATGTATGTATGTATGTATGTATGCATGTATGCATGTACAAGGTGTTCTGTGTCAATTGCGTACCGGTCAAAGCCGCTATGTCCCTATTCATCTGTTTCCAAGGACTGCCAGTTGCTCCAATTTATCATGTAGCATTTGGAGAGGCATTTCAGATCACTGCCCACTGTCTCTGTCGAATACTAATGCCAATCAAGTCAATCCGGCCATTATCTGCCTTTAATTAAACTCGGACGAAGGGCATGCATGCGTAAATTCGGCCTTCTTCGTCCCATTCCACAAAGCCGCTGGATCTTCGCTTTCTTCTGTCTTTTCATCTACTTTCTCCGTCTTATGTAAGGCCTCTAGCAACCGGACTTTACCTCCGCTTGGTATGTCTACGCTGGTTTCCTGCCTCCCAGAGTATCCACTTTAAGTTGTCACTCCTCGTTATCCCTCATACAGAGAACGTGCAAGTCATCTGCCATCGTACTTATTTTCCATGATCACACCCTGCAATTCTGTTAAAGGCCGCTCCTCACTTCGATCATCATCAGCTGGAAAGTACACGGTACGGAAGTCCTGGTACACGTCTTGTCTTTGGCCGGCATTCATTCACAATTGCTGGTCCCTCCATCTGGAACGCTCTACCTCCTCATGTTCGCAACTCTCTTGGCGAGACTGTCCTTCACTCTAAACTGAAAACTTACTTTTTTCAATCTACTTACGGCTCTTAATGGTTGCCTGGCTTAATGTGTTGAACTTCGTAGGGAGGGCATTATCAAATTACAGTTTTATTGTATTGCATTGTTTTGTTTAGCCCTCTGATAAGCAGTGATTAAATAAGTGCCATGCACTTGGCTATTAAGAAGCTTTAGAAATTTCGATATTACATGTACGATACGAAGTTCCAAAGCCCACAGCCCTCAAACTTTGCTTGATGAACTCACCCTTCCTCCGCTGGTTCAAACTATCTCCAATTAAATATAGACCTCCACATAAATTCTTAGGATCTCCAGCCAGCCACAAGTCGCACCCAGACGACATCCAGTAAATTCACTCTTTTCATAAACGTAATTGCATTTTTCTATAGCGCTTTTTCAAAGGCGCTCCGTTGTGAGACAGTTTCTGTACTTAACCTTTCTCGCAACACTTCTTTCATCGGTTGAACTCCGGAAGCAACGGTCAAAGGTCGCGTCCTGTGACCCCTGGGCAGCCATAACGTAGGTCAACGCCAGTGAATGGCGTTGATGGCTTTAGATGTCGCTGCGTGACCCTTCACAGGTGGATTCTATCTTTCTTCTTTCCAATCCTGCATGATCCCTATGTGGTCGGCAGGCAATTTCCCGTGTAATCCGTTTTGTGCATAATAGATCATCAATCGATAGACGGCGCCACGCAATCATCTCCAACCAATCAACGTCCGTTGAAACGCCGGACATGCGCACACCGGGGGTTGGCCATTTTTAACGACCTGCATCTAAAAAATTCATAAATAATATGGAAAATGAAGAGCCTTTTTGTCTGCTTCTAACTACTTATATCATAATTATGTATCATATTTTAAGGTATCTTAATGCATCTATGTGATATATTAATGCAATGATAAGAGATAGATTTGTAAGTAATGGATATGACTACATACATCTGTATATATTCAAGTTAGAATATGTGGGTCAAGCTTTCTGTTTTCATTTCTGTATGATGAGCTCTCCAATTTTGCAAATGAATAGAAACGTTCTCTTTCACGCGAGCATTTTAAATGGATAGCAAGTGGGGCTTTTATCGTTGGAGCAGTCTTCCATTTCATAAAGTGAATAAATAAGTAGGCCTACGTATAGCCTTTATTTGCATCTGACACGTACAAATGCAGTAACACAGCATAACATTACAATTACATTACAAAGGTTTCGAGTGGTCCAGAAGACGTGTCTTTGTTAGAACCATTGCATTGTGTAGAATTATTTTTTATGATTCTCTAAAGAATGATAGCTTGAATTTCCGCCCAGATTGGAGATGTATAGGGTTAATATGACTCGAATAAGTAGCTTACTCTGTTGGCATAAGCAGCTTTACTCATTTATAATGGATAATGGCTTGATTCTGGTTTCGTTTGGTGCGACAACGGCTGATAGCTCGTTCATTACACACCAGCGCGAAAGAAGTAACTAATTAGGCCTATACAATCACAGTTTAACGAATCAACATTTTTACAGACCTCAAGACAAACATTGGCAGCAGCACTTAGGCCTACGTCTAAAATTATTGGAATATTCCAGGTGAGATTAATTAGGCAGCTAATATAATTATCTTCTCTTCGTAGCTTAATGTCAAAACACCACGCAGGTTACGAATACAATTATCCGGACATGACAACATGCTGAATTAATGACCATAATGTAATAATAAACATGCCCTGACCTTTCATGATTCGTCAACCTGTACGTTGGTCCTAGGGAAACAACAGTAAGGAAATGCGTCTTAGGATTAGGGCCTATATAGGCCTAGGTTACATTCGAGTTCTATATTTAGGCGCTGTTGGTCTCTTCAGATGATGTAATGTGGTTCACTATAAATGTGATATTGTCATAGGTAAACCGTGTCCGGAAAGAGGTAAGGGGGCATTTGCCTCCTGGATTTTGCATATATTTAAAAAAATCTTTTGATTACTGTGATTATTACAACAGTTCCAACACGATTTTCAATGTGGAAAACACTTAATTATTTAGATTAAGTCCTTGACCATTATTTATTTTTAAGGTTTTCACATGTTCTGCAAAAACGTCATTTTGCCCCAACACAAAAATTTTCCCCCTATAAAATTTTAGCCCCCTACAAAAATTTATACGAACGCCCATGGATATTGTATTGTATTGTATCTTATTGCATTGTATGTAGTTCAAGTATGGTACTGAACTGGGCTGAGCTGTGTCTGTATAATGTACATACATACATACACATACATATATACATATAATCATACAAGCATTATAATAGGTGGCCCTATTATAATAGTACGGATATTCTGGGATTTATTTACAGGTTTCTTGGGCGAATACATCAAAGGACTGGTACCCCGCTTGTGGCGACCGTTCTAACTGGTGCCCTGGCGTCGCTGATGTCTCTGCTCGTCAGTCTCGAGATACTAATCGAAATGATGTCAATAGGTCAGCCAGTGCATCATCTAGGTCGACTGTAATAGCTATAGGCCAAGGCGATTTGTCTGTGTGACAGTGTGTGTCTGGAAAATACTTCACAGGCAGATGACATATTGATGTGGAATTGATTGTATACGGTTCATGTATGTGTATATGTATGTATGTATGTATGAAAGCATGTATGTAGGTAGGTAGGTAGGGAGGTAGGTATGTATGTATGTTTGTATGTATATATGTATGTATGAAAGCATGTATGAAGTATGTATGTACGCATCTAGCATGTATGCATGTCTGAAAGCGTGTATGTAAGTATGCATGTATGCAAGTATGTATGTATGTATGTATGTATGTATATATATGTATGTATGTATGTATGTACTTATGTATGTATGTATGCATATATGTATGTATGTTGTATGTATGTAGGTGACCCTGCTTAGCGGGACCTCGGTCTCTTTAGGTCCTCCTTTTGTATCCCATTTAATACTAATCTGAATCTTGATAATGTGTTATTGTATTTCTATTTTCTTTGGGAGCAATAAAAACCTATATCATGTTATGTATGTATGTATGTATGTATGTATGTATGTATGTATGTATGTATGTATGTATGTATGTATGTATGTATGTATGTATGTATGTATGTATGTATGTATGTATGTATGTATGTATGTATGTATGTATGTATGTATGTATGTATGTATGTATGTATGTATGTATGTATGTATGTATGTATGTATGTATGTATGTATGTATGTATGTATGTATGTATGTATGTATGTATGTATGTATGTATGTATGTATGTATGTATGTATGTATGTATGTATGTATGTATGTATGTATGTATGTATGTATGTATGTATGTATGTATGTATGTATGTATGTATGTATGTATGTATGTATGTATGTATGTATGTATGTATGTATGTATGTATGTATGTATGTATGTATGTATGTATGTATGTATGTATGTATGTATGTATGTATGTATGTTGAGGACCTTATTCATGGAATACGATAATAACAAAGAAGACGAATCTCCAACTAAGAACTCTCCAGTCCTACTACTGCTTCTACTCTTTATGCCTCTGTACCTCTATAATTGTGGATCCATGAGTTTAACGACATCTTATGGCAACAAAGGCCGTTGAAGTCGGCAGAAATTATCCTGAACATTTCTCACCGTTCGTATGGCATAATACAACTCTCGAGCCATTTAGTTAAGAC
>OY744608.1:57850476-57877976 GCA_963556255.1 Allolobophora icterica
CACCGAAACAGATCATGTCTCTTACCAGTGGCAAATGAATCATCGGATCACCTGATGCATGAGTCTTAGTTCCTTCTCCTATGATAGCTTTCTATATCAAGTCTCGTCATCGGTCGACACGACTTCATTAGGCGCCAGTATATCATCAGTCGACGGATAGATTATAATGCACTGCGACGGCGAACATTAAACCATATGCGTCCTTTATGTCGGTGGTTCTTAAAGTGTTTAAGCAACAGACCGGCATTAACTTTGTTGCTCGCAAACCACTAATGGCAAACGCGAGCTCTCTGTAGCTTGGGGATCCATATACATAAAGTAAAAAAGATTCAACGGGTTTTGCGGCTACGCTAAACCAGCTGCTGACTCTCTGTGTTCGTGCATGTATATGCGTATGTGTATTTTTATGTGTATTTGTATGTCTATATATGTATATATATATATATATATATATTAGTGGCTTTCTATATGGAAGGAAACTGCATAGCCTATATCTTTCAAGCGAAAGCATCCGCGTGGGGCGTGGAAAGCGTTAAGATGAACCGTTCCAGGAAGACGGTTTATGTTCCGTTGAAGTACATTATCTCAAATGATGACTCATGTGCATCTCATATATCTTCCGAAGCCTTTGAAAGGTTCTCAAAGAAGGACGATATATACTAATACACCGGTACAGAAGGCCTGAACCACGATAAATGATGAATCACTGGACACGACGGGGGTCATGTATGGGTCGTGTACCGAAGAGTTAGCAATATATTTTCAGCTTCACAGCAGAAAGTCGTCTCATTGTAGTTCGGATTTAACGAGAGTCATATAGAGTAACATTTAAAAGCGAAGTCTCATAAAGCGACTGGCTCTTGTCGTCTCCTAATTATCAGAAGCGTCAATTCACTGTGGAGATTGGGAGGAGGAGGACGAACTGGACGAGCACCTGCAGCCTTTAATTGGGGTCTTCGCGACTGGCGAGAGGAATCGGGTCAATTAGCCTTAGATAATAACCGTAAAAGTTTACACCACACACACACACACACACACACACACGCACACACACACACACACACACGCACGCACGCACGCACCTACACACACACACACACACACACACACAGAGTGTGCATGTGTGCGTGGGGATTTGGGATAAATATAAAATGGGGATTTGGGATATATATAAACAGACTTGACATACGTACATGCTTACATACATACATGCATGTGTAGTGGGTAAACTGGAAATAGACAGACAGACAGAAAGACAGACAGACAGACAAAGACAGAGACAGTTCGCCCCTCTGTCCCTCTCCATATCTCTCTCGCTCCGTCTCTCTGTCTCAATCTCTCTCCCTCTCCTCATCTCTCTCTCATCTGTCTCTGCCTGACTGCTTGTCTGTCTGTCTCCAGCCTACCCACCACACATGCATACATGTATACATACATACAATACATACCATATAAGGCAAGGTCCACTTCAAATACCAGTCATGGGGTGTATGGTCAAATTGGCCCATGCACTGAATCCGTCAGATTATATCCACTGGCCAGAATAACTAATTTTTCTTAAACGATTTCCAAACTTCCGCCTATTCATTACCTTTTTTTCCAGTTGAAGGAAGTTTTCTTAAATGCATGTAATATTAATATAAGCCTACAAGGCTGTAGTTTTGTATATGAATGCTATGATGATGAAGACTAGAAAAGCAACAGTTAGACATCTAAGGGGCGCTATAGTATATATATATATATATATATATATATATATATATTAGGGTGTTTTTATGATGCACATGATTTTTTTAACTCAAAGATCTTTTAACGGCCAGGTCTAATTATCATGCCAATTAGCGTATAAACGCCATATCCGAAATTATATCGCGATAGCTGAACATTTAGGACTGGCGCAAGGCGACCGAAATTAGGAACCCGGTGCCCTGTCTCGGTTTGGCCAAAATTTTAGACGTTACGATGTCTGTTCTTCGTGTTTTCGATCTTCAACATAATTATAGTAATTAATTAAGCTATTGTGGTTTTCTAGAGGAGACACCTGGTGCTACATCAATAGCATGGTGTTTGACGCGATTGGCTGTCTCCCTTGGTAAGAGTATGTGTTTGATCCCCGAATGAGTTTGTGCCAATCAGATAATGTCGTGGTTTCCGATCGGAGCAATCTGTCTACAACAATAATTCCCTCGCCCATGACGATATCGTGCAAGCATGGCGGTAGCGACGGAGGTTTTTCTGTTGGCAACATCATCTGAGGAAGAGGCGTCATCAAATAGCTCAGAAAGAGAACCAGAATCTTCAACGTCAGCTGGACTACCAAAGCGGCGAAAGGGAACTATCTCTGTAGTTATCCGTGATGTTGCAGCAGCTCTAGATCGTACCAAAACCAGCAGCAGGAATGCCTCTCACATTTTCTCTGCTCTCGCTGCATCCAATCTATATGCAGCACCAGCTGGTGAGCTGATAATCAGTCCTTCTGCTATCCATCGAGCAAGGAAGGATAACCGTGCAGCCCTAGCAGCTGAGATTCGTGAATCTTTCGATCCGAAGGTTCCCCTTACTTACTATCCACTGGGACGGCAAGATCTTCTCTTCTTCTTCTTCTTCTTCTTCTTCTTCTTCTTCTTCTTCTTCTTCTTCTTCTTCTTCTTCTTCTTCTTCTTCTTCTTCTTTCCCTTCAGGCTCGAATTAATCCCTCTTTGGAGAGGGGTCAGCCACTCGGATCCTTCTCTTCCACTTGTTTCTTTCTTGAGCATCTTCTTTCTTCAGTTTTAGGAGTTTTAGGTCTTGTTGTATCGTGTCTTCCCATCTCTTCCTTTGTCGTCCCAGACTGCGGCGTCCATATACCTCTGAATTCATGATTCTTTTCACACAGCTATCGTCCTCTTTTCTCATTACATGTCCATACCAACTCACCCTTGTCTCTCGTACTTTGTCAGTTATACATGCCACCCCGAGCTTCTTTCTGATGTCCACATTTCTTTTCCTGTCCTTCAGTGAGATCCCAAGTATCCATCGTAGCATTCTCATCTCTGTTCTCTCCAGTAACCCTTCATCCCTTTTTGTCAGCGCCCAGGCGTCTGCTCCATATAGCATCACCGGTAAACAGGACGGCAAGATCATGCCAGATTTGCAGAAACTGGACGAGTGTGCGTTGATCGTCTTCCAATAATGGTATCTGGTAAGGATGTGACCAAACTATTTGCCATCCCCAAACTCAAATCCGGACTGCTGCCTTCATGGCAGATGCGTGTTTGGCCGAGATCAGAAGTTGGGGATTGGAAGACAGAATCGTGGCCATGTGTTTCGACACAACGGCGAGTAACAGGGGTTGCAAGGGCGGCGTGTGCACCAAGCTGGAAAAGGGAATTAGGAAAAGACCTCTTGAACCTTGCCTGTCGACATCATGTTTCTGAAATTGTTCTGGAAAAGGTATTTTCACTGCATGATTCTGTAAGGTCTCCAAAATTGGAACTCTTCAGTCATTTCCGTGACTTCTGGCCGCAAATCGATCAGACCAAGTATCGCACAGCAATGGAGGATAAAGACGCAGCACAAAGAGTCAAAGAAATTCGAGAGAATGTCATCACCTTCGCACTGCAGCAACTGAATGCTGAATACCACAGAGACGACTACGAAGAGCTACTAGAACTAACAGTCATTTTCCTAGGAGGAATTCCACCGAAAGGAATAAAGTTCAGGTACCCAGGGGCATTTCACCGCGCGCGTTGGGTGGCACGTGCGGTTTATGCAATCAAGATGTGGCTTTTCAGAGAGCAGTTTCCCATTCAACAACACCAGAGGGCATCTCGACAATCTTACTCTCAAAAGATGTGGAATCATCTACTTCGAGTTTCACTTTTTGTGACCACAACCTACGTGGAGTACTGGTTCACCTGTACATCACCCAATGAAGCCCCAAGGAACGATCTTCAATTCTTGAAGGCAATCCATACTTACCCAGACAAGGAAGTCTCACAGGTCGCCCTAACAGCATTTTCCCGACACCTTTGGTATTTGTCGGAGACCTTGGTTGGCCTCAGCCTTTTTGACGATTCAGTCACCTTCGACGAAAACAGCGCATGGTCTATAACATGCGCAACAATCAGGGATCCGACGAACTTCCAAAGAGGCTTCCTCCCATACATGATCCATCTACAAAAGCGCTATCCGATTTTTTACCACTTCTACCATCAAACGTTTCCAGCTCCTCAAATTCGATTAGGCTTTTCTTGATCGAGATCCACAACAATGGGAGTCAGAGCATTCGTTCAATGAGGCGAAAGACATCATATCCGCCCTAAGAGTGACGAACGATTTAGCGGAGAGAGGAGTGGCTCTAATGCAGTCCTTCAATGAAGCCCTGGTTCGAAATGAGGAAGAGAAACAATTTGTTCGTCAAATGGTTGAATACCATCGAAATAGATTCCCAAAAGCACTAAAGGGACTAAGTAATGACAAATAACTGACGGTTCTTGGTTTGCTTTTGCCTTATTTTTTTATATTTAAGTGTTGAAATTGTTTGGATCTTCGAAAATTACAATGTATGACATTGTTTTCTAAGTGGTAATTTTTCCCTGGCTTTGCGCCAGTTCTAAACCTCTTTTGATTTTCATCTAATTTGGCAAATGTTAATGTTTCTCAAGGTGGAACACAAAAACAACCTGGCCGATATTAATTTTGAAACTTCAAATTATAGACACACCCTAATATATATATATATATATATATATATATATATATATATATAACTTATTTATTTATTCATTCATTCGTTCATCAATTCATCGATCCATTCATTCATTCATTCATTCGTCTATTCATCCATCCAAGCCTCTATACATTGACTCATTCATTCAGCTGTTCCTTTGTCGTTTCTTCATTTCTTCTTTCTTTCACTCACCCATATTCATTGCAGGCATCTATAGCGCATTTTCAAGGTGACTGGAAAGAAACAGGAAAATAGTTTTGTCCTGGTCTGTCTCCCGATACAACAATAGGACATAGTAGGCCTACATAGGACAGGACCCAACGAGATGCCCGACACTCGTGCGGTTCCACGACAAAAATGGTTCACGACAAATGGTTCACCGACAAAAGGTTCACGGACAAATGGTTCACGGACAAATGGTTCACGATATTCCAGCTTTTAGTTTGAGGTATAGTTTCATCATCGCTCATCATGTTTCTAGTTTGAGCTATATTTTCATCGCTCATCCAGCTTCTAGTTTCTGTTTTTAACATTGGACTACGAAAAAGCATGTTTAGCTCTATTTTCATCAAACTAGAAGCTGAATGATCGGTGAAAATATAGCTCAAACTAAAAGCTGGATGAGCGATGATAAAAAATATAGCTCAAACTAGAAGCTGGAAGATCAATGAAATATAGCTCAAACTAGAAGCTGGAAGATCGTGAACCAATTGTCGGTTAACCATTTGTCGGTGAATCATTTGTCGTTACACCACTGACCACTCGCTCTGTGCCTGTTGCAGGTCTCCTACTCTACTTCGGCTACAGCATGGTGCACAGCGTCAAAGGCCGCAAAACGCAGCAGCAGCAGCAGCAGCCGGTTCTACCTCCATCGACAGAAGATCCGTCGCAGAAACTACAGCAGACGGACATGGAACGCGCCACTAACACCATCACCGACATCAACCAAACGAAAGGCCAGATGCCTCAGACGGCCTCGACCGAATTCAACGGACACCTGCCTCCTCGCCGACCACCCCCACCGAGGCAGGAGTCCCTGTCGAAGCTGAAGTCGGCGCGCAGCCAGGACAGGACGACCAACAGCACTGGCCAGTGGGTCGACAACACCGAAGACAAGAGGGGCTCAGCAGACGGTAGTGATCGGCGCCACATCTACCAACAGAGGACCGGCGGGGAGCAGGACTACCAGCGCCAACAGGACCATGATATCCGCTTCAAAGGGGAAGACAACACTGTTGGGAATGCCTCCATGGTGGCGGGGACCGTCGGTCGAAACACTGAGACGAGAAGCGTCACAAGAACGGACCCTGCTCAGATGAACGTCTACTCAAGACCGAGGCCGCGTCCCGGTCAGTCCAAGGCCCAGGATGAATGGAGCGGTCAAGGCCAGCAGATGCGGAATGATCCTAGGGTCACTGCCGCCGGATGGAGCGGTGGTCAGCAGGGGGTCCAGTACAACGTGTATGCTGACGTCTGGAATGAAAACGAAGCGGTTAATTATAAGACATCGAATCCGTTCATCGACTACAGCGATCCACAACCAAGCAACAGTAAACCGAAGAATCCGTTCAGAGAGTAAAACGTAGACTTAGTCGCTTGGAAAGACATTCCTGACAAGTCATCATCCGCATGTAATAAATAACACTAACGCAGGCGACCAAAGAAAGTCGTTGACAAAACGATAACGGAATAGACACCCGCCTGTCAGCATGCTCATGAACATTAAATGTGGCCCATATGGACTCTCTATGGGCCCACATGGGAATATGGGCTCATGTGGACATGTTGGCAGGAACACGAGGCCGAATAACAGAGAAATAGGTCTAGTCTACGGTAACAGTGTATGTAACCCTTGGAGTTTTGCATATGGAGTCTGGCACCCTATAGCCCATGCAAAAAAAGCTACTTCCATTATAATTAGGGTCCTTTAATTGGTGGCGATCCCCGAGTGATGCCACTGAATTTGGCCTAAACTTCCATCATAATATTATATACAGGACTCAGAAAGTCTTCATTTTGCAATCTGGATAGATATGCATGTAGCCTGATATTGTAATCTTGCCATCAATATAATCTAATCCGGCAAAAAACGACAGCGATAGCCAATACAAACTGATAGATCAATGATCGATGATCGATAGATCTGAAAGAAAACCTCGTTTAAAACCAAGGCCTAAAAGTCTAAGAGTAGGTTAGCTATAATTCTCTAGAGCCCGACAGTTGTAGCCACGCGCTTATAATTAGCCCAGCGCTTAGCTGTAGTGTAGCGTTTAATAAATTTGGAGTTTACGATATATAGGCTACTTATGATAAGGCAGCAGAATATACTATTCTTACCAAACTTCACTAGGGGCCTACATAGATATGATGCCAAGATTTAAGTTAAAACATCTCGTAAACTGCTTTAGACTCATTGTAGAATGTTAGTGAAACGTCTTTGTAGCAAGAACCAACCATTACGTGTTGTGTTGGCAGTGGTGTTAAGTCAAATTTCGAGTACCTCGCAGGACAAGACCTACGTCAATGGACCCTTTGATGCTTAATCTGGTCCCGAGTAGGTCTGTATACTCTTGCCACTCCACACCTCGACCAAAGCCTAAACTCCATCTCAGCCCCAACAACTTGACATCCCAACGATAAGGGAACCACGTAGTTTAGGTGTTTACGCTAATGAATGTTGGAAAGATTTTAAGTGTGTTAAAAGATTTCTATGTTTGTTCTTTGTACAGTGAGTGTCGTTTGTAGATGCGAAATTGTTTGTAGTCATTGATTGTCTCTGTATAGTTATAGGCCTACGATGGACAATGTATAGGCCTAAGCCTATTTATCGATTACATAGGTAAATTATACACAAAAAAACAGTCCTACTGGCGTGCTAATTTATTTTTGCATTTACGCAAAGTTACGAACGTTTATGGGCTACATCGTAACTATTGACAGCCTAAATCTTGTAATGATTATTTTTGCTCAACAAGCATGATTTCCTAATCATGCCTAATTCAAAGTACGTTGTAAAAACCAGCGCTAACCACAGATTACACACATGACAACTGATATTATATCAGGAAACTGGGTCATGTACAAACAGTATATAGGCCTAGGCCTATGTGACGTTAATCCAGTCCCGGGCCAGATTTCCCGCCACTCCTACTGACATGTGTTTCGTAATCGTGACCTCGAGATCAGTGCCGTCTTAACAGCATTGTAGGCCCTAGGGCCGGGCAAAGCAAGGCACTGGGGTCCCTGCCCACCCACGGTGATCAAAATTTAAACGGTTAAGAAAATTAAACCTGTAGATTTATTGGTACTTTCAACATTCACTTTGTAACAAAATACATATTTAAACATAAACATACTGTAACTTGAGGCCCCCAGAATCGTGGGCCCCTGGCGACTGCCCAGCGTGCCCATGCCTTAAGACGGCACTGCTCGAGATTCTACAGCGCCCAAGAAAGTAAAGTCGCGGGAACCAGATCATTCAAATGGTTCAAACAAAAATCGATATAGACAGATATATGGTCAGGCATGCAGATGGTTAAGGTGGATATTGCTTAGAATTGGAGCGGCGATTTCCACATTTTTCTTCATTTTAATGCTGGATGGAGTCCGACTGACGACAGGGCGAAGAGGTATTCGGTACAAGAGGAGCGGGTTCAAGAAAATTAAACCTGTAGAGTGTAGACTGCGACTAATTAACTGAGGAAGATATGAGGGCTTGAAGGAATGGTGTGTTGTAGGCAAGTGATAGTAGGGCCTACTTTGCATTCTATTCGTTCTTTTTCAGGTACGGTACTTTAAACTTGAACTATGTAAGACCTTAGAAATGCAAGTAGAAATTCTAAATAGTTAGCCTATCTCTGATGTCTTTGGTGTTTTGGATGATGTGGCCGTGCAGATGTTGTATTTTACAAGGTTTTCTTTTTGGTAACATCATTTAATTCTTAAGAGTGTTAGTTCTTCGTTCTTCAACAAATAACTAAATTAAAGATTTCATCTGAGTGTCTTTGCATTGATGAACAAATTCCAGAAACAATATCAATTTACATCATTGCAAATATGCTTACCATAGGGGCCTACTGCACAAACAGTAAAATATCAGCATTTACAAAGTACTCAACCTATACCGTTTCCCAACTCTACACTGCCTCTACAGGTCTGCATTGTCTCAACAGCTCTTGAAGCATGACAAAACTGTTCTTGTGCAATATCAGTCAATAGCGTCAATGGGTATATTTCCTTTCCTAACACCCAATAATTCGCCCATAGCTGGCCACCACCCAACCCCACTGGCATAATTCGAACCAGATGTGGGCCCAATGAACATGGCTGTTGCATTTGGCTGTTAGACGTCACGGATTGTCACTGCACCTACCCCAAGTCAGAGGACAAGGGATGCCTACATAGTTTTTAATCCATGTGAAAAGTTGCAATAAAAAGTTATAGTGGCATGCATGACTACATGTACCTCAGTAGATTAAAGTAAAGCTGTGTTGGGATGTTGTGTTATTTCTAGAGGCATGCAGGCCCGTAACCAGAGGCAAAATCAAGACGAGGCAATAACATTTTGTAGATTTTCGAAGTGACGTAACAAAGGCCTTTATTGTCTAAATCTAAACATTTCAATTAGGCCTATAGACGTGTTTTTCCTAATCGAAATGACGTAGGCTTACGTAGGCCTAACAATTGCTAGTCTTTTATTCTCTAACTTTAAACTTAATAACAATATAGTATACTTTTTCATAATTTAGGTAACGTAACCAAGGCTTTTATTCTCTAAATCCTAAATTAAAAATAATAGACGTTTTAACAATTAGAATGACGTAACAATAAACCTCTATTTTCTAACTTTAAGATTATATTAACAGTAGATGATCGACTTTTTCATAGTTAAAGTGACGTAACAAAGGCCTTTATTCCCTAAATGCAAACTCCTATAATGACAATACACTTTTCAATAATTGAAGTGACGTAACAAAGACCTTGTATAAATCTAAAAATGACTAAAAATGTGTTTCATAATTGACGTGACGTAACAAAAGGCCTTTATTACCTAAATGTAATTATGTAAACGTATAATGACAATACACTTTTCGATAAGTGAAGTGACGTAACAAAGGCCTTCATTGTATAAATCAAAAATTACTAAATATTGTGTTTCATAACTGACGTGACGTAACAAAGATCTTCATTCCCTAAATGTAAACATAATTACAATACACTTTTCGATAATTGAAGTGACGCAAGAAAGGCCTTTATTGTAGGCCTATAGATCTAAAAGTCACTAAATAATGTGGTTCATAATTGAAGTGACGCAACAATAGGCCTTAGGTTTTAAAATTGAAATGTATACAATCAACGTGCTTCATAATTAAATTGACGTTAAAAGGGCCTTTATTCTTACAATTTAAATTTACTAGCAAAAAAGGTGTTTCATAATTATTGAAATGATGTAGGCCTACCAATAGGCCTTTATTCCAGGGGCGTAACTTTGGTCTAGAAAGTAGGGGTACCAAATTTCGCATTATTTTAGCTTCGCGACTGTTAAATAATTATAACGGCATCGTTTATATTACAAGCATAATAATAATTATAGGCTTGATGATGATGATGATGATGATGATGATGATGATGATGATGATGATGATGATGATGATGATGATGATGATGATGATGATGAGGAGGAGGAGGAGGAGGAGGAGGAGGAGGAGGAGGAGGAGGAGGATGATAATAACAATAGGCCTAATAATAGCGACAATAATAATAATAACAATGAGAGTGATGATGATGGTGATCACACTGATGATAATGCTCGGTAATTGTTTTGAATCTTGAGGGCTTCCTCAGATAAAATAATAATGGACAAAACGAATGGGTATGAAAAGTGGGGTACGGTACCATCCAGTCCAAAACTGGGGGTACGGGTATCCCTCGTACCCTCCATAAATTACACCTATGGGTTAGAGAAGGAGAGGTGTGGATCAAATGTAATACCAAGATTGCGAAGGCGAAGGTAATTACGAGACCACGTGTTAGTCGATAGGTGCATGGAAGGGTCAAGGATTTTCTTGATTTGATCAGGAAGGTCTACGATGATGAATTCTGTTTTGGAATGATTAAGGCAGAGGAGATTGGATGACATCCACTGTGAGATTAGGTACGGTTAACCACGTTGAGTAATTGCAGAGGCGCGTTTACACGTAGGCGCACTAGGCGCGCTCCTAGGGCCCCCAAATCTCTGAGGGCCCCCAAACGATGGAAAATATTTTTTCCAATTATAGAAGTATCCACTACAATTTAATTGTGATGATTTTATAACAATAATGGAGACAATTTAAGAGCTCCATTTATTAAAGAAGTAAAACTGGCCACGTATTTCGCGTTGATTGCTGATTCAACACCCGATGTCAGTTTTTGTTACTAAAATCATTAAATCAAATAACTTAATTCACATTCCTTGAAAATAGTTTCTATAACTACGGTAATCATAATTACAGTGACAGTGTCCATAACACTCACAAAAACGGCTTCAAGTTCAACTTCGTGGGTTTTTGTACAGCAGCACATGATAGGCTAACATCACCATAGTCTCAGACTCTCAGTCTACAAGTTCAGAAGGGCTCCAAAATTGTTTGCGCCTAGGGCCCCGTTTTCTGTAAACGCGCCTCTGAGTAATTGTGTCATAGAGGTGCAGAAAGAGCTTGCGGAGTGGGATATGTAGAGTTGGGTGTCGTCTGCCTAAAGATGGTGGTCAACAGAGGAGAATTTTATGAGATGGTTTTAATGTGTGGGTATACAGTAACAGGATGAAGAGGAGTGGACACAGGACGTAGCCTTGAGGGACACCACAGGAGAGAGGGAGGGTTGCGAGCAGTGGCTTGAGGCTTTAACAGAGAAGATCGGGAAGACAAGTAAGACTAGAACCAGAGTAGAGCAAGCCAGAGACGCCAAACGAAGAAGATAATCGTTGAAGGAGGAGGCTGTGAATGATGGTGTCAAAAGTGGCGGAAATATCGAGAAGACAGAGGTAGGAGACTTGCTGATGGCTGACGGAAGAGACCAGTTTATTGCACAGTATACCCCGTGATCGATCGAGTCGAACTGGTAAGATCGACTTGGCTCGGCCGACGATCGACTCGATCGACTTTGTCGACTAGTCGACCTCTCGTCGACTCGATCGACTTGGCAAATAAACGATCGACTTGGTCGACTTTGTCGACTTGGACTGTATCTCTGGGCCAGGGGCCCGGGAGCCATAGCGCCAAAGGTGCCAATTCTCATACAAGTTTTGGCTCCGTAGCGCCAAGACACAAACATGCTCACACAACTTTTGGCAGGCGCTTTGTATTTGATGCTTGCTAACGTAGTTATTGACTTATTGTGCTATAGACGCGTTTCATTTAATGAATATGTAGGCCTAGTATAATAAACTTTTCCACTGACTGTAAAAAATGACAAAATATTTTTATTGGTTATATCGGATATAATGTATAATTCTATCCATCTTAGGTCTGTACTTTGCCTGAGGTTAGCTCACGCAACTATTAAACACTTTCCGAGCCACTGCTCTTGGCCAAAGTCGAAGCATTCAGTCTCGTCCTAACATGCAGACATTCGAACGCTTTGAGATCGTCGTTACTGACTACTATGATGTATAAATAACTATTTTTACATCATGCTGACTACAGAGCTGAAATTTCCTGAAAATAGCGCATTTTTGACGCATCTTAATCTTTCCTTTTTCACCGTAAAACCAAATAGAGTTAATATTAATTTAATATCTGTGGTAAAACTGCAGCTTCCACTAGGCCTATACGAAATCACCAAGAGACTCGTAGTTTGCACTGAACTTCAAATCAGGTCAATACGGTAGTTGCATGTGCGTTTACAAAGCATTACGCCATCACATCATGCGAGTCATTTTGTGAAGTAGCAGCAAAAAATAGTAAGAAATTATTTCACAGTCGAGTCAAGTCGAGGAAACAACGATCGACTCGACTTGTCAAAACATATGATCGACTCGACTTGCAAGTCGATCGAGTCGAAGACTTTTCGACCGACTCGACTTGGCCGAGTTTCGATCGACTTGATCGACTGACTCGATCGATCACGGGGTATATTGCACAGAGATGTAACTAAAGTTTCTGTGGAGTGGTGTTTAGTGAAGCCAGATTGGTGGGGGGTTATGAAGTGAATCAGAAGACAGGTAGTCGTTTAGCCGAGCAAGGAAAATAATTCGTTCAGTTAACTTAGATAGAAAGATTGGAGTTGGGACGGTAGTTAGATAGGTTTCCTTGTCAAGATTTTCTTTTTTTGAGGAGGGGAGAGACTGAAGTACCGAAGTTGCCGGTAGAGTGAGAGGTTGATAATTTTGGTGACTAAAGGAGAGACGACAGAGGCACACTCTTTTAGAAGAGAGGTGGGGGTATCAAGTTTCGCACTGTTTGTTGGGAAGAGAGTTTAGGAGGAGTGACACTTCTGCTTCAGAGGCGGGAGAGAGAATTGGGAGCGATAACTGATAGGCATTAGGAGCTAGTACGGTTGAGAGGATTGGGTGAATCAGTGCTGGAGGAGCCAAGGGGAGTGTGTCTAGAAGAGATTGAAATACTCTATTACTCCTCACACGATATATCTTAATTTTGACGTCGAAGTAAGACGAGGCATGCCTCGTCTTGAGAATTACGACGAGGCACTCGCCTCGTCTTGCCTCATACTGGCTACAGGCCTGGAGGCATGTTTGGAACTTTATTGAAGCTCCCACTTATTGTAAACAAGTTTTGAAACATATTTGCAATCGACATTGTCAAATTGCTTCACTGCAAGAGAAGAGATAACGGTACATCAAGAGAAGACATTACAATACATCTAAAATTTAACACCAATGTTACACTCCACAACAGAGACATAGTTTGGATTTAATTTGATGCCTCTGTAAAATATACATTAGAAGGGGAATTTGAAGCTTTCGTAATCAAGTAATTGGTACTTAAATGATGCACGATTTAGTTTAGATTCAATTTCATCTAAATCATTTTGCTTCAGTTGCAGGACAACAAAAACATCTGATTTAAGCGGATGTTCCTTGATACACCACTGAACATACTGGAGTACGCTAGATGCTATAATTCAAAGGAGCAACATACAATTGTGATGTATAGTCCTAAGTTGTATTAGATGACGTCTTGATGCCTTGGAGCTTTGCCTATGTGGGTCCTTCAGCCTGGAACAGTCTTCCCCAGTCCCTCCACCAAGAGCTTCTTGTCATCTCTCCTTGTCAGTTCCGTAGATGCTTGAAAACATTTCTTTTTGCCGGTGCTGGCACTGATGCGGATCGACAGCTCCTCTGATCTGAGTGGCGCTATATAAATGTTCAGCTACAATTACAATTGTCAAAAAATTCTTTTATCATCTTTTAGTGACATATTTACCTTTAAGTCAAAACACTGCGAGAATAATATCGCCAAGATTGTTGAGTGAAGATTGATTAGTTTTAATTGGAAAGGAATAAAAAATATAGGTCTGTGATGGTTTATAGATGTCTTCTAAAGTCCAGACTAAATCAGAGGAACTAATGAAGGTTGCTGAGTAAATGCTGCAGCTTTTAATTTCAAATGTCAATTTATCAAAAACTGTTTTGCAGAGCATTCTTTAATTTAAAGAGAAAGTCAATTCACACATGGAAACAAAGGTGGTTCGTATTTACAAGTTCGACTTAGCAGAAGGACAAAAAGGAATCATATTTTTCCGATGAGGTGATTTAGTCGCATTCGCTGCTTTCTCTCCTCCAGCAAGTCTTCAAGCTTTTTCGGCAGATTAGGATTGGTGAAGTAATCTATAAAGATTACAGAAAAGCATGGTCAGTGACAGCTATGACTAAGCTATATTTGTTCATATCTTAAACGACAGTTATGACTGTTATAACTGTTCTTCATTTAAAATCAGTGTTTTACTTTTAATGCTAATGTATATGTATGATACAGTACACACATGGGCGCCCTCAGGAATTTTTTTAGGAGGCAAAATTTTCTAGGGGGCAAAATTTTCTAGGGGGCACGCTTTGCAGGGGGAGCAAAATGACTTTTTTGCATAGAATAGCTGACTTACCTAAATAATTAAGTGTTTTTAGCATTGAAAATCGTGTTGGGACTTTTGGAAAAATCATAATAATCAAGATTTTATTTTTGTAAAATATTTTCAAAATCCGGGGAGCAAATGCCCCCCTCCGGATGCCCATGAGTACATAAGTCTAATTTGGTAGCATGCCTGGTTTCTAATCTACCGTACTAATGTTGGTTTAACCTGCTAAGCAGACTCAATGTAATAACTCTGGCCAAGTTTCTGTTCTACTTTCTCTGCTTCCACAATATATACATGCATACACAATGAAAAAGTCCTCCCCAAGAGGTTAAAGACCATGTGGTAAAACTTGGATCATGTGTACTGAGGAGAATGCCCGTAGCAGATTTAGCATGGCATTGCATCACTAGCACAGCTACACTCAGTTGAATTCACAAGGTCAATTCACAAGGTCAATTCACAAGGTCAATTCACATGGTCAGTGGCTGCTACATACTATCGCTTCACAGTCGAGGTAGGAATGTACCCTCATGAATGAAAATGCCTGGGGTGAACAAGAAAATCCAAGTAAAATCATTCCTCAATCTTCATCTTACCATAACTTTTACTGTACATAAAAATGATCCTTCAGTTTAAGCATCATAGTTGTTTAACCCTAAGAATCACATCCCTGAGGGAAAGATACACTCGCTTCATTATTACTCTTGTTGTACAAAAGAGGTATCTGCAAAAAAATAGGTCATCCATTAATGATGTCCACAAAGACCGCAGAGAGATGAATCATCAAAATGTCAACAAATGCAGACAAGGGGAGGGAGTTATGTCCAACACTGATATCCTCATCTAACTGTGGCACATAATTTGTTCACAGCAATTTTGAGATGTCCTTAACATGTGATTACAAAAGCTCAGACATAATACACACATATACAAGTTGTTAGCAGAGGACGGACAGACACACAGACAGACAGCAAACAGACAGCAGACAGACAATCAGTCAGTCAGATGAAATAGAAATTTATAAGCAATCTACAATGTATTAGTGAGAAAGAGAGGTACTGACATATATAGAGAAACATGTTGAGACATCAAAACAAAGATACAGACACAGAGAGATCAAAAGAAAGAGCGAGCGAACTGCCTTAGTTTTATATGATAGTCTGTTAGTTAAACAACATCAGTTAGTCAGTAGACTGACTGTCTGTATTGCATTTGCCTCTGCTTTGAAAATTGTGTGACGTCTCTGGCTTGTAAATCTCATATTATTATTTGACACAAGTGGAGTCCCGTCATTCCAGAATAATGCTCCCCTAACAGATTAAACATTCTGATGATGCACCAGGAATCGTTTTATGCAGCTGCTAAAAATTTGCTACATAAATCATCAATACATAAATACATTCAGGTCTGTCAGATTGCCATGTTAAGTGCAACGGTGAAGTTCTTAAAGCACTTTACAAACAGCCACACACATACATACATACATACATATATACATACATGTACATACGTAGATTAAAACTGTAAACACAAAGCAACTAACAGTGATCAAATGGAGCAATATTCAGTTCCTTTGTGTCGTATCATTTGTACCCAACCAAATTTCACTCAGATTTTTACCATCTACCTGCCTTTTGCTCCTCCCATAACAGTGGCTGATAGACGTACAAAGGTGCTTTGCATAAAGTCACAGATCTATATGATATGCTGGCGATTGGGGAATCGATTACTTTGGATTTGTTGCAGTAATAATTGAGTTATCACAATAGATCTGCATATGTGACAGGATATAGCTGAAATATGTTAAGGCATAACTGCACATGTCACAGGGCAGAGGCACTTGTGGCAATGTAGAACTGCACGTGTGACAAGAAAGACCGTTTTTAAAACTTAAGGTGCGATTGCATCTCCGACTTACAGGTAGGTCAATTTTGTAGCGCAAAAAATCAGATATTTTCTAGGTCAATTTTGTACCAAAAAATAAATTAAATATTTTGGATCAGATTTATTGTGATCAGCTGTTCAAGAGAGTTTAAAAAAGCCAAGACACCAAGACTGAATTCAAGACAAAGAATAACACTAGGACTTCAAAAAACCTATATTGAGATGTCTTGAGACAAAGACTGAGTTCCATACAATCCTGCCAATGACTTACCACCTTTGTTATGGTCTCCTTTACAAAAAGCTCACCCTATGCCCAATACCCACAAGTTAATGCAACCAACCTGCTGCAAAGTGTCGGATGTTGTCTGGCTTTCTGGTAACAACTTCCCTGAAAAGAAAAGAAATACATAGAAATTAAAGACAGATTTCTTTAATTTACTCAGAATTTATTCAAAAAGCAAGATTTTAAAAAATCTACAAAAGAGCCTAAACTCAAAAAAAAATTCAAAATAGCCAAAACTTCAAATGCTTATCAAGCATTCCACATTAAGTCTAACTAGTATTGTCTCTCACCCTAGAAAACCACTTAAACAGGCACTTGAGTTTCTAGTATTTTCTTTCTTACTCTAGAAAATCACTAATGAGGCTCTTAATTTTCTAGTATTTTCTCTCATCCTAGAAAATCACTAACGAGGCACTTCATTTATACTATTTTATCTCACTCTAGAAAATTTATCAGCAATGCAGCATTCCGTTTCTAGTGTTGTCTGCCTTACCCTAGAAAATCACTAACAAGGCACTCAATTTCTGGGTGCATACGTAGATATTTCTCATTCTCCAGCCGTGTCTTCACCTGCAATCAACAAACAGGTGATGCAGAATGGAAACGATAAAATGAAACGTTACATTCATAGTTCAGAACCAAGGACCATCTCATAAGTCTCAGGCTGCCATACATTCAAAGTCAAGTACAGGCAACTAAACTATTGCACAACCTGAATGTAATTACTTGTTTCGTATATTTGTCTAGCACAATTTTTTTTAAATCATTTAAACTCTGATGGCAGCAATCTTGTGGACAAGGGACACTTTTGAACTGCTCTGGTCAAAACAGAGGTGAAAAAAAATTTTCACACGTGAAATCGTCATGAATTTGTTGACTTTTTTGGGTATTTCTTCAAAATTTGGGGGGACAACTGTATACAGTGTCCCCCACTGTTATAGGTGGGGTCTTGTCCTGCCTCGACCCCTTGGATCACCGCCCATGTCTGATGGCATGCTTTTGAGAAGTCCTTACAAGATGCCAATCATATTTCCAATTTTTTTGCCTCATTCTCTCTAGTCTCCGGGAAATGGATGTTATTTACACAGCATCTCTGAAACTCTGACATGACACTAGTAAAGCTCCTAAATAAGCTGGCACCCTGCTAATTTTTTAAGTAGAACTTTAGAACTTTTCTAGTTTTTGATTGAGTCTAGATACATTACCCGTACATATGACTACCTAATGATATGGCATCAACTGATGGCAATACGCACTGTGAGTAAAGGACTTGCTGAAGGTTCCTACACAACGATTGTCTTAAACGACTCAAAAGTTCTGGCATACCAATTGTACAAGGCCAACATTCAACCCTCCTCCCAATCAGCCATTCCTGTGTCTCTCTACCAGCAATTGTCAGAGAGCATTTTGTTGGTGGTGCAGTTGCACCAAGCATACAGAAGCACTAGTAAAGTCACTCTGTACAACCAAGTCATCCTTTGTTTTGCTCAATCAGTGTCATATTCCAAATCATTTCATCGTAGTGCTTATTATTTAAAAAGGAAAATGGTCAGACAACAATGTTGGCACAATTAAATGGGTGCCAACACGTATTATGTGCAAAATGTGGAGGCACCTCCTCCTCCTGGAATTCATATTTTAGTGATCTCTGGACATTTTTGGCCAACATCAGGCTACATCCATGATGTGTCTGTGGCCTTGCTATGTCCTTAGTTTCACGTTTTGTACAATCCTGCAAAGATTTGTGGGTTCACATTGTGTTGGCCACGTGGAAATACATCATGCTTCCAAAGATTTAATTTCCTGTGTTTTTTTACAACTACATGGACAATATAACAAATAGCTTTAATGAACAAGTTTTGGAAGCCATCATGACACAACACATGTCTTAAGGCCCAAAGAATCTTTTCAAAATCAAATCAACTATTTGTTTTCTATTGCAGAAATTCCTGTCGACACACACGCAATAGGATTACATTTGAAGACACACCGGCAATTGTACTAACTTGGACCTCAATTTGGTAAAAGAGGCTGTGACGGTTAATAAATGTTTCTATAAAGCATACTTTATCAGAGATAAAGAAATACAATCATCAGGGTAAATATATTTTCAGTGATATTACTAAAACCATTGAATTGATACAGTATTGGAAAAAATAGGCTAGACTGCTAGTTACCTAATTGTGACAACCATTGTAAGCTGGAACAGCCTCCCTCAAGGCTTTAGGCTTGTCCTCCTCTCTCTCTCCTGCCCAGTTTCGCAAGCGCCTGAAGACATTTCTCTTTGTCAGTAAAGACACTGACCCGGGTCGGGAGCGCCTCTGATTATGAGTGGCGCTATATAAATTCTCGATTACAATTACAATTAAGCTGCATACAGCGAATGACGTACGTTGCTGGAATATTGGGTAAAAGTCGTAGCCATCCGGTTCATGCTCGTGGACCAGATCGGTTTATCACGTTTTTTTTCTGAAGCAACTGGGTCATCTTGGCGACTATTTTTGGCTGCGGTCTATTATGGACATGCTCTCGCTTATTATTGGAAGCAGCACTCTCCCATGGTGCTTTGTTCACAACGGTTTCCACCTGCTTCAACGCCTCTACTCAACTAAACAAAGAAAGTCCCATCTAATTTATGTTAAATTTCGATGCAACACGTTTCAAATACCACTGGTCTTGATCGTTAAAAACAATAGAGGATTAACAATACCTGCGATTAAGACACTGCGCGTCGACCACATAATGAACAGCACGGGGTGCGATGAACAAATCATGTTAAAATTCTGTTATGCGCACAATTTATTCACCTTGAAGTCGTTCAGCTTCTGCTGCTGTTCTGGACTGAGGGCTCCTAAGTCGTCCCCGTTGCCTCCCAGATCATAGGGTTCCATTCCCTGCGGGGGATCATGTTTTGGTTTAACTGACGATGACGACGCCATCTTTAAATCCTCGGGTTGCTAACCATGTCACCTGACATCGATCATATGGTCATCACGTGACGTTTGCAAAACTTTGTAAGTAATATAGCGCAATACTTCAATCGAGATCTCTTGTATGTAATATATCAATCTTTAATTCACCAAAACATTGGTAGTACAAAACAAGAAGAATATGAAAAACAAAACGAAAAACTCAATCACTTATGGTGCTTGAGATAAAAGTTTCGTTGGTTCATAAAACTAAGAAGTAATATTATTTACGGCTAAGTGCAAATTTTTATTGTGTAAGTTAACAAATTTTCAGTTTGTTGGGCAATAAACCGGTTTGCGAATGTTGAGTCAAGACATTTTATGATAAAAATTGTTCGATGTTGCGTACAGCGTAATCTTCCGATTCCCTATTACAGCGCTATAAAAGTCGCTTGCGTATGAAAGACGCGCGTGTCTGATTCGAAGGCAAGGATTCGACGGGTGATATCCAAATGGGAATTTTTATGAATTGTATTCTATAAAAAGCCTATAGCTGTATTGCTTTCTGTCTTACCCATTAGCGAATTTTATTATCAAAGTGAAAAAGTAAACAGAGGTTATGTTTTGGAGGTAATAAAAGTTCACAAATCAACGCTTTTCACAAAGAAATCTTTGCCAGATACGTGCTTTAACTTACCTTTGTTACCCGGAAGTTCAGCTGAGCGTAAGTCGTTGTTGCGTGACTTTTTCGCAAAATAGTGCCAGAAATTAGTTAACCGATTATATTTTAAGGATACCAAAGTAATCGGTTTACTGAGACTGAAATTTACAACCTTGATTCAGGGTGTTTTGCAAGGTTTCTGTAAAGTTTACACGGATGTAGGCCAGCCGGAGAATGAACATTCGAAGCACTGTGGCTTAAACGTCCATATTCACTCTTAACAACTAATGCGTGCGTGATGTAGGAATAAACCAGTGGATTCAGAACAGAACCATCAAGTTCGGATATTTGTCGAAGATATTGGATAAGTAGTATTCATTTGAGTAGAATCATACTGAGCCACAAAGTCAGATGTACCTTTTCATGGCCGGATGAAATATTAAGAAGATCCACATAAGAAACGTTTTAGAGGAAGCGATTATCGTCCTTTTTCACTATTCCTTAGCATGGAGAAGGCTAATACGTACTGAACCCAAAGCATTTTATTCCACTATTTTCACCAGTACCAGACTCTTGAATGATCTGAAATAATTTTGATGAAATGCACCTCATAAATTCTCGTTCACGTAATATGGAGTTAGAGGTGCAAAGAAAAGCCTCCCAAAACATAAACTGCATTTGCCCTCAAGACATGAATGTTTCCAAAGCAACAAACCTTTCTTATCTCCACGTCATTCTGGACAGCCTGTGATGCTGGCTCAATGTGGAAGTCTCACAGAAACTAAAAATGACTAACCCTACGATCGAAATTGTCAAACCGTCAACAAGTTTTCAGAAACGTATTGGCATTAATAGGCAGCTTTTTGAAATTGTAATGACCAAAGCAGAAAGCTTAGTAAATCGAATATGTGGTGACAACGAATTGGTCTATTTCTGCAGTGAAGATCATTCAAATGACGAAATTAGGCTTGTTTTCAATGTCATGGGTTTTGACGAGAATCGCCTCCATCAAGCCTGTAAAGAATTATTTGAGCTTTTCCAGCAGTGTCAGCAGTCAGCAGACAGCTTCAATGACTCTTGTATACTGCAGGTCTTAGATGATGTAAATGATATGCAGGACAGCCCAGTAGTTGTGGAAGCTTGTGGAAACACTTTAGCTTTGCCGTCATTTCCAAGCACTCAATCACCCCTGCCAAGTCCGAAGTCCTCAGGTTTTAGTGGACGATTTCCAAGCACTCAATCACCCCTGCCAAGTCTGATGTCCTCAAGTTTTAGTGGACGATTTCCAATTAGTCGTTCACCTGTGCCAAGTCCGACGGGCTCAAGTTTTAGTGGACTATCTCCAAGCACTCGTTCACCTGTGCCTCCGATGTCCTCAAGTTTCTGTGGACGATTATCCCCTCGTGCAAATGAACTCAGGCACAGTGGAGATGCAGAAAAGGTCTGCACGCCGCATGGTATTCAAATCCACATCTTCCATGGTGATCTTGTCAAGCAGAAGACTGAAGCAATCATCGTTGTCACAAACAGCAAGTTGCAATGTTCCACGTGGCCAGGCAAGGCAGTTTTGGCTGCGATTGGCAGTCGACACCAAGATGACTGTAGCAACTTGTTTAAGGCACACGGCCAGCTGAAACCATGTCAGGTCTTGCATACAGATGCTGGGAATCTGTGGCCAAATGTTCTTTACATAATTCACGGCGTTCAACCGCGATCTGAGGACCTGAACGAACCTCAGAAACAACATTCTTTGCTAGAAGATCTTTGCTTCAGCTGCCTGCAGTACGCAAATACGAAATTAAAAGTGAAATCCATTTCCACGCCTTTTGTTGTAACTGGTGAGTTCATTGCTTAATTGTATTTGTTACATCTGCAACATGACATTTGTAACCTTAAACAATATAATAATAATAATAATAATAATAATAATAATAATAATAATAATAATAATAATAATAATAATAATAATAATAATAATAATAATAATAATAATAATAATAATAATAATAATAATAATAATAATAATAATAATAATAATAATAATAATAATAATAATAATAATAATAATAATTAATAATAATAATAATAATAATAATAATAATAATAATAATAATAATAATAATAATAACGTATCTTAGAGCCTGAGGGATCTTAAATACCTCGGGCAAAAAAAAAATAAAAAATAATAATAATAATAATAATAATAATAATGACCATTTCTAGGGCGCTGTAAAACTGCATATGCTGTTACTAGAACACCTTCACAAACAGCACGCAAACAGTCGGAGATACACCTTAGATAAAAGATATTAAACATTGGACATTGTAGTGGATTGGTTAGAGCACTAGCCTTGTAATGTGAAGAGTAAGGCATTACCAATTATGTTTTTTTTGCCGATTCCAGATACCGGATTATATTATCCGGTATCTGGAATCGGCAAAAACTAAAATCAGCCATTATTTGCCGATTCCAATTAGTACTAAGGCCTAATTCGAAGTTAGTCATCACTGGCTGATGGCTTGGCATTGACAGTTACAGTGGTAGGATGACAGAACAGCCATCCAGTCACCCGCCTTCCCTATACTGCAATATATTTCTTCACTGATTGACAGGCCTAACGGTCGCTGGCCTCAACACGTTCAACATAACGGCTGGTATTGGGATAGCCAGCAATAAACAGGTGCAGAGGCCACCTTGGCGTGCGACCTATAAATTATTATTAGCCCATAGCGATACCATCGAAAAAACAACTGTTATTAATCGGCGGGTTAGAGATCTGGATAATTCTCGATAGTCCAAAAATCGGTTTACCAATCTGAATTTCGGTTATGCCTTCGTGAAGAGTATGGGTTCGAGCCTCCCTTGGGATCGTGGTTTACTATCAAAGGGGCGAAAATCAAAACCTGGGCAAAATCAAAATGGCGCAATCAAAAGGGCGAAAATCAATAAAGTGAATGATAAATAAGGCGCATCTTCAAAAGGGCGAAAAGCAACAGGGCGCATGTATAAAAGGGCGAATGTAAATAAAGAGCGTGTTTACGAAGATAAGTGCGAAATGTAAGAAAGAGCACCTTTATATAGGCCATAGACTGATTGGAAATGTACAGAGTATCGCACTGCGAAATGCTTGGCTTGATGCCATACTGAAGGCTATGTTTGTGACAAAGTTGCCATGTGATCATAGCCATGTACCAAGTTTTGCTGAGATAAGTGCAAGAAGAGTTGTAGCTGATACGAAGCAACGGGCAACAAACACTACGGAAACAACACAGTATCGTTGCAACTGTAGCAACTGGTGTTGGATCAGTAGCCATCACTTGGTAAGCTCCCAACTGGGGCCTACCGGTAACTTAAAGCAAAGAATAAGACGTGTTAGACATAAATATGAAGCACCCTTGTCAAACCCACTAAACTTGACGGATCTGTAATAAGCCGATTGTAAACTATAAGAAACATCGACAGTCTTCATAATATGACATTGAATCGTAGTTTTGTAATCCTTGTTTGCTATAGAATAGGAGATGTTTACATTATCCATGTCTCACTCTTTTCAATATTATTCGTCTTTATAAGCGCTTATAAGCTCCTGTAAACACGCTCTTTATTTACATTCACCCTTTTGAACATGCGCCCTATTGCTTTTCGCCGTTTTGAACTTGTGCTTTATTTATCATTCGCTTAAATATTGATTTTCGCCCTTTCGATTGCGCCCTTTTGATTTCGCCCTTTTGATAGGATACCGAGCCTCCCTTGGGATCGTTACTATGTAGGGACCTTGAGCAACATCGATTGACACTTGGTCATTAGATAATGATGCTTAATAAATGCATAATAACGATAATAATAATTAAACGACAGAATATTTAATTAGCTGTTAATGAACCGAGAAGGGGATGAGAAAATGTGATGTACTAGATGCATATTTATAGACTACCAGGTAGCTATCATAGCTTACATGTGCTGTCTATAGCAGTTGATTCTGAGGTGAAAGCTATTGAATTTTAATTTCTAAATGTTGCTTGTTTTTACCTCGAACAATGCATTGCTTAATAATGTTATCTTTGAGAGGTCTGCACAAATTCTCTGATAAAATATCTGTTTAGTTTGCAAGCTTTCCTTGTCTTTGCAGACTGCAACCTTTCCTAATCTGTATTCGAATTGCGGCATCTCCCAGTCTCTAAAATTGCAGCATTTTCTAGTGTGTTCAATTTGCAGCCTTTACTGATCTTTTCAAATTTGAGGCTTTCCCCATCTTTACAAAAATGTGCAATGTGTCTCAGTCTACGAGAATGCAGCATTTCCCAATCTGTACAAATACTGGCCATTCCCAGTCTCTGAAAATTGCTGTCTTTTTAGTCTGTACCAACTGCAGCCTTTCCAAAATCTGCACAAATTACAAGCCTATCCCAGGCTGCAGATTGTGGCCAGCCCACACTTTTCGTCTTACTCGACCTTAGCACTGCGTTTGACACCACGGATCATAAGGTGTTTATTTCTAGACTGACAACACGTTCTGGCATCTCTGGATCTGCCATCGACTGGCTTACATCCTACTTACATGGTCATTCTCAAACTGTTCAAATCGGCCAGTCAACTTCTGTTCCTACCCTCTTGATACTGGTGTTCCACAGGGCTTGACTGCAGATTTCCCAAGTTGTAGAATATCCCAAATCTGTACCAACTGCAGCCTTCAAAAACTGTACAAGTTGTAGAGCTTTCAAAATCTGTGCTGAAGAGGTCATATCCCAGAAAGACGGACCCCAGCATTGCTTTATGCTGTGCAGTGGAATTTTGGACTGAATAGACAATTAGGGCACCTTTTAGAGAAGGGATCTGCAGTCAGATACTGATAAAACCAAGAGAGAGAGAGAGAGAAAGAGACACTTGTAAACACACAGACAGAGAGGCATTTGGACACACGAGGAGGGTCGTGAATTCTGCAAAGAACAAATACCAAAAGGCAATGGTAAGCCATTTATAGAGATGTAGAATCTAGATACATACGTAATTAATACATTTACATTTAGATTAAAGTTGATTCTGATTTTTGATTTAGATCTGTCCACTGTTATGTATCCAGTAGTCGCCATCGCCATCTGTAAGGCTCTTCTGAAATACGATCAATATATCACAGACGATGCAGATGGCAGCACCCTAAAGGAAATTAATGTCATCTGCTCGGATCGAGAACAAGTGATCATTCAAATGAAGACGTTTGACGTGTTTCTACCGAAACTGATACACAGAGGCTGGAGTAGGAGGTTCGAACCAGCTGATATATGGCCAGTAACAAATGAGATTTTTTTATTCTCTAAGGAAAGAAACCATTGTTCAGAGTCACAATTACGACATAATGGAAGCAGCCTGGTGAAGTAAGTTTGTCAGTTTGGCATTTGTTCTTTGCAGAATTCACGACCCTCCTTGTGTGTCTGTCTGTGTGTGTGTGTTTGTGTCTCTTTCTCTCTCTGTGTCTGTCTCTCTGTGTCTGTCTCTGTGTCTCTTTCTGTCTCTATCTGTCTCTGTCTGTCTGTCTGTCTGTCTGTCTCTCTCTCTCTCTCTCGTTCTCTCTCTCTTGGCAGCTTGATCTTATGGCTGTTGAGCTGCTTGGTGTTGGTGTGCAATCGGTTGATGCCTTATGCAGTAGACAGTTGGCAATATGGAAGGTTGCCTGTTTCAACTCACTTACCTACAATAGCCTGATTTTCTGGTTTTCTGACCAATTGGATTTCAAAAGTACTTCTCCAACAGACTATGATTTCACTTGAGTGACTATCAGTTGAGGTCATGTGTGTTATGGTAATGTTCTATAAAAGTCATTAGCTTAAACTAGAGGACACATCTATCCATGTACTACTTTGGAATTCAAGTCCATGTCTTGAATCGCCAGTTTTATGTGCATGTCAACTAGTGTGAATCAAACCAATTTGCTTAACTGATCAGTTATATATGTTTGCTTGAACAGATTATATATTTTGTAAGCAGGTGATTAAAATACCTAAAGTCTTTGCAATTCCTGTGAACAATTCCTGTCAGCAAGGCTTATAAGAAATGGATGATAGCATTAGCCTACTTGACCTGTTCTCCATTTTGGCTTTATGCTTTTTAGGATTGAGGAAGAAGAACCATGGTGGAAAGAAAGAATTACTTCTCATTACGATCAACTTCAGCTGAAGATATCGCTGGATGGTGGTCTTGAGGGAGAGCTTATGAAGCACGACGTATTTCCAACTTCTACGCTACAGCATTCGATGGTGATCTAAACTTACTTAGTATGGTCTGAGCTACCCTTGTGTATCAGATCATGATCTCTGTTTTGCCATTCTACTGTGATGTGGCATTATCGAATTGTGTCGAAACTTCTCAATCCTGCCTCTGCTAGTCTGATCATGTAGTAATTTGAGGTTGAGCTTAAATCAAGTGGGATATGGTTTCAGGTTGGTTAGAACAGCACTTGCGAAACCTTTCAGGACTGGCAGGAATTTACTTTTCAGTGTGATGGATCACCTTAAATATGTATTAATTATAAGATTTAAGAAACGAGAATGTAAATCAAATCTTGGAATTTGGTACCAAATTATATTACATTGGAAGGATCGATCAAAATTTCTAGTAAAGGCAAACTACAGCTTCTATTTCACCTGTCAGCTATTCATCGAATAACTATTTCTTCAGCAGTTTTCATTTACAATAGCTGAAATACATTTACTCCCAGGACAAATCCTTTAATTTATATGAAAAATTTAGTTTTGATTGTGAGACAATCGTGTTTTTTTAAGATCGTTCGAAGCGAGATCCAATCAAGAAAACGTCTATCATCTTTATGTCCAGTTTCTTGACTCACTTTGCGGATGGGAAACAGAGGGCTCGCGTACCGGCACTGGGTTAGAACACATACCTTGTAACATGGAAAGTATGGTTCGAGCCTCTGAGATTGTGAACAATATTCAGGATCATTGTTTTTGCACAAACATCATGTA